>VXAZ01004036.1:147996-208113 GCA_013399875.1 Gymnorhina tibicen
TGACACACACCGAGCGCGGGGCCGCCCGGCGGGAAGCGGCGGCCGCGCTCCCTCGGCGCGGCCGGGACGGGCGGCGGCTCCTTCCCTCCGTCCCTCCCTCCGCCTTCCCCAGGCTCCCCCCGCCGCCCCTCGCGGGGAGCCCCGCGCTCAGCCCTCAGCCTCCCCCGCTCTTGTTTTGCAGTGTTTCCCGTGCGAGGAGAAGTCCTGGAGCTGGAATCGCTCACATAACCCTTAAAGATGAAGGTAGGCGGCTCCGGCGGGAGCGGGGATCGCCGCCCTGTTCGCCCGCCGCTCTGGAGATTTCATTTTTAATCGCTCTCCGTCTGGAGACGGCAGCAGTGGGAGATCGCGGGGTTCGGTGCGTGCTGTGAGTGCTGTTCCTGCTCCCCAGCGAGGTGCAGGTGATTTAAAGCTCTCACCGCCGTGCAGGAGCGCTCGGAACATCCTCGTCGCCTCTGAGTTGTTGTTGTTGTCCTTCGGGCTCCCGTCTTTAAACGCTTCCTGTATCAGCAGCTGCTATGGCAAGTTTTAAAACCACAGCTTTTGTCCCGCCTTTGCTGTTGCCGGTTTGCTCAGTACAAAGGCTCAACAATTACAGTATAATTTACAAAACTTTTCCTTTTCCCTTCAGAGTTGAAGGAAATACCAAGTTAAACCCCCCCCCCCCCCCATACATATCCCAGTTTATTTTAGATTCTGCACCGATTTCCTGTCTTGATAGACATTTGCAATGTGGTAATTTTGTCCTTGTTTATCAGTTGCAATGAGCACAGTAAAGTGAAGTGTTGAGTATTAAAGTCCAGATTAAGGAAAACGTGATGAATTTCTCTTTAAGAATGCACAGGCAATTAAGTTTTGATAAAGGCATTCCAGGAAAGAAAAATACTTGTTAATAGCTGTTTGAAAGATTGCAACAGATTACTCTAGAGGTCTCCTTTTAGTCACCAGGAAAGAAATCCTATATATAGAATGCTATAGACTTAATTGTAAGTGTTGGGATGACACCAATCTCAAACGTTTTAAATAATCTGGGCCGTTGAATTGCTTGTAGCTGAAAAAATACATCTGTCTGTTATATTGCCTTTTGCAGGTGAAATGTTTTGCTTCTGTATAGAAACTACTTGAATTAATAGTCACTCCTTTACTTTGTTGCGCTTTTTATAAGGCGATGTCCCAAATATCAGTGAATACCCTCAAAAACATTTCTGGGATAGGCTGACAGTGAATTGACAGGAGGGGTGTGTCAACATCAGTGACAAACGAAAACTTCCTGTAACTTGTTTGTTGGGGTTTTTTTTCCCTTTTGGAGAACTCTGTGATGGCAATCTCCAGTACAGACGCAGTTTGTCAATTAAAAGTCAACAGGTCTAAAAGTCTTAAGTGTAAAATTAAATATATAGTGATGCAGCTGTAGCTATAAATAAGAGCTAAAGTTTGGGTTTGTGTTTTTGTTTCCCTCCAGGCAGCAGATGAGCCTGCCTACCTGACAGTGGGGACTGATGTCAGTGCCAAGTACCGTGGTGCCTTCTGCGAGGCAAAGATTAAGACGGTGAAAAGGCTTGTGAAAGTCAAGGTGAGTGTGCTGAGGCTGCTGCTGGTTTTAGTAAAGCATTGTGCTGAAAGGGCTGTCACGGGAGATCCTAGTCCTGAAGATTAAAATGCGTTCATCACTTCACTGTATGAATTTTAAACAACGCTTAAATGGGGCTTTTTTTCATATTTTGTTGTTTGGTTTGGGGCGATTATTTTTTTTTTTTTGCTTTATTTTGAGGGGGAAGTTGGTTTTTTATTATATTTCTTAGTAGGATGCTGGAACAAAAATGAGCTTTCTTGCTCCTTCTTTCCTGACTGCATTTGTCTTCTGTTTTCGAATGCATCAGTTTCCCAGCAATAAGTTTTGATGTCACAAATAGAGGATTATGGCTTTACATGAATAATAAGGAATAAGAGCAACCTCTTCAGAAGCAAAAGTTCCATTTCATACCAACTGACACTCTGACTTTTAGAGTTTGGAACTCAAGAGGCAATGTCAAAATAAGTCAACAGCAAGAGAGATGGCAATAATGTGTTTCTTAGACCAAGTTTTAGCAATGCCCAGGGTGATATTTAAGTTTTGAGAATCTTGCTGCAGCTTCTAAAGCAGTGTGCCCTGGCTGTAGCTGAATTTCTGTGCCTGGATAGTATTGGCACATAGTATTCATTCACATGTACAGGGCTTTTGCCAAAACAACCAAAAGAGAAAGTTGTCATTTTGGTGTTGCAATGCTGTTGTGAATGCCACTATGTGAGAACAAGAACGAAATGTAGTTAAATGCAAGTTAAAATTGAGAGTAAATATAGAAGTTGTTGTTCTGCTTCGTCTTGTCAAAATCTTCCCACTTCCTACTTTAGTGTCTGCTGTCCAAGATATGTGAATAAAGCATTAGTGACCCAAAATCCCCAACAAATTGAGGTGAAAGCTGCTTTTTGTAACTATTCATCCAAGATTTTGTGTGCGTTAATGCTTAGATCAAGTAGAACAAGCCATCAGCCTCTTCAGTTACATATATAGATCATAATCACTTTATCAGAGTGCTTTTCATCAATAGAAAAAAAATCTAATTCAGATATTGGAGCCTTTTCCCTGTTCTTAAAGAGTACTTAGGGAAACTTGTGTTCTTTGAAATCTGCGTTAATGAGAAGCTCTGTAGGAAGCAGTGTGCAGGTCTGACAGGCTCGATTTTGTCTACATCTTTGGTCTGGTAGAGTATTTAGCCTGTTCATAGGTAGGAGTTTCTTCTTCTCATTAGAATCAGATGCTTTATTACTCCACGATAAGATTTGGAATTACATGAGGCTGCTGTGACTTGGTGGAAATTCCTGTCACTGGATCTCAATTATATAATAACAATAGAAGTTTTAACAACCTAAGCCTGATACTGTAATTAAGATTGTGTAGGCACACCCTGGCATGCTTGCCAAGAGTGCAGAGAGTCCAAAACGTCCGGTAGCCTTTTCCTGAACAGGAGGACAACCTGTATTCATCCCCATGCAATTTTTATTTTAAATTTTGTATCAGCATAAAGTGTATTTTTAACCTGAATGTCTGTTCATACCGATGCTGTTTTGGCATGCCACTGGTGTTGTGTTTGTAAATACAGCTACGGTGTAGTCTGCTTGGAGGATAATTGGGGGAGCCAGAAAACTGGACATCATTATCAAAGCGAGCTTCTGCAACTTTTGGTTCCTGAAAACAAATAGAAATTTTGGAATTTTTTTAATTAAACTGCATAGGCTGATGTTCACTCTGTCTCCTCACTGTTCCCTTCTAGAATGTAGGATTTTAAAGGGAGAGGCAGAGTTTACTTACACTGTAACTGATTCTTATTTTAATCACGTTTATAGTGTTCTACATCTTTGCCATAAAAACTTTCTCTTACTCAAGGTAGCAGAAATGCTGATACTGCAGCCAGTTTGGTGATTTTTTGATACATATTTAATAAAGAGAGGGTTTTTTTTTGGTTGTAGTTTAGTATTCAAAGTGTTGTCAATGAAATGCTACAACTGAATCAGAGAGAAGAAAAAAACCTGCTTAATCTTCTCATCTGAAAGCCCAATTCCAGGTTTGCCCTGGATTGTGTCACTTTCTAAACTCACCTAAAGATGTATTTTCTTTGCTTTGGAATGACTGGTGTTTGATTTGCCCTGTTCTTTAATTATGATGTTTCAGATTAAAAATTAAACGGGATACCTGGGGCTTCCTGTCAATAAAACTGGCCGTGCCAAGTGTTTTCTGTTCAGTAACATTTGAGTCTGTGAAATTGATAATCTTAATGTGGATAGTAATGTCTTTATATGTATATGTACATTTTCTTAGGCTTTTTGTGTGCTATTAAGAAATCACATGCATATTAACAAGTTCATGAATATCTTTCAGGTGGTCTTGAAGGGGGATAACTCAACTCAGTTAGTGCAAGATGACCAAGTGAAAGGACCTCTAAGAGTATGTATATTGCATATGTATATTGCCTTCTTTTGGTAATCGCATAAATTTCTAAAACTCTTTAACTTTTGATGTTGTTTAGGGTGGGTGCCTGTTCTTCAGGATTGAAGTCAACAGAAGGAGGCTCATCACTTTAGATGAGAAGAATTCGGAGGAATTAGTCTTAATTTTTGTAGCTTTATGGGCTATTTATGCTTTTCTGTGTAGTGTACTTGATACACAGTTTTGCCTGCACAGGGAGTTTTGTATCTTCTCATAAGATGCAAAACTTCTTATAAATAATGAAACATTGAAACTTCTCAGAAGTAATTAACAACTTGAGTGCCAAGCCATGTTCAAGCCCATTTAGACAAGAGTAAATACAATTACTCAGTGTTTTAGAATAGTTGATGTATTTTATATAAAAATGTGTTTGTTTGTATTTTCATTCTGTGTAACAGTTGTGTGCTGAAATGCAGAGCTGTGTTACAAACACTGAATGCAAATAGAGCTCTCCAGAGAAGGTCATCTTTCTTGTACTTGTCTTTTCCCTGTCGCTCCTACGGGAACACCAGGGTTGCTACTGAAATTCTGATCTAGCCGACAGTAGAACTGTGTTTAAAGGATAAGAAATAGTAGTAATTGAATGATTAGCCGTAATGAATTAATGACTTAGGATATTTGTTTTCTACTGGCCTTCTATTTCTTGAGATGATGAAGTCATGCTGAAATTAAATGCTCTGAGTTTCTTAGTGCTTTGGTGTCTACTTGCAGTTCAGCCTTCCTACTGAAGGACCTTTGTTCTTGCCTGCTGAATAACTAAACTTCCAAAGCAGTGTTTAGCTAAACTGAGTCTTAAAAAGTAAATCTGGCTTGCCGGGAGAATCAATGTGTTTTTCTCAATTTTCTGAGTGTGGGCTTCCGTGTAACCTTGAGCTGCTCCTTGTTGCAGGTTGGAGCAATGGTTGAAACCAAAATGCCCGATGGATCCTTTCAGGAAGCTGTTATCAGCAAGCTGACGGATGCCAGTTGGTACACTGTAGGTGAGTGGCCATGTTTCATTTATGGGCTGTAATCTTTGAACAATATATTTCTAATTATAGGTAGCAGTGTCAGTAATTACATCTTGTATTGCACGATCTGAGATAGTTTTTGGAGGGGACTTTTTTTGAAGTCGTCCACATCTTGATTCCTTTTCCATTTCAAATAGGATAATAATTAATTGATGTTCAGGGAGGCTTTTGCACTGGTAATTGCACGGCTGAATAATCAAGTTTTATTTGACACAATGTACCTACAATGATAGTAGTTGCACTCACAGAAATTCAGAATAATTTTTGCAGATTTTAAGACATAAACCTTGTAAAATCATTCTTCCAGTTGAAAACCTGTGGCATGAAATGAATGACTGCAATATGAGCCTCCTTGCACTGTATGCAACTTTGTACACAAGGAAAACATGGATCGTATCAACAGAAGACAGAATCTATTTCTTTTTAAGAGAAGAATCAACATGCCACACAATAAAAAGAAAAGAGGAGACATTCATTTATAATGTGAATGGCTGTTTCCTTTAATAAAATTTTCAAATAATGATCCAAAGAGAAATAGAGAACTACTTTTCTCCTCATGTTGGAGGCTCATGTGGTGTTCAGTTATTGAAGTAGAAAGTTCAGAATGCAGGGTCAGCAAAATGTCAGTGTTGAACAAGAATTCATTGTAAGATAAATTTCCTTATTTTCAATAATTTTGATCTCCAGGTTTTTCTGAAACAGCTTTAATAACAGAATGACAAAACTCAGCAACATTCAATACAGTAGATAAGCAAATAAAAAAGGACAGGATTTGAATCAGAGAGCTTTGCAAGCACCCATCCTTCTTTTGCACAAGTTTCTTACAGCAGTGGAGCCTTATCTTCCCTAATAGCTGCCTAGAAGGAACATGCTCCTGTTAATTGTCCTGTACATGCTACTCTTGGGCATTGCTTTGGAGATTAGTACTTGTAAATTTAAACTCTGTGTTTCTCATTAGCTGCCTTGTGTACCAAATGTATTCAGCTTTACTTCATATTCTTCCATTCTCTCTTGAGGAGTCCTCTGTCCCATGAACTCTTAATTATTTTGGTTCATGAACCTCTTTTTAAGATTTAAATAAGCTATTTTCAGTAATTCAGTGTTTCCTTTGCAGTAGGTGAGGTTATGTTGTCTTTGGTGGGATCAGGATAAAGCTCTACAGATAATTTGGAAGGATTTATCACTTTATGATTATTATTGTTAGTGAGTGCTTTAAGCTGGTTGACAAAGCTCACTGTTCTTTGCCTTCTTCTTCAGGATTATAACATTGCTGTAAAATTGTAGTGGATGTCAGGTCAGGGACGAAAGGCAGGATTATTTTGGAGTGCAGAAGATTTAAAATCTACTTAGTTTAGTACTATGATGTGACATACTCGAGGTAGAACAGTGGACCTTTAACTTCTCTTTATAGATTTTCAGAGGTTCACCATTCTTTTACAGAAGTGATAAGAAACACAGTCTTGCACTAACAATTTCATGGTTTATGAATTAGCATTTTAATTTTAGAGCTCCTAACTTATTTCAGTTTTCAAGTAGCACTTTCAGCTAATTCTGTTTGAATTTGGGCCAGAAGACATATTTGTCTTCTTACATTTGACACGTGAACTTTAAATCCCCTGTTTGGGGGATGAGTTTTGTCCGGGTTTTCTTTTTTATTGCTTTTTTACATTCTTTTTTTCCCCCTTTTCTTTTGAGCAGTGCACTTCTGCCAAAAAATCTTCACTTGATGAGCAGGAAATTTGAACAGTGAATAAATGCTCTGCCCTGTATTAATGGATTGTTGTTTATATTTAACAACTTGTTGAACTCTCCCCAATAACGTAAGAGATAAATCATGCATGCCATGATTTTTACTTCATACATTTATTAAAGTGCACTTCCTCAGAAACTTGAAGCAATGGATTAATTAACTACTGTAATTTGCTTTCCCCAAAAAATATTTTTTGACAGGCAGAATGGAGAAAATAAAACATGTTTTCCATATGCAAATGTGTTAAGACTGCTAGGACTTTGTAAAAATTTGGAGCTCGGTGGGGAGGATTTAAGTAATCTTATGGTAAGTGAACATGCAGAGCTGTAACATGGCACTTTAACTATGAAAATACAATTGTAACACGTTGGATTTAGATCTTAGGCACATATTTGTTAGTTCTACGTGGTGGGTTGCGTGTTGGAATTAAAAGCACGGGTAACACTGACCAGAGTAAGCAGATCATCAAGTTTGTATCATGGTTCTTTAGCAGTTAAAATTGGGAAAGTGTTCTAGGTTGAGTACAGGAATATTGATGTGTGAAAAATAAGCCTTATCTTTTGCCTATCGCTTCCACTGTGCAGAAAGTTTTGGATAGATATGAGGTGTATATTTATGTTGCTGGTAAAGCAAACGGTTGAATTGGTTGTTTTTTAATAGCTGCTGGGTGTGCTGCTCCACAGCCTTCCTGACTGATGCAGTCACAGATGAAGAGCTGAGAGGGAAGTGGATTTGACAGACTCCAGGTTTACAGAATGCCTTCCTGAACATTTTGAGATGGAAAGCACAAGGGAAAGCTTGTATTTCAGTAGTTTGTGCTTTTCCCTTGCTATTTATTTTCTATGTTACCTAACATCTCTTTCAAAGCGATCTAAAAGCAAGCTGATCTCCAGTAATAGATACAGGCAAACATTTTCAGAGTGTTAAGTACAGATGCGTAAAAAATGCACCAAAACAAACTGCCTGCGTGTCTAGCGAGAAGTGATGATGTTCACTTTTGCGTATCAGGTTATCTGTGTCAGGTAGGGCTCTAAAGGAGAAAAGTCACCTGAAGCAACTTTGCTTTGGTCAATGAATTGAACCAGTGGAAGTGCTGAGTTTGCTATAATAGTCTACTTTGCCACCACTATAATGTAAGAGCCACAGTTATGGTCAGTTTGTGTATTTTAGCAGTATCTCCTGTCTATTAATGGTGTTCATGTACCCAGAATAAACAAGGATTTATTTTTATTGTAACTTCAACAGAATCACTTTTTGACCTCTTTTTATATGATAATGATGTTAGTCTAGCCATGTAGTCCTATTATTTTTTTCAGCTGTGATTTGGAAACACTTTTGAAATTACCTTTGAAATTCAGCTTTTCAGTATAAGCAGGTGAAGAATCAAAAGCTGTTTGGAGTGGAAGTTTAACAGTGTCTGGGAAACGCCACTGCACAAAGCAGCCCTCAAATCCAAAGTGGTGTGACACTAATAGGGGTTTAAGTTCTTTGGTTGACAAATTGCTCAGTTGGAGCTGATGATCTTACTAAGTGATTCAATGATTTGATGATGTTTGTCTTTAGAATGCAGTTATCTAAACTGAACTTCCTTAATTTACAAATTACAAAGTGCTGCATTGATGCTTTTGAAGTGCTGAATATATTGTTAGGTGATAATTGCATAGAATTAAAATGGTCTGACAGATCTGCTTTTAGCTGAACAAGGTTTGAATTACAGTTTACTGAGTGTACCATCCACCTGATTCTCTGCTAACTTGTAAAATGCTTCAGGTAAATACCGAAATAATATCTGAAATGACTGAAAAACAAAGAAACCACAACCCAGACCACACCTTACAAAGTGCATAGCTGTATTTTCCTTCTTTCACGCTCTGCCTGGAGTCTTACAAGCATTACCAGAATTTCAGAAAACAGAAATCCTTACGTAGATGTTCCTTGAGGAAACACTGTTGTATCACTTCTGCACAGAACTAGAAGTGATGTAATATCTATATAAAAGTGAGAAACAGTATTTCATTTGAGCAAGCATCCAAGAGTGGCTGTTAGAATGGCCTGGTTTATACTGCCCTATGTCATCTCTCCTTTGACAAAACTCAGGTCAATAATTTGTATGCGTTTAGGTCTCTTCTTACTATGTTATGTAATAATTTCTATAACTTCAAACAAGATTCAACAAAAACAGATCAAATACATTGAGCCTTGTATTTTGGTAGGTAAAATAATGGAAAAGTATTTCTAAAGAAAGAAATAAAAACATGTATTAACTTTCAGTAATGTTTCCTCTGAAATGAGTAGGAAATAGGGACTCTAAAAACAGTGAGAGGCCTTTGCAGTTTCTAGCAGACCTTGCTGTCAGTTATTAGGATTTTATGTACTGTTTAGAGTGAAAGGGAATGTGATTCCTTATTTTTTGAGATGTACGCCTTTCAGACACACTTCTGAGGCACCTCAGTGAGCCCCACAGCTCTGCTGGTGGCTTCTTCCTCTCATGTAACGATGGTGGCAGTTTCCAGGAAATGCTGAGTGTGTGCTGAGAGGAGTTAGAGACCTGAGTGCTTGTTCTGGGAATGAAGTGTAGTCTCAGTCACCAACTGCATCACTTCAGGTTACTGTGGTTAGGTCACGGAAATTAAAGATACTGAAGATTTTGTTTTAATCATCTTTCATGTTCCATGGATTTTGAAAATTCCAGTTCATAATTCTGAGGATATTTATCAGCAAATGAACCAACATTGCTGTCCCGGGACTTCAGGAGCAGGGTTGCTAACAGGAGCTATTTATAGTCAAATTTTCCTATTTTTAAAAGAAGTTTTCTTCTGATGCTTTGTGGAGATATTTATGCGAAAAGGAAAAATAGGCTTGGTTCTGGGTACAGTGCAACTGTAATCTCTTATTCCAAGGATGATGGAAGCTCTCAGTGCCCCCACAGCCAGCTGAGTCCATCATGCCAGAGACCTGTTGGTTTGTCCCTTCAAACCTTGACCAGTACACGTCCTGTGCTGTGTGCCAGGCACTGGTCACGTCTGCAGGGCTGGTTTGACCAGTTCCCAGCATCCTGTTGAGCTCCACGTGGCAGAAGCATCATCTCTGGGCTGTGCATGTGTCATCCAGGAATCCAAAACCACAGGGGTGGCAGGGGAACTGTCCATTTGCCTCCACTGGTGTTCTCTACCACCATGACCCACCATGAATTTGTTCTTTTTGTCTCTAAAATTTGCTTGCGTGGATTTTGAGGAATTTGCCCAGAGCCTTTCCATGGGATGTGTTGTCTAAGTGCACCTGTGGCACATAAAAATGGTGCAGTAACTCTGTTGGTTGCTTTCTGGAGAATCTAGAAAAAAAAGAACAGCACCATGTTTTGTGCTAACAGGTGAGTAGAGGAGCAAGATTTTGTAGTGAAAAATAGTATTTTAATAGTAGAACCATGTTACAAATCAACTGGATTGAATCCTTGGTTATAAAACCACCTTTGTTACAATGTGAACTGAGTGTTAAAAATATTTTTAAATGGTGTACAAACAATACTGTAGGAAAAGCAAGGAGGTAGGTAGATCTTTTTCTCTAATCTCTTTATGTGTAACAATAGTAAGATTAACATTTCAGAAAAAGCAGATTCAGACAGCAGGCTTTTGTCTGTGAAGTGATAGTTTTCTGTGAATAGACTCAAAGGCCTCTCAAAGTTCCTTGTTTTCTGGGATATTTCAAATACATATTTGTAAGAGGAACTGGGGCTCATTTAAAATCATTTACAAAATAGTAAATTTGAGTTGTGTGGTCTCTCAGTAGCACAATACAATGCAGTACTTACTCATAAGCCCTTTTACAGATGAATCAGTAGTACAGCCCATGTCTACAAGGTCATTCAACATGCACTGCACAGCTCTTGGTTCTTTCTATATTGTTTCTGCAGCTGAAACCCAAATATCTGCAAAATCTGCACACATTTGTTGAGATATTCATAGATAGCATCTCTTGTAGTTCATAAATTGCTACTTTGCCAGGCAGCCAGTGAGAATAATTCAGTGTGCACAGTGACACTGGAGCACCTATAATTTCTGGTATGTACTTTCATTTCATTGTCTTGGTGACTTAAAAATTTCTGAATTGGGTTGGGAAACGAGAAAAAATTGTTTCCTTGCAGTGCAGTGTAGAATTTCTCCTGGTTTGGGCAGCAGCAGTAACACAACTTGTTGGATTTGAAGTTTGCAAGATGCAGGCTTGAGGGTTGTTTTCCCTGTGCACTTGTGTGTCACAGAACTCCCTTGTCCTGGTAACACTGGTGGCTCTGTGTGGAAGTCATCTCGTAACTACTATGAGGATGTTCTCTCTAGACTTCTGCTCTGTTCTCCTTTTTCTATCTTTTTTTTTTTCTTAAATCTATTTATAATATATCTATATATTTTTTTCAAAATAAGATGTAGTCAAACTGATCTGCAGTATTTTGTGACAAGCTTCTTCAAGTTCCTAAAAATTATTTTGATAGTTGACTTGTTAATATTATATATATATAATATTAATATATAATATTAATATTATAATACATGAAAAGCAATGTCGAGACAGACTTATTGTAAAGACAGGGTTAGTATATTTTTGCTGATGGTATATACGAGTCTGCTGCAGACAGGAAATGTAAGATACCAGCTCATCAATAGTGAATTTAAAGTTGCATGTTTTAGTGCATTTTTAAGTTACTCAACTTCTAGTCTATTTTTTTTTAACTCTTGGGAAGTGTTGTATTGATTACTGCTGGGAAGTTTGTTTTTATTTTCCTGTCATAGATTAGGGTTGTGTAGATTTTCACAAACAGAAAGAAATCAATTTTGTTTCTTTGCTTATTATCACAGACAAGGTCGGGATGCAGCAAAATTCAGAAAATCTCCATTTTATTGTCACTGTTTCAATATGCTCTGTATGGAGCATATTGGACTCAGTTCTTGGGACTAGACCAAGCATTATGGCAGAGACTGTTCCTCCAGGTTGTGCTGCTTACTCATCTCTTTTCCCCTTCTGCCAGTGTTCCTCATTAAGGAACATGTTTGGAAGACAGGGCTCTGCCAGGCAGAAATGCCGCTTTTCTTCCCTTCATTCCCAGGTTGTTCTGTTGACTGTTCAGTAGCACTGAGCAGCTCCCTGGCTAGTTTGTATCCTTCCCTTCCCAGAAATCAGCTGCTGCACCCCGGTTCCCCAACAAGCCCCTGCCCACCACAGGATGAGGCAATGGTGGGGCCTAAAGGGCTTCTGCTTTTTCACACTTGTTTCTTTGGAAAGACAGGACTGTAATTTCCTCTTTTGCGATGAGTGTCGTGACACTGTAAACACGTCCTTTGATGACTTCACTGCGTGTGTGTGTATGGGGAGATGTTTTTTTGTCTTCTGTTCCTGTTTCCTGCCATCTCCCTGCCCAATGAATTCTTCCTTGTAGAATACAACCTTTAGGATTTTTGCTTTTGAAGAATCTGGAGTTGTAGCAATAACCTGTTGAAGGAATGAAGTAATTAATACAAGTTTTTCAACATTAATTTAAAAGTTTTTAGCTTGATTGTTAGTTCTGGGCATTTTAACTAAACAGCCTTGCTTCTGGATGAGATTAAAAAGAGGAATGAATTTGCAGCTTAGAGTGTATTAAGTTCTTCTGACACAACTGTTATCACAGCTTCAAAATATCTCATAGCCAAAAACTGTGCCATCTGCCTTACTGCTTATATTTACAGAATCCTTAATATTCGATACTGTGCCTTGGAAAGACATTCCTTTAAATCCTCTAGGACTAGAATTAAAAAGTCATGCACAGGGCGGTATGAACAGTACTCTGGTGTAGCAGATTTTTCTGAAGAGTGAGATGGAAGCCCTATTTAGTTTGAGAAAGGCTTATATTTTTAAGGGTGCTGAGTTTATCAGTGTGAGTTTTTGATTGCCCTTTCAGTAAGGCACAGTCAAGTGTTTTCCCTAGAGGAGAAGCAAGTTTGAAGTAGCTACAATTACGAAATAATTCAAGCATCATGATTAATTGGAGAGACTCCTTACTTGGCTCTACCTTAGTAACTCAAATAATTGATATTTTTGTATGACAAATGGTGCTATCCTTTCTCCATTGGAACTTAATAAAATGATCACTTATTTAGATAAGGAAATCTTTCTGTTTATGCTGTTGTTTTACACTCTGTTGTTCTGCAAAGATGTTTTGCTCCAAGTTGTGCAGCTACACTGGCAGTTGCAGGTGCTTTGCACATGTCCACAATATAAATTGTTACTCGTGATTGTCATAATTTCCTTATGTGTCTTCATTTGAGTTTAGTGTATTTTACTGAGGGTATTTTACTTAACCTTCAGTATTTATAACATTTTATCTTTTAAGGATGAAAACCTGGTATATGTCATCTGTTTTATGAATAGTTTGCTTTATTTATCCCTCTGCTGGAATAGCTTTAAATAAATGGGTAGAGCTTCCAATTTTGGAGATAATAAATGAAAAGAAGCAGTTCAGTTCTATTGTCAAGTATCAGGTTCTGTTTGCTTTTTTTCAATCAAGTTACCTGTTGCCAATCACCACCTGTTTGTTCCCTAAAATGATTATTTGTGAAAATTTAGTAGTTTGAGATTTTTGGAAGGGGAAAAGTTAATTGTTTTCTGTGTACAAGTGTTCTAAGCCATTAAGATAATTCAGTAGTGGAGCATGTGGAGCATACCACAGTAGTATTTACTCTGAAGACGGAGGAACCTTAAAGCTTATCTTTATCCAGCTTAATTAATTTTATAAGTATGCTAAAATTACCATACTGCTATGCACAACACTTGAAACTTTCTTCTTTCCCTTTTACTGACTTAGTAAAGCCTACAAAGCCTGTTTCAAGTAGTTCAAGTATAGAGCAGTGTTCTGCACTTTGACCCCATACAAATAACCTTGTACCTGGCTGGGATTCCAGCCTGCAGCCACCTGGGCTCTGCTCTTTGGAGTCAGGGGGAATTGGTAACTTTGCTTTCCTTCTCTTCAAGGAAATTTTCATGAAGTGGTTTTTTCTAAACTGAAGAGTAGATCTTTCTCGGGCAAAGCTTTGCAGTAGCCTCATAGCATTTTATCTTTCTTCTGCTGTGTATTGATGGAAATTGATGGAACTTCCTATTCATGAGATTTAACACAACGACAGGTGTACTGAATATTCCTTATAAAATGGTCAGACTTGAAATTGCAGGTTTCCAGTATCTGTTTGTAAGACAGCATTGATAGTGTAGAAAAAGCTTATCAGACACTTGTTTTTCTTGCCATTGATCTGTCTTTTTGTGGGATTGCTCACAGCAAGAGGGAGAATGAAAAGGTACCATATTAAATGGAGGTATAAGTAAGTAATAAATGGATAGGGTAGGGAAAAAAACCCACAAAACCAAACAAACCCCAAAGATTGCAAGATAATAGTAACTGATGTGCAGCCAGGGGCTGTGGTTTGAAATGTGCAGTTGTATTGATAAGAAGGATGTCTAAATTATACAGAGACTTTTCACCCAAAGCCTTACTTTGTACTGGCTTGAATCTCTGTGTGAAAATCTATTCACAGACTGAGTCCTAAATACTGACTTTACTTTTGCTTGTGAACTAAAGAATGAGTAAATGGAGGCTTGAAAGTCATGTTTCAGAGAATGTTCTTGATTGTGAGATAAACAATAGACTTGGGAGTGAGATCTGATCAGCTTGTGCTGATGTGTTTTCTTGGCTTCATCCTAGTTTTTGATGACGGTGATGAAAGGACCTTGAGACGAACTTCATTATGCTTGAAGGGAGAAAGGCACTTTGCAGAAAGTGAGGTAAGACAGTGGTGGACATGGAATTAAAACTAAGTAGTTAATGAGTATCTTTTTTATAAGAAGATGTTGCAAATGTTGTTTCCCCCTTTTCCATGTAGACACTTGATCAACTGCCACTAACCAATCCAGAGCACTTTGGAACTCCAGTTATTGGGAAGAAATCTAATAGAGGGAGAAGATCTTCTCTTCCTGTGTGAGTTTTGAGAGTGTTCTCGTTTTCCTTTAGTGCCCTTTGCTAAACCTGAAGCAGTCTTACTGAAGCTGCAGTGGTCTGAATGCTCTATCACCTGAATTGTGTGCAAAGCTGATAGACATGGTCACATGCTAGCAGTATTATAAAATCGAAGGTTTGGTACCCTTAAGAACATTTATGCTTCTTTCATGTAATAGGAAATGTAGGATTTTTAACCTTCTTTATACTACTATATACACAGTAAAAAAAAAAAAAAAAAAAGGTGCTTTTTAATTTTTGGGACCATTTCTCTTTGCTTTGTGTTTGTGCACAATCAAAACCTGAGTCATGTCTCCAATTCTAACATGATGCTGTTGTAAAATACTACCACTTGGAAAGAATTTCTACAAAATTCCTCTTACAAAGTGCACTTAGTATTTAAGTGGATTTCAGGCAATTTCAGCTCTTAAAATTCTAACTTTGTTTTTGAAGCTTTGCAAAATAGGAAGAAAAATCTACTTGTAATATGGTTGTGCTTTCAAGTAGTAACTTAAGACATAAACTTTAAAATATTGTACATTTTGATAATTTAGTACTGAAGATGAAAAGGAAGAAGAAAGTAGTGAAGAAGAGGACGAAGATAAAAGGCGCCTCAACGATGAATTGCTTGGCAAGGTTGTGAGTGTGACTTGTAATTCAGAGAAGGCAGAGTGGTACCCAGCTTTGGTGAGTTCCTTTTACAGCAAAGCTGTGAATGCAGTCAGGCTAAGCTCTACTCCCATGTTTGCTAAAAATACAAGTGTTTTGCAGTATCTATGAAGAGCAGGAAAGCAGAGATTAACATTTATGAGTAAGTTACAGTTTCATGGCGTTAAAGTGTTTTAGAACTGCATACCAAATGATCAGTGTGTAATGATACTTTTCTTCTAAAAATAAAATATGTTAGGACTTGCACTCCCAGGCACTTAAGAGGATCTAGATTTATGAATTTTAATTGCAGTGGGATTTTAATTCTTTTTTTTAAATGTAATTGTCTTTTTCCCTACACTTTCAGTGTTATGAAATACTCATTTCTTTGGTGCTTGCATTTGCACCAGTGGTCAGTTACTCTAGGAGCAGATGTTGGTGATTATTTGTATTTGACTGTCACTAAATGATAAAGCTGTTCATTGCCATTGCTGATAATAAATACACATTAAATAAATCCAAGTCCAAGTAGACTTGTACTGTAAGGCAGATACAATGTATCTTATTGATACACATAGAAAAGTTTACATGTGCATATTAAAAGTTGCTTTCTGTAGAAAAGTTTTTGGTATTTTCAGACATGGTGTGATGTAGGGTGAATAGTTGGCACTACCTTATCCACCTGTATGTACCTCAATTTAAAATGTGGTGTTGCCCATGTTCTGGTTGTAGTTCTCTTTATTAATGACAGAATTTTGTTTAACGTGGTTTTTAACTGGTGGATTAAGTTCCTGGAAGTCATATATTTGCATTTAACATTTTCTGCTTGTACATGATCTAGAGCAAAACAAACTTGTTCTGTTTGTGGTAATACAAGTACTGCCAATGCATTTTTATCACTTTTTTTAGGCCTAGCGATGATACCACTGTGGAAGGATGTGTGGAAGGATTTCACAGTGGTTTATGTTATCCACCCTCAATAAACAAACCAAAAAACCAACTTATGTCTCAGTTTAAATGCCAAAAATCAGAAACTGGTATAAAATAAATGGGTTTCTGACTTTTTAAATAGATGCTTTTAAAATGTGTGAACAAGAATAAAAAAACCAGAGTGAAGGAACAGGGTCCTGTGATGTGACCTCAGTAGATTAGTTTTGAGTTTCCAAATAAAATTTTAAACTTTTTTGGCTTGTACATAACAAGTCAATAGTTCAGGGTAAATTGCTTCTTGAAATTTGTTGTTGTTGGCTGTAGTAGTATAAATTGAAGTAGGTTTGTTTACCCAATACTGAAAATACAATAGAAGAAACAGAAAACAGCAGTTTTCCTGCAGTCTATCTTTCTTTCCTTTCAAAACCAGCATTTTTTTGGTTGTTTTTTTTTTTTTTTTTTTNGGTAAAGGAATGTTTTATTTGAACCTTCAGGTTGTGTCACCGAGCTGCAATGACGACGTCACCGTGAAAAAGGACCAGTGTTTAGTTCGATCCTTTGCAGATTCCAAATTGTAAGTGATGGCTCACTTTGATTAGATGTCTGTGGGAGGAAACTGGGAAACTAATTGCATGTTGCTCCTGAAGACATTCTTTCTTCCAGAAGGAAAGGGTACAGTTTTCTGTAATGCTGGATAGACACATTTGGCATTCACAATCTATTTCCAGCTGACTCCTTCTGTGCTTCCTCACCCTTCTTTCCATTATGTGTAACAATAAGAATTCACTGAATCAAGAAAATTTCTGGTGCTTCTTCATTTAAAATATCAACAACTTGAAAAAATGAAAGCATCCAGGTGTTTACACTTTAAATCATTTCTGTCCTTTGAAGTGTGAGTTTTGGTTTTAATTATTTCCCTTACAGCCTTAAATTATCATCTTTATGGGTGTCTGCTGTAGTAGATTGGGTATGTGTCTCATTACCTCCAGTGCCCAGATGTCCAGAGCTGTTTAGATAGTTTATAAGGGTTTAATTTACTTTTTTTAATAGAAAAGAGAATTTTAATAGACTTGTTAATTAAAATGTTTATGAAATCTGAATAATATTCCTGCAAAAAGAAGGAAAGGTCCTGCTAGTCCATCCTTCACTTCAAAAGGGAGAGGGAGGAGGGAGAGACAGGGATGTGTGTCTTACTTAAGGAATAATATATTCATAAGAGCATGAATAGTGGGTTTTGGGCTTTTTTTTAACGGCTGCTCCCATTTATTTCTCTTCATTGTATTTGCATTGCATCTGTGTCAACATATTGTAATTAAAAACTTCTTGCCAAAGGCCACTTGTCACCCACTTTCTTTCTTTCAAAGTGAGCAGTTTTTGATTTTTGATAGCCATGATTTTGAGTAGGTTGCAAGACTTAGTTCATTTTGGCCTCTTAATGTAGGCATGTATCATCAGCTTTCTGGGTAGGACTGGCTCCTTCTAGACTGACGGTTGAATGTTACTGGTAAAACATCTAGATCTTCTCTTTTCCACTTTTGGGGTTTTTTTCCCCCATAGCATAATAGCTTTAACTTCAGAAAATGGCAGCCTCTGATTCCTGAGGTTTTACTCCAGATTTTCTGAAATAATAAAAACAGAAGGGAAGAAAAAATGTATTAGACTAATTCACTTGTAAGGCTTTGCCTGCAATTTGGTTAAGATTTCTCTTGCAACTCAGTGACGGGATATCTAGTTACCACTTTGGAACAGAGCAACCTCCATATGTTTTGCTGTGAGAACACTTCAGTAATTTAAAAATTAAAATCAACTGTCTATCAATGCAAATCTGTGAATTGGCCTCACTGTTGTTCTGTGCTAGTGAAAGGGCATTTTGAAAATAGAGGACTTGCTTCTGTCCTCCTAGCTAGATCCTTGTTTTGGAGAGCAGCTGTTGATTCTTGTGAATATTTTCAGTTCAGAAAATTATTTTTGCCTATGTTTTTTACCTTTGCAAATTTGTGCAGGTAAGCATTTAAAATAAAAAACATTTACGAACTTTTTTGTAATTACTTAAGGATACTTTAATGCCTGAATTTCAAAGAAAGATTAGAGACTTAGCCTGGGTAATTTACTCTTGTATTAGGACCTACAGTAACAGGTGCCTTACGCAATTAGTTGTTAGCAAGGATCTTGCAAATGAACCATAAAACTTGAAAATTTTAGAAATTCCTGGTTTTCTTTGTCAGATGTTGGCTTTTCTGTGATGTAAACATAATCACAAAACCTTATTCTTTTACAGTTACTCAATAGCAAGAAAAGACATTAAGGAACTAGATCTTCAAAACTTACCAAAACCAGAGTCCTCTCCTAAAAAAGGTAAGTTAGAATCAGTTCAAGGTGTTTAAAAGAAGTATTTCATACAAAGGTTTTTCACCATTTGCAGAAAAATGATGACCTGTTGATTTCTGATAATCGCTCTTGGGTATTTTGTGAACCATTTTAAAAGGAATAAATTAGAGAAACCTCGGACATAACTGCTGCCTTATTAAAATAGCACCTAGTAGAAATCGTCTTTATTTGATTTTTATTATTTTGATCCAGTCCAAATTTGTGGAAAATGAGTAGAATATTTTCAAGGTAGTCTATTTGAAATGTCAGTGAGCAATGGAATATATAGTTACCTCTCCTAATGCTAAAATTTTGTGCTATTGCTCAAAACACTGTATTTATATTAAAGATACTCAGACAGCAAGGTGTAAACTTCATAGCAACAACAGTCTGTGATTAATATTTAATTAAAAAATACAGAATTTGATGGATGGATGAATGGATGGATGATGTGGATACCAAAATCCATCAAAACATGAAATGCGTTAAAGAGAAATGTTTAGATTGTATTTATTAAAAATTATAATAAAAAATACCACCCAGCAACCAAAAAGTCCCCACTCAACAGCAACAGTATCTGGTTTGAGTAAAGCTGTGGAGCAGCTCCTTAACAAGTCAAGATTTAAAATGCCTCAAATGAAATTTTGAGGTAGTTTTGATTGATATGTCTAATATTAAATGATTTCTATTCTACTTTGTCCTTAATAACTGTTTCACAGTACAAGAACTTTAGAACAGCCAAAAAAAATGGCAGATGTCAGGTTTGAGGTAAATTAAAGAAAGGGACATTTTTCCTGTGCAGAACATAATTGGGTTGTGACATTCCTTGCTGCAAGGGAATATTTTGGAATCAAAGGAACTAATGGTTTAAAAAAAAAAATAAAAAGAGTTGAGACCAATGTCTGGAGGTTTTTCTATCAGCAGTGTTAGAAACTGGTGCCTTTTCTTCTCCAGGAACACTGAGCAGTTCACTGCGGTATGTTCTTCTTTTGGGTGTTTTTCTGGCTCCTTTATTAAAGTGTTTTGTTGTGACTGAGAGGCAGATTTTGGGGTTATCTGGGTTTGTTTTGCTTTGTTTTCCACCCTGGGAACACCTCTTCAGGGAAAAGAATTTGAGGTATTTCAGTTGTACATGTGTGATTTGTGCCTGTCCCATCACTCCTTTGCTCACTAATGTGTTTTCCCTCTGTTCCAAACATTAATGTCACATCTCTTTAGGCAGTGGTGGTTTTTTAATTTTTCTTTTCTTCTTTTCAATCTAAGACATGATGATATTTTGGAAAGAGCAAAGTAAGCCATGGTGCTTGATCTGTGATGGATTTGTTGTATTTAAGTTGGTGTTGTGATTTACAAGAAGGTGAAAAGGAAACAAAAACTGCTTTGTGACTGTGAATGCTGCAGATGAAAAGCCAGGGCCCTTTCTTCTGTAGGGCTACAGGAGGCAACCACATTTCTCAGTACCAAGGGCGTTCCTCGGAACTGGAAAATGGACATCAGTGAAATTCTGGAGTCTTCCAGCAGTGATGAGGAGGAGGGAGCTGCTGCAGAAACTGATGAAGAGGAACAAAAAAGAGAAGAGAAAACTGAAGAAGTAGCGGTGAGTCTGGGCAATTTCAGTCATTTTCCAGGGATGATTTAATAACTGCTTGCCTGAAAATCCTGGACTTTCCAACATATTCTCAGACTTAGCTCACTTCAGTGTCTTTTCAGTCCTGTTCATCTTCTCTCTGCTACAGTTGTGTCTGTTGAGATTTGTGAGCAGTGGCAAGTTGCCTCCTGTTACCCAGTGAAGAAACTGGAGACAGATCTCAGAAACTAGGAATTCAAGGCAGAGAAGAGTGAAAGGTTCTGGGTCAAAAGAAAAGCAAAACAAAAAAACTTATGTTGAGCCTAGTAGTGTTAATTCCACCTTGAATGCAGTATCTTTGTGTTTTTCTTCTGTAATTTCCTTTTGTATTTTTCTTGGTACGTAGGTTATATAAAAGTCATTTGTTTCTGAAAACAGCGGTGTGACTTAAAAAAAAAAAAGGACAAAAATTTTCAAGCAAAAGCAGGAGGCTGACTGAAACTATGAGCTAATTCACAGGGCAATAAATGCTGTTTAGAGCAGTACAGAACTGACCTTCGTGTGTGTTAGGCTGGGAATCATAGAATGACATGGTGGATGGATTTTTTGTCTAATGTCTTGGGGCCTGTACAGATTGGGACAGGAATTCATGGAGAGCAGCCCTGTGGAGAACGCTTGGAGTTCTCAAGGATAAAAGGCTGGACATGAGCCAGCAGTGAGCACTCACAGCTCAGAACGCCAAATGTGTCCTGGGCTGCATCAAAAAGGGGATTCTCCTCTTTACTCTGCTCTCATGAGACCCCTCTGGAGCACTTTGTACAGCTCTCAGCACAGGAGAGACCTGTTGGAAGTCGCTCTGGAGGAGGCCATGAAGTTGCTCCAAGGGCTGGAGCCAGGCTGGGAGAGCTGGGGGTGTTCAGATGGAGAACAGAAGGCTCTGGGAGACACCTGAGAGCCCCTTCCAGGGCATAAAGGGGCTCCAAGAGAGCTGGAAAGGGACTTTGAACAAGGACGTAGAGTGATAGGACAAGGGGAAATGATTTTAAACTGAAAGAAGAGAGATTTAGGTTAGACATCGGGAAGAAATTGTTCCCTGTGAGGGTGCTGAGGCCCTGGCACAGGTTGCCCAGAGAAGTTGTGGCTGCTCCATCCCTGGAATTGTTCCAGGCCAGGCTGGATGGGGCGTGGAGCACACTGGTCTAGTGGAAGGTGTCCCCATGCAGGGAATTAGAACTGGATGATCTTTAAGGTCCCTTTCAAGCCCAATCATGGAATGTGATTCCATGCTTCTCATATTAACAGTAAAATGCTTTTTTTGCATTGGAATATTTTAAGTGGCTCCTTTTGCATAAAGTTAGCCAGTTTCTTCGTGTCATCAAAACTGTCGTTACAGAATTCCCTTCTATTTCTGCTCCCTGGTTGTAACCTGGATGTTGGATTTAGAAGCATGGGCGGAGGTGGGGGGGGAGGGGAGGCACTGCGGGATTTATTTGTTTTCCCACCGCGCCATTCTCACAATACACCGTGAAAACATTAACCATAAACCCCAAGTGCGGTCTGTGTGCTGAGAGGAAGGTCAAACGCCGCTTCCCTTTCCCCTTCCCTTCCCACACGGAATGGCCGATGGCGCTTGGCGGCGGCCTCGGCGTTCCCAGGGCAACCGGGAGCGGGCGCGGCGCAGGCGCGGGGAGCGGCCGCGGGAGCCGGGGTTGGCCGGGGGCTCGGAGATGGGCTGGCCCTTCCCTCTGCCTTTCATCTAATGCCTCGCTTTCTCCTTAGTATTACTATTTCGTTTTATTAATTTTTTTGTGTGTGTGCGGAAGAGAATGTAAGTAATGCCGGTTAACTGCGGCCGCCGCGCGGGGAGAGAGCGAGCGCGAGCGAATATTTGGAAGTCAGGCTGAAAATATGTCCAGGCAGTGGGCAGATTAGATAGAAAGGAAGTAAAACCATTTTACGTTTGAAAGAATGCAGCTCCTAGGTAAGGATCGTGTGCTTTAATCTGTGATGTGAGCGTGGTGGTTGGGGATGGGGGGTTTGACTTGGGTTTCTGATCTGGGAAGTGTCTGGTGGAGCTTGCAGCCAGGGGAGATCTTTCCAGGTAAAAAAAACCAAGACAATAAGGATCTATTTTTAGGTGTGAATTTTATGCTTTGGTATCAGTGTTTTGGAAAATGGAGTAGATGTCTGTATGGGAATAATGGTATGATAAGATTAAGATAAATGTGTGCAGAAATGTAAAATCCTCTGGGTTTTTTCCCCTCTGTTTGCAGTGAAAAAGACTGAATAGGCCACATTTTGCAGGGTGTGAACTGTTGCAGTCTGTATTGCTCTGTCTGTATTAACACTGGTTAAAATTGCAGAGTATCAGTCACTGAAAATCAAGGATTGCTGTACTAGTTTTCTAGTATCCATTTTTATTATCATTTTTCATGCCTATTGCGTAAAATGCTGTATGTTTCAAACAAAGAAGGGGGAGGGGGAAGCTTGGTGGTTAAAAAAAAAATAAAAAAAGGCATTCCTGTAGAAGAAATAAAGATTTATTTTTAAAGAATGATGTTAATGTAAAATAGTGAAGCAAAGGATTCCAGACAGGTGGATGTGCTGATAGCAGAAGCTGTGGAATCCATTATTTCCAGGTGACAAGTAGGCATGTAAGGTGAGCATCTTCATGCTGAAGCTGTGTAGCAGAGTGTAGATATGAATCTTTTTAGATAATGTCAGAGCAGAACTGTCATGATGGCCCATTAAATCAAATTCCTGATTCAGCTGTTAGAATACATATTTTTGTGGGCCATGCTAGATATTGCAGTAGACAACATTTAGGGAATTTAAGGAATTTCTGTTTTCTTTTCCCTTGGAAAGGCGGTAATACTGGCTGCAGAGAAAATCGACAAGTGAATGATTGGACGGTTTTTTGCCTGTGTTTGAATACAGATGCTGAATTACTGAAATTTCACATTTTCTAGAGTGCTTCCTTTTATTAATCAAGGTCAAAAATAGGTTCTGTCCATCCTCTCCCAGAATATTCTCGGTGGAATTTTTTGTTTTAGAACTGTAATTGGTTATATTATTAGAGATGGGAGTGAGATTATTAAAAATACCTTTTCTTCCCCCCCATTCCCATCTTTTGATATACACAACATCTTTGCTGTCAGGGCCTGTCCAGCTGCTGCCCAGCCATGATAGGCCATCATTAAATAATCAAATGGACACAGACCTACTTAATATATAATCACAGGATAAAGTAAGTCAGAAAAGTCTAATTCTGAAATGGAAAGGATCCTGTTTTTTGAAGTAGGATCTTTTATAATGATAATGGAGCAGAGAGATCTGCTGTAGTTGGTGACATTAGATCCTGCCATTTTCCCAGTAGCTGGATTAAAAATCTGCAACTTTTTTTTGACAGAAACTGTCTTTCTGAGTGTGTTGCCTTTTATGCCATCTTTAAGAGGTGGTGGAATTGGTACCACCAGGTTTCCAGGCTTTACATGGCTTTTGTGAGCTAAGGAGGGGGAACAGATACGGTGTTGGTTTGGTGCTCCTCCTCCTCATCCATGGTGAGTGACTGGTGTGGTCCAGAGTTGACTGGGAAGGAGGACAATGTGGAAATTGCTTGTCATGGACTCTAACAGGGGTTGCATTGCACAGAGCTACTCAGCATGTTCAAATTGCT
Source organism: Gymnorhina tibicen (assembly GCA_013399875.1). NCBI lineage: Eukaryota > Metazoa > Chordata > Aves > Passeriformes > Artamidae > Gymnorhina > Gymnorhina tibicen. Next base: position 171,980 of record VXAZ01004036.1, read on the forward strand.
GGAATTTTGGTAATACATGGTGCAACTCAGGATTATTTTCCATTAACAATTAAGGTTTTAATAATGCATTTCATAAAAAGTGAAAAAGTCCAGAGGTATTATAGAAAAAAATTCTTTACCGAATGAAAATGACAGGAATCACTCAATTAGTTAGAATCCAGATAAAAATCTGGATATTGCTTTTGGTTCTTACCCAGTTTTCAGCGTGTCAGAATAAGATAATTAACTGTGTTTGGAGGGTACATTTGGCAGTCTATGCAGTGCAGCTAAAAGGAAAGAGAAAATCTTAACTCCAGTATCTCCACATAGAAATAAAAGCTTTTGGAACATTACCTGATTTTTATTCAAAACAAGTTGTATCTAGTACTGTATTTGCTTGTATTTAAATTGTTCTGTCAGGGAAGAAGAAAGAAGAATCTAATCTAAACATGAAGTAGTGAAGCAAAGGATTCCAGACAGGTGAATGTGCTGGTAGGAGAAGCTGTGGAATCCATTGCAATCCATCACATTTGTTTCTCAAGCTTAAATATTCAAATACTCCCTGTTTTACAAGGGGATGTGTAAGCAACATTTGGTTTTGACTCTGTCTCCCTGCGAGCCGTTCTGATTCCGTTAGATTGAAGATCTTAACATGCAGTTATTGGAAATATCTTTTCAGTACACATTCTCAACAGATACATTCACTTAAGACCAGAGTAAAGGCAAGGAATTCCTTCAGAAAAAAATTCCAGCTAGCTGGTCTCCATGGCTCATTGAGGGAAGAGGTGTAGCACCTCCAGGTGTTTGCTTAGAGGGATTTTCTTTACGGCTTATTTCTGACAGTCACCTGGAGGATGTATGTGTAGCACGTTTAATGGGGTGCATTCATTTAGCGTTTTTAAGGTTCTTGCATCGCAACGGCATCAAAAAAATCAGTGACAACTGCTTTACATTGTTGAAAAGGGAAGATGCCAGAGGCGTTTTCCAATGTTCCTATTCTGCAAATAAGCGAGGATTTCAGTTCTCAGGATAAGTTGTTACCATATATTTCATTAGCATTAAGTCCATAAAGGAAGGATGAGAAATCCATGATGTGTTTTAGGAGGCTTGAAATTCCTACAAATAATCAGCAGTCAACTATTACAATATTTACATTTTGCTTCAGAACAGTTCTTGTTCCCTGTGTAGGCTTTGCTCTAAGTAACTGTGGGAGATCACATAAAATCATACCAAATTACCATGTCTGTTGCAACCTATCTGTATTTTAAAATAACATTGAAATAGCTGACTCTAGAAGTTAAGTACAGGAAAACAGTCATTTCAAAGTTAATGAAGGGTGATATCCAGAAGGAAGTGGTTTATTAGATACTAAGAAGAAATTCTTTCCTGTGAGGGTGGTAAGGCCCTGGCACAGGTTGCCCACAGAAGCTGTGGCTGCCCCATCCCTGGCAGTGTTCCAGGCCAGGTTGGATGGGGCTTGGAGCAACCTGGGATAGTGGAAGGTGTCCCTGCCCATGGCAGGAGATGGATCAAGATGGTTTTTTAGGTCCCTTCCAATCCAAACCATTTTAAAAATCTGTGATTTATATATGTAACCCCCCCTAGGCAGCTGTGACGTGTAATACACAGAATAGCCTTTAAAAATAGCTAAACATTGATTAGCTAATCCTCCTTCTCATGCATGTGTGCATTTGTAGGAGTTCTGGCTACTGTGAAGCACGGCCTGCATCATACCATGCACAAATGTTCTTTAAAGGCTTTCTTGCTCACAGTTTTATGCGAAGAGGCATTCTCAGAATGTCACTCCAAGAGAAGTTGCAAACTGAGGCGCAGCTCTGGAGTGAGTCATTGTTGGTTTGTGGAATTTCTGGTTCTTGTTGGTACAAATTAACATTTTAAGACCACTCTCATCTCCACGTGGTTTAAAGTTCTTAACTTGTTGCAATCAGTTTAATTCTTGTCATTTCCTTAATTAGTTTTCAAGCTTGGCATTGGAAAGCAAATGTGCAAGTGATGAAATCGCATTCAAGTACTCTGAAGCAACAAAATTACATTAACTGTAATTCTGGCAGCTTGTCTTGATCATCTCCTCCTCTGAACTCCAAATCCTGTGTATGCTGTTCTTCCTCTTCACCTGCATTTCTTTCACAGAAGCATTTATGGTCTTGTCAGTCTATTTATAACATAAAAGAAAGATCTGTCCCTGGTAGCTCCACTTCGTATTGCCTGAGTTCAGGGTGTACGTGCTTGTACGTAGAGATTCATTCCTTCTTTTGTAGAAGAAACTATTTCATCCTTTGTGCTCCCACTCAGCCCTAAAGGTTGGCACCCACAGAAGCCTTAACGTCTTTCTGTAGCGTAAACGATGAGTCAGGATAACAGAGCCACGTTCTTGTTTAAGATCGTGCTAAGGACAGAGGCAAAACTCATGGTGAATTAGGTGGCTCGAAACCAAATGAAGCAAAACAAGTTACAAGGGTTCTACACATTTCTGTGTGCTTCATGTTGCTTCATGGTTCTTACCATATAGTTTTAGAAAATACATGAATAATGATAGTGTTGCTTGGAAGGCAGTAAGAAATGGAGTTGGGAAAGGAACATGTCCATTATAAACAGATAATGCTCGTTGTTGATTTTATTGTTTTACTGTTTACAGTGTTCTCTAACAGATGTGGGCTGCTTGTCAGAAAGGACGAAAAAAATCTCAAATGCATAAAATTCCAATCTTTTAATTAGAAAAGGGGCATCTTGGAGATTTTTACTTATTTTCATTTAAATGAAATTCAGCCTCTCATCCTGAAACTAAAAAGTTTTTCTCATGTTGCATTTAGCTGTGGGTATTGGATAAACAGCATAAAGGTCTCAGTTTGGAGCTCTTGCAGCTTAAAATTTTCATGTTGGTTTGCCTCTCACTTGAACTTACCTTTGGCTACAGTCTCCCCCTTTTTGCAACATCTGTATACGAAAAAATGGAATGGAGAGACAGAACTCTCTCCAGTAACTGGTTTTAAACAATTATCACTGTGAATTTAGTTATGCCCAGTCTAAAATGGGCACAAATGTCTGGATAGTAGCAGTGAGTTTTGGAGAGTAGCACTGTCATCCTGGTTCCTGCTGGAAATCAATGCTGGGAATTTCAGCTCTCTGTTTGCTCCCTGATGGTGATCACAGGTTGTGGCATCAACATTTCTCAGGTGTTTCCTTGATTTGGGTGCAGATTTACAGGAGCTTAGATGAACCCTCATGGCAGGGGGGTTGGGACTAGATGGTCTTTAAGGTCCATTCCACCCCAACCCATTCTATGATTTTATGATGGCTGATATACTTAAAGTAAAACTCAGCTCTAAATCACAACAGCAGACACTCCTGGGAATTCTTTCATGTCCAGTTCCAAACAGATAACCCTGGTAAAAAAATAACATCTTACCCTCATGTTGCAGTAAGCATATCCGTGGAGGGTTGGTCTTTCTCATCTTGGCCAGAAGCAGAAGAACAGCTGATCCATGATGTATTCCATGGTGACAGTCACTCAGGTCTTACTCAAGTGACTTCTCAGAAGGATCTGGTGCCTGTTGTGGCATCAGTACCAGGCACAGTTCACACCCTCTCTGTCAAGGGGCTCATACGCCATCAACAGAGAGAAGCAGGTGCAGAATTTGGGATGTCTCACACAGGTGGATGATTATTGCAGCCAGGTTTTATGCCCCCAACCCTATAAAGCTTTTCATCTTTCATTCTTGCTTTTCTTCAGCTGAAAGTACTTGGTCTCAGTGGAAAGGTTAAATTCTGGCTGCAAGATTGCTATTTCTAACCTACATTTCTGCTGTTCTGACCCACAGTTCTGGTTTGGCATTGTGCCCACACAGAAGACATGGCTTTAATTTAATATTCAGAAGTATTTCTGAATGTTTACTGTTATTTAGATGTATTTAGTTTGCACAGCTTGAGCCGTATTGCCTTCAGTCAGTAAACATTACAGTAGACGGTAGAAATTTCTCGATCTTGAAGTTATTTTGCAGTCTAGATGGGGAGAAAAAAGCTGTGGTTTCTATAGCAATACTTCACTTGATAACCTGGAAGAGCATGCTAATTCTATAGATAACTGTTTCTCCTTATATAATCCCTGTAATGTGCTGAGCAAATGGTAACTGATGCTGTACAGTGTTATGATTACACATTTAATTTCCTCCAATTATTCCCCGAGAAAAATTAGTAAAGTAAGACACAGATACTGCCTCTGCCTGATTGTAGCTGAGCCCTGTTGGGTTTAGAAGCTCAGAATTCAGTGAAGCATGCAGGGCTGGAATTCATTCTGATGCCGGGCAGATTGCTTTCTGGTTAGCAAGCCACTAGCATGTACATCCCCATTTCCCTGCCTAGCTCCCAGCCTTGAAGCTTAAAGTTTACAGAATGCAGAGATGACTGAAATCTAAATTGTTGTTCTGGTTTCCTTCTGGAACTGCTTGTCACTTTCCTGTTATTTTTAATAATGTAATGATAAGATTTTTTGACACGTACTGTACGTCTTTCCTTCAAGACAGCTGCAGCCTGCCTTGAGCAAACTGCCAGGCTGGCAGGAAGAAAGTGGCATGCAGAAAGCATTGCAGGGAAAAGGCTTTCTTTTTTCCTTTTTTTTTTTTTTTGGTCTCTACTAGAATCTCAAAATTCCATGAAGATACGTAGACATTATTTCCTCTCCCTGCCTCCTCCACACCCCAATAAATTTACTTTATTTTAATGATTTTCACTGGAATAAAAGAATATCTTTATTTCATGCTGTGGATTGCTTGCCATAAAGTTAGTAAGTGTTTATCTCTTTGAGGCTTTAAGTTGTAAAGGTAAAACCAAGGAACTTACAATAATAATAAATTATAGAAGTCGCTTTAAAGGTTTTTCCAAATATGAGCTGAAATCAAGCATTGGAGCTTAATTACAAAACAAATACTGTCTGGAGCATCAAATCCAGGTATGGTTGGAGAAAGACTTGTTCTGCAACCTGAGCTAAAGTTGGGATAAGGAAAATGAGTTAAACAAAAAAGCCCCAAACAAACAGAAAGAACCTAACCAAAAAACCCCGTGGAATTCCTGTGAATTCTTTCAGTCTTGTAAATACAAGACCCCCTCTGTGTCAGGCAGGTATGCTACGTGTATCACTGTTTTCATTTTGAGGGTCACTCATTCATTTTGTCATGGACTGATACTTTCCCTCACCTGCATTTTTTTTTTTTCCTCCTGAGGAACCACTTCAGTCAGAAATTTCTGAGTAAATTTTGTTTTCTGCATATTTCACCATTACATGGGTTCAGGGCCAAATGGGAAGTGGTATGGGTTTAGCTCTTGCTCTTAGGCTTTTGTACAAATAAATGGTTAGTTTGCATATTTGCTGTTTTCATGTATGACTGCATTTATTTTCGCAGCCTGAGGAAGAGCTTGATCCTGAAGAGAGGGACAACTTCCTCCAACAGCTTTACAAGTTTATGGAAGACAGAGGTAACATTGAATTTTCTTCCTGTTTTTTTTTATCTCCAGTCCACTTCTTTAATGGCACAGCACTCAAAGGGAACTCAAATCCTCCCTGAGGTGTTTTGGTTTTGTTTTGCTTTCACAAAGCCGTTCTTATGTTCACAACCCCTGTTAAATAAGCTCTCAGCTGATTTCTGGTTGTGACAGCCATGGCTGAGAGCTCTGCTGCTGTTAATCCCAGGCTGGAAGCTGTGGAGTCTGTTCATGGATGGTGAAATCCAACCAGCAGAGAATGGAGATGTGCCATCCTCAAGTCTCCATGCAGAGCTGTTCTTACCATGCACAAATGGAGCAGTGATACCTGAAGAGACAACTTAAAAGATTCTATTTTATCCTGTTGCTAGAACAATAAAATAGTGTGTTTTAAATGTCTGTCTTTACAGAATTAAGTAAGATTTAATAAATTAGAATAGTTGAAGTCTTGGCTTCAGACCTATAGTGGAAGTGCACGTGCTCTGCATAGGGAGCAGGAGGTACCTGCTGCTTGGAGAGCTGTTGCATAAGGCATTTGCATTTGCAGTTGTGATGGGACTGACACTAAAATGGAAGGTTTTATGCCTCTATTTTAAAAAATATATTCGAGCCTGCAGAGAGTTTTGTCTTTTAGAGTATATTGGTTTGTTTAACTCATCAAGTCTCCATTTCAATCCTGATTTCAAATACTGTGTTCATCCTGCAGTGTCTTGGTGTGGAGGTAGATTACAGGTGTAACTACTGCCCTTTCCCCTTTTTTTTTTTCTTTTCTCTTGACAGCAGTTACCTGAATGATATTTCCATAGCAGCACAGAGTGCAGCAAACGTTGATGTATTTGAATTTGAAATAACCAGAGCTAAGGGTAAAACATGAAGTGCTTGTAGAGTCTGAATATTTCCCCCTTTCTTTTTTTGAGGGGGGGAGGCTGTTAAAATTAATGGGGAAATCAAGCTGCCTTTGTAAAAGAGGGTCTGTATCCCTTCTAATGAGGTGTGTTCTAGACCACAGAATCATAAAAGAACAGTTCAAAAGCTGTTCAATATTGCTAGTTCTTATCACAGGTTTACAAATTGAGCATGTATTATAGCAAAGTGTTCTGGAGCTCATCCAATATAATTTTGAAGGCTTCCTGTGTATATGACCAGTGTTTCTGGAGAATAACCTGCCTTAGGGGAATAAAAGGCTAAGTTGGGGGGAAAAAAAGAAATCGCTCTGCTGCTGGGCTAATCCACAGTTTTCCTTTCATGTAGCCAGATTCTTCCCCCTTTCCTGTTTCTTCCTTTTTCGTTGTCTTTCTTAAACATTCACAGACGACAAAACAAGTAGGGATGTCAGGACCTTGCGAAGGCAAAAGAAGAAAGCATTTGCGTGCTGAATTTGAAGACTCAGTCCATGAAATGTTCTTTAAGCCAGTACGTGGATTCAGCAATGTGCAAGGACTGTTTCAGGACTGGGACTTCCCCCTGCCTCTTTGCTTCTTTTTTTTCTTCTCTGTCCTTACATAAAGATTTCTGCTCCCACCAGATTAGTTCTACATTCTCTTCTCTCAGTATAAATGTTATGATTCTTGGAATCATGACAGTATTCCCAAAGTCCTATAAAATTATTTTAATGATTCCAAATGTAATTGCATGAAGATGAAGGAAGATATGAAGCAGCAAGGAAGAGATTTGATATTCTTCCTTGCTGGGAGGATTATTGTCTACGTATGCAGCCACTTGCCCTAAGTCACTTTTGGTTTCTCCTTTTGCAAATAATTACTGTTCTTTATGTCACTGCCACTCAGCTGATTTGAGTTCTTTCTTTTCCCTGGAACTGTCCCAAATATTCCTGTCTGGTTAGGGCCTTGTGTTCTTCCACGTTCTGACAATTTGCCTGAGTGTCTCTTCCTAATCCAACATCTCTGCTTCTTCCTCGTTCCTTTCAGCCCACAGTGTTTTGAGTTCATCTCTTCACACATTGCTCTGTTCCAGCATTCCTCAGGTGTTCTGTGGAGCTTCCTGCAGTGCTGGCTGTCCTCCCTGCTCAGGAGAGGAGCAGTGGGATGCAGCCAGGTGGATGGGGGTTGTTGATAAACCCGGGTGGCTGATAAACCACCCAGAGATAATGATGCATTCAAAAGAGGGTGAAGCCTTAACTGGCGATTGGAAACTGCTGACTTGGGACATGCCTTAAACCATTACAGATTTTAAAATGCAGAAAGATACTTGTAATCAAGTGTGTGCTATAGGAATGGAAGAGGCAACTTGCTGTTCTTTGGGATAACTTGTTTCTGTTTTGTTTTATTCAGGTACTCCTATCAATAAACCACCAGTTCTGGGCTACAAGGACCTTAATCTCTTCAAACTTTTTAGACTGGTTTATCAGCAGGGTGGGTGTGACAATGTAAGTGTTGGATGTTCCCTGAACTAAATATGTCTATTCACTCATATCTATAAATGGTTGTCCAGGGAAGCTGTGGATACCCCAACCCTGGAAGTGTTCCAGGCCAGGTTGGAGGGGCCTGGAGCAATCTGGGATGGTGGAAGGTGTCCTGCCCATGGCAGGGGGTGGCACTGGATGGGCTTTAAGTTCCCTTCCAACCCAAACTGTTCAATGGTTATAAAAGGCTTTGGCTTGTGGCTCTGTTAGATACTATTCTTTAATGTTCTTGCTAAATAGAACCTGTACATTTCCTTTTTTCTTTTTTTTTCCCCCAAAGATTGAGAGTGGTGCTGTATGGAAGCAAATTTATATGGACCTTGGCATTCCTATTTTGAACTCAGCTGCTTCCTACAATGTAAAAACTGCTTATAGAAAGTAAGTTCTCATATTGGATAATGGTGAAAACACTTTTCCTTTCTTTTTTCCTAGTAGTAGCATGTACATTATTCAAGAGATTTTTTGATAGTTTAGAGACAGCAGCTGATATCCTTCAGTTAATGAACAGTTCTGAGCATCTTCCAGTGCTCAGAGGATTGAAGTGGTGGAGGAAAGGAAGGGAGTATTCAGGGCTGTGCAAGTTCCTGTTGCTCCAAGACATGAGAATCCTGCTCATTTTCTTATCAAGAAACTTGCACTTTCCTCATGTGCTGATGCCATTTCAGAGGACAACAGTGAAATTTATAAAATAAGCTTTGGCAGATTCAGTTTTGCAAGTTAAGGCAATTAACAGGAATGGACTCCTTAGTCTCTAGGTCTCGTATGCACTGAGGAGAATTTTATACCAGTTGCTTTAAGTTCATGAAAGGTGTTGACTGAAAAAAGACATGTTTCAGATTGTGTATTTACATATAGTCTCTGCAGAATTTGTAGAATAATGGATTTAGGACTTAACTGTGGGCATTGCTGTGGTGGATGTGGCAGTATTAAGTAGTAAAATAATGAACAAATGCATAAATCTTTTTCTTCTGACCCTCGCTTTTCAGCTGTGTTGTAACTTTTGAATTGGAAACCTTTTAGGAATGACATTTTTCAAGCTTGTTTTCTAAATAAAAATTATTTTTATTATTTATCCTCCTGGAAGTTTGACACGAAACAATTGGGCTTTTTGAGTAAAAGGGAAGAATGAGTTTCTCTTGACTTGTACCTAAGGAAATTCGGAAATAGGGATGACTAATGACTCAACTCATGTTAATTTGATGAAGATGACAATATTGAGACTCTCTTCAGTGGGATTTGAACTGGGCACATGTTTAAGGTCTGTATTTTACAGAGAAGAGTGTTTATCCTAGAAAGAGTAATTGGTAAATATGTACTAGGTTGCTGTTGCAGTGGAAATAATGATGATAACTTGCATATTAATTCTTTGAGGAATAAGCTAATTCATACATCTCTCACCTGTAACTGGATTAGAGTGTGCACAGGAATTACCAGAGAACAAGCTCATGCCTGGGCTTATTGTCATGAATTCTTAACTGGCTGGGGATGAAGTTAAATATGTGGGAAGCACCTCTCTGTATTCTTTTTCACCATTTGGCTTGTGTGCAAAATTGTTTCATTTCAAAATCTTCTCTTTTATATTTTTGTTTATTTGGGTTTGTTTGGTTGTTGTTCTTTATAATCTTTTTTTATTTTCCTGAAGTTACTGAGCAGAAAAACAGGTTTTATGCACTTCAATAAATAGAGAATAAACCATGAAATATGAATGGGACCTTACTTGTGTCTGTAGGTATCTTTATGGTTTTGAAGAGTACTGCCGTTCTGCAAACATTCAGTTTAGGACCATCCATCACAATGAACCAAAAGTGGTAGAAGACACACAGAAACACGTGGAACCAATGGAGGAGAGTGTGAAAGAGGAACAAAAAATGCCCCCAACAGAAGTTAAAAAAGAAGCAGAAGAAAATTATTCCAGCAGTGAAAGTGAGAAAGAAGAAATTGAACTAAGATCCCCAAGGGTGAGTGGTTTGAACTGATTTGTGTTGAGTCCTTAACAAAGCTCCTTTGTGCAGGGAACAGTTTCCATAATGAGTTTTCCCTGTGGAGCAATTGCATGTTGGAATTGGTGCACTTGTACTAGTGTGGAGTTCTGTGAGTGTTAACTGTTAATTATGGAAACAGAATCAGGTTTGATTATTCCTTCATATTCCACACCATGCGTGGGATTTGCTCAGGCTGTGTTGGATGTGCTGTGGTTCAGGGATGGCTTTGAGCTGTGTATCACTGGAACAGTGAAACATAGCAGGACAGGCTTGGTTGTGGGTGAGGATTTCCACAGGCACATGAAACCTGGAGCCTTCTGGCGAGAAACAGGAATATCAAAAACCTACTACGGATCTAAGAATCAAAGGAAGACCCATTTCTCTGAGTGGCTTTTATCACGGTCTTTCTTCTAATAAAAAAACCCCACTCAAATATTACAGTATGTAGACAAAAGTAGAGGGAGGAACAATTAAGTTTAGCCTTCATTTGTCTTTAAATGCTGTAGAGGTAAGGGTTGTATTAGTAGTTACATAGATCAGACCAGTGACCCATTAGCTGGTGGAGACTGAACACCACGGAGAATACAAACAGTACTTTGGAGGTATTGGAATATGACTGTAGCACTCCTTTAATTACGTTAAAAGAACATTTTGTGTTCCTTACTAGAGCATGACTACTGAAGGGCAAGAATTGCTACTTTTAAATTGTTCAAGTTCTAAGGATTTTGTTCAACTAAAATGTCATTCTGTTAGAGTACTTCTTGCAAAGCAGCTTTTCAAGCAAATATATGGCCTTATAAATTAATAGATGAAAGGACAGGGTGTAAACACAAGTTGAGACTTCTATTATGTATTATATTTCTATTTAAATAAAGTGGTTGTTCCAAGCTGCATCAGCCTCAGTGAACTTCCTGATGTGACATTAGGTTTGTTCTTAGTTTGTTCAATTATTTTTGAGTTGGTTTTTCTTTTTGAGAACACTCAAAAAAAGGATAAAGAAATGTAAGAATTTTTGTCTGTTTAATAATTGGCTCTTTGTTCGGATCAAAAAGCAGTGATCCTATCAAGAGACTTTATTAAATCAAATGATAATCCTGTGCTAGATCTCTAAGAATCACTTGCAGATAGTCCCAGGCAGCAACTGCCTGAGTACTCAAAGTGCCTTTTAAAAATGGGATACGTAAAGTTTTTTGGAAGCTGACAAATTTCTGCCTGTGATGTCCGCAGGTGACTGTCAGGATTGAAGATGCTGAGGGGAAGATGTCTCCTCTCAGTACTCCTGTACAAGCACTTTAAATAATGTATTGCTGTAGGTGAACAAGATGTTTTGGCCCATTGTATCAGAGCAACAAGCATTACAGGGCCAAGCAAACATCCTGAAATCCTCCAGCAGTTAATCAGAAACTCATCCTCTTTATTCCAAATGAAGCAGATACAAAAATTTGAAGCTTTGATCTTAATATTTTAAAATACCTTGTTGTTCTTGTCATCCCCAGGCTTTCTTCTCTGCAGGAGTTGCATGTCTCACGTTTTTGCTGAGATCTGGAGAGGTTATGGAGAAAGCAGGTGACAGGAGTCATTAAACTGATCTCATTTCTGTTCCAGGGACGACGAAGACTTGCCCGCGATGCAACCCCTGCTAAAAAAGATGGCGAAGAGGATAAAACCCAAGACAAACTAAAAGACAGCAACAAAGAAAACAAAGATGTAGAGGAAACACCTGAGAATGCAGAAAAGAAAGAAAATGAAACTCCACTAGGGAAGAAAAGTACACCAAAGCAAAAAGAGAAGAAAATTAAAAAACAGGAGGATTCTGATAAAGAGTCAGATGAAGAGGAAGAGAGGCAGAGGGAGAGGTAAACACTAACTTGTATCACCTTCCTTTGAGTTTCTCTGTGCCATGATTGAGCTGTTCTCCAGGCAGGAGGACACAGACTTGGATCTTTAACTAAAGTGTGAAAATCAGAAAGCTAATTCACTCAGACAGGCAGGGAAGGGAACATTTTATTTCAAGCTTGTAGAGCCTGCTGTACTTTATGGAAGCATCTTTTTGTGGTCGATGCCAGGCAGTATTTTTCACTGTCATTTTACTTGCCAAGGCTGTGTTGGTGTTTCATCACACCAACACCTCCAGACACCAAGCTGACCAGGCTGTGAGTCTGCCAGGTGCCCTGAGGATGGGAACAGCTTGGAGACACTTCCCTGGGCAGTTGAAATAGAAATGACAAATCCCTCTTCTCCTGTGCTTATAAGTGGTTGCTGATGGCTGGTGAAGCTTGAGGCTCCTTGTTTTTATTGTGTGTCAGATGATCAAGGCATCAAAGAGTTTTCTTTAAGCTGTGTGGGTGTTGCTCGTCCTCTGAGTTGCTTGCCACAAGATAGTTGATCTTTCACTGAAGGCCAGCAAATATATTTCATTAAAAGCAAACCTGTAGTCCTTTTCAGTATTTTCTTTCTTCCTGAATCTTTTTGCAGTTTAACTTTTAAATTATGCTAACTTCTCCCTTAAATAGGGAGGTAATTATAGCTAAAAATGGGTTAGATTGTCATTCTTGAAAATATGTTTAATATTTAAATAGTAGCTATAGGTGTAATAAGAGGTAGATGTGTCTAATAAGAGCTGTGCAAACACTCTTAAGCTTGGCTAAGCACTCTTGTAATCAAGTTTTTTTCCAATGGAATAGTGTTTCTATCCATGAGAGGATCACTATGATGTCATTTCAAACTTATGTGCAGTTAATACACTGTAGCCTGTTAAGCAAATTGTAAAAGAACCTTTTTTTATAAATAATGTGAGACACACACCGAGTTAACTTTTATTCCTCTTTGTATAATCAAAATATTAATTTAAAAAATAATCTGGAAGCTTTGAGGTAGTTGTACGTTTTATAAATTGTGTTTAAATTTTAATAGAACTTTCTGGGTATTTTTGGCACTTAGCCCTTTTCTCTCTAAGTCCTGTTCTTGATTTAAAAAATCTGTTTCTGAGCAAGCTTCAGAGACGGGACAGGGTGCAGAAAATTAATTTCTTTTTTTCTTGCAGCCTTTTTCTACCTTGACTACTCTCTTTAAATGTTAAAATATGATTGTCACTAATTAGTGGGCATTTTAAATACATTTTACTGCAGGGAAGAAATTGAGAACAAAGGAGAATCAGAAGGTGAAGAGGATGAGGAGGACACAGAACCCTGCCTGACTGGAACCAAAGTGAAAGTAAAATATGGACGTGGAAAGACTCAAAAAATTTATGAAGCCAGTATTAAAAGCACAGAAATTGATGATGGAGAGGTTTTATATTTAGTTCATTACTACGGTTGGAATGTAAGGTGAGGATAACAAATTGCCTTTCATTTCTTTGTTCAAAGGCTTATTTGCAAAATAAATTTTTGTTCTTAAGGAAATAAAGTGAGAGCTGGTTAGTGATGTGGCTCCAAATTGAATTATCAACATAACAGGCTCTGACTCTTTCCCTTTGCAATGTTAGTGATTTTGTTCATGGTGTTGCATTGAAATGTCAGAATATACTTGTATTTTTCCAAGTGTCCATCTGCCTTAGTAATCCTCGCTCCGTCCAGGAGTATCCCTGATAGTTATTGTGTCTGTCAGTGTTAGCACCAGCAGACTTTCCTTTAAGGGAGTCTTTGATAATGGTGAAGATATTTGCAATTACGTGTATTAAGCACTGGAATTTTGGAAACAAAATATATTCTCGTATTGAATGTTAACTGTGATTGTAAAAATGCTTCTCCTGGTAGCCAGTCTCTGTACTACTTTATGTACTTCAGGTATAGAACTCGTGGTATTCCAAATCCATAAGCAGATTTCTTTATGTGGCAACATGAAGTTTGAGTGTGGGAATATTCCCCAAGTATTTACAGGTGTCACTTTACCTTATTAGTACCTCAGGAGATCTTGAGGAGCAATAGTGTGTTTGTGCTTTTCAGAATCTTATCCAGTTTGTTGCCATAATTTAAAAACTTTACCTTTAAAAAAAAAAAATTTCCTGCTGAGGCATGGTATGGTGAAAACTGTCTTATGTGTATGATGCGGAATAACTGACACTTTAGAACTGAGTCAGTCCCCTGAATGTTCAGGGGTCAGAGACAAGGAAGTTTGTACCTTCATTCCCTCATCCCATAAGGTTTTTTTATGGACTAGAAATGTCATTAATCTTTCTAAGGCCAGATACTGCATGTGTTGTAAATACATGCTCTGCTATCATGGAATGGTTTGGGCTGGAAGGGCCCTTAAAGCCCATCTCATTCCACGCCCCTGCCACAGGCAGGGACACCTTCCGCTATCCCAGGTTGCTCTGAGCCCCGTCCAGCCTGGTGTTGGCCTTTTCCTACCCGATAAATATTTTGTGTATTTCAAGTCTTTTAATCCTCATATTCAAACAACATTTTTACGTGCAGTGATAACAGCATGTTGTTATTCCCTTTCAGGTATGATGAGTGGGTGAAAGCTGATCGGATTATCTGGCCTGTGGAAAAAGGAGGACCAAAGAGAAAACAGAAGAAAAAAACAAAAGTAATGATTTCAATAAGTTTCTTGTAGTATTGTATTTAATGGCTAGCACTGTCCACGTTTAAAAAAAAAAAAAAGTTATTCAGTCCACTGTCTAGTTTTTCAATAGAGCCAAAGGTTTGATAATCAGCAGTGAAACACGAATAAAAATCCTTTGTGTCCCCTGCAGAATAAAGAAGATGGTGAAAAGGACGAGAAGAAGGATGAGGAGAAACAAAAATCCAAGCGTGGGCGGCCCCCTCTGAAATCCACTCTTCCATCCAACACGTCCTGCAGCCTCCCCAAAACGCCCAACAGCGAAGGTAAATCCGGCTCCAGAGGGGCAGGGAACAGCGTGTGCTCCCCACCATTCCCAGCTGGAGCCCAGGGTCCCCGCGGTGCCCTCGTGGCGTTGTGGCCTGGAGCTGCATGCGAGCCCTGAGGTCCCTGCTCCGCCCCTCGGGGCCGGCACCGCCCCAGCACAAACGCTCGGCGCTCGTTCCGCTCGATGAAAATTAATTCTTTCGATTTTAATTTTAGCAACACCTCGCAGGCAGACGAGACGTAGCTCAGGAATGTTTGATTCTGATAGAGGATCAAACGGTGAGTGATCTCAGCCCTGTGTATGCTTTGGAGGTTTTTTCAGTACCTTTTTGAAAAGAGGTTTGGTTTTCAATTTTTTTTTTTTTTTTGCCTTCTTTTTTTGTTGGTGGTTTTTTTTTTTTCCCTTTCTCCTTGTAAATTTTATTGAGGAAGAAGTTGAGCTGACACTGCTGAGGAGCACAGTTTGCTCACAGAAGAGCAATGACTGTACAAGTCATTCCGTGTTCTTCAGCCAGAGCCTTTCAGTCCTGAACAAACCAAATCCAGTGCTATAATGATAGTCTTTATTGTGCTAATTAAGTCGTCAACCTCAATACTCCATCATCCAGCAGAGCTGTTAATTATACACAAATGGCAGCAACATCTTTGGTATTTCTAAGCCTCTCTGAACAAGAACTGAAGTGAAATCACTGTCTCCTTTTAGTACAGATCCCTGAATAATCTGGTAATGTACTAATGCTTGCTCTCTGTGTGATGCATCATTTGTACAATAGTTTAGCAATGAAATGTCCATATTGGGGTGGAGAGGGGTTTTATTTTTGGGTCTGGGTTGGGTTTTTTTCTCTGCATGGAGGGGAGAAGTGTTGGTTTTTGGTTTCGTAGTGCCACATGGGAGAGGCAATATCCATGGGATCAGGAGAATCTGTCAAACTATTTTTGCTGCTATGAAGTGTAATTCATTTGTATTGGCTTATTTGGGAAATAGTAGTAGGAGAATCAGACTTGAACTAAATCACCTGAGTTAAGAGCATCATCCAGATGCTCCCTCAACTCTGACAGCACTACTACTCTGCAGTTTCGTAGAAATTTTCAGTAAAAATAGAACTGTAGCAAATGTGTTGAATAATGCAGGATTTTTTAAGTTTAAAATTATTATTGTAAACTGATGCTGACACCACAGATTACTGAAAAGAGGGTTTTTTTGTGAGGTTTAAATAAGAAGTCATATTGTAATTAATTATTTAGGGTGCTGTTTGCTTCTTTTAAAAATTTTTTTAGACTCTGGCACATCTGACAGTGAAGCAGATGAGTCATCTGAAAAGAATTTGAATGAAGAATTTTCTCCAGAAACTTCAGAACTGGAAAAAAGCGAAAAACTCCGTGATGAGAAGCTGGATGAGGAAAACCCAAAGATTTCTCACGTGTTGAAAGAAAACGACAGGACTCAAGTACAGCCACTAGAAACACTGAAACTGGAAGTTGAGGAAAGTGAACAAATTGTTCAAATTTTTGGAAATAAAACAGATCAAATGGAAGAAATCAAAAGAGAGGTTGAAAAATCACCTAAGGGAAAAGGGAGAAGGAGCAAGACAAAAGATCCGTCATTAGAGAATGCAAAGATTGCACCAGGAAGCCAGGAAGAGGTGGCAAATGAGTCTCTTACAGAACCTGAAAGATTGGATGTGTCTTCCTTGGACTGTAAAGACGTTTCCAGCACTACTGAAAGTGAAACAGAGCCTTCCACAAAAGATAAGAAGCTTTTGAAAAGGAAAACTTTGGAACAGGCATCACCTGAGAAGAGAAACCGGCGAGAGAGTGAGATGGAAGTGCCAAATATTGTATCTGAAGAGAGGACCAATGAATGTACTGGAGCAGAGGAATGTAGAGGGCTGAATGCTGAGGAGTCCCTCAGAACTGAGAACGAGGAGATGCCATCCCTGGTGGCGGAATCGGTTCCGCACGGCCCGGAGCTCAGGAATGACAACTTCCAACGTCCGGCCGAAGCCAACGAGAGCGTTCCCTTGAAAGATGAGGATGACACAATGCCTCAGATTGGTCCTGAAACGTTGCTGTGCCATGAAGTAGACCTGGATGACTTGGATGAGAAGGAGAAGAGCAGCAGTGAAGACACAATAGCAGAAAAGCCAGACCCCAATGCTTCCAACTCTGCCCCCTCTGCCTTAGCCCCCACCGTCCCCTCGAGCTTCCCGGTGGCCTCTCCCCTGGCCCTCAGCCAGGACGAGTCACGCAGCATCAAGAGTGAGAGTGACATGACCATTGAGGTGGACAGCGTGGCTGAAGAGTCTCAGGAAGGTCTCTGTGAGAGCGAGTCTGCCAATGGATTCGAAGCCAGTACCACATCAAGCAATTGCAGCATCGCCGGGCAAGAGAGGGAGATGGGAGAGAAAGGTGAGCATGTCCTGGAGGAGTCATTCCCTGCTGGAATCATTGCTGAAGGTGTCTTGAGACTGGTGTCACTTGGCTAAAAGTGGCTGGTTTGTTTTGTCTTCTGGTTATAGAATCACAGAATGGTTTGGGTTGGAAGGGACCTCAAAGCCCATCATGTTCCAACCCCCTGCCAGGGGCAGGGACACCGTCCGCTGTCCCAGGTTGCTCCAAGCCCTGTCCAGCCTGGTTTGGAACACTGCCAGGGATGGGGCAGCCACAGCTTCTCTGGGCAACCTGTGCCAGGGCCTCAGAATAAAGAATTCCTTCCCAATACCCCATCTCCCCCTGCTCTCTGGCAGTGTGAAGCCACTGTCCTTTGTCCTGTCCCTCCAGGCCTTCATCCAAAGTCCCTCTCCAGCTCTCTTGGAGCCCCTTTAGACCCTGGAAGGGGCTCTAAGGTCTCTCCAGAGCCTTCTCTTCTCTGAACAGCCCCAACTCTCTCAGCTTGTCTGGTTTTCTTTGTTGCTTATAAAAAGAGCTTTTTAGTAGCAGAAGTATTTAAGGTGTCTTATGTTTTGTTTTTATTTGATTGTTTTTTCCTTCTTTTGCAGGTCAAAAAAGACCCAGTGACAGCAATAGTGGAACACTGGCAAAAAAGCAAAAGCGAACTCCAAAGCGAACCAGTGCTGCAGCCAAAAATGAAAAGAATGGAACAGGTATATTCCTGCAGGGGGAGGAGGGGAAGGTTATCCTGTCCTGTAAACGTGTAAGAGCCTACTGTTCTCACTGTTATGAACAATTTCCAGTGGATGGGGCTTCCCTCTCAAGGTTTCTCGTTTTTATTCATCTTGGTTATTGGTGATAAACGGGAGAGAAGTTCTGAGCTCTGCAGTAGCAGTGTAACTGGGAAATCTCTTGGCTATTTTATATTACTTACTGAGGAAAAACTTCTAACTTACTATTTTTATTAGCAGTTACTAAATATTTACCATTATGCTGATTTTTATATATTGGATTGGTTATGAATTTAGGAGAGGGCACATTTAAAGTGTTACAACAGGTGTTTCTCATGGCAAAAAATTTGCCATTATGAAGTATGGAAAAATGTTTGATGCTTAAGAACAGCTTTTCATCCAAAGGAATCTTGTCTAGTTTTTCTCTCAAGCATTTGACTATTTTGTAATTTGATATACAAATCTGAATTTTTGTGTTTCTGTAGCTCATTTTTTCAGAGAATCACAGAATGGTTTGGGTTGGAAGGGTCCTTAAAAATTGTCTTGTTCCAACCCTGCCACGGGCAGGGACACCTTCCACTAGGCCAGGTTGCTGCAAGACCCATCCAGCCTGGCCTGGAACACTGCCAGGGATGGGGCAGGCACAGCTCCTGTGGGCAGCGTGGGCCAGGGCCTCACCACCTTTACAATAAAGAATTTCTTTCTAATATCCCATTTATCCCTGCCCTCCTTCAGCTTAAGGACATTCCCTTTTGTCCTGTCACAAAATTTTTGACAGTCATTGCATGAATGAGTCAGTGTTTTTGGCCCTTGTGGCAACACTGTTATATTTTTAAACATCAAACTAAAATACTAATTATCTGACATAGACGGTTCAGATATATTTAACATGCCTGGGGAAAACTTGGCAGTTATTGTGGGAATCTAAAATATTTGAATATATGAGCTCAAAATTTTAAGTTACGTGTTATAAACTTCTGCTGTTTTAGTCATGTTTCAGAACTGTTCCTTTAGATGTGTAAAGCAATTTGATAACTAAATACAATCATGTGCTACCTACCAATAGTAATACAAGTTTATAATCTTTAAGGAAAGGGTTTTAGTGTCTGCTTTACATTAGAAAGCTAAAACAGGTGATGTAAGATAGTTTATCAGTGCTCTAATATTCTAATTTTGATATGCTTATTTATTATTTCTGTGAAGAAATTTGGCTATTACTTTTTAACTAGGCCTAGTCAGCCCTTGAATTCTCCTGCATCAACCATGATTATTACACTTGAGAGTTCAGTGCATGTTGTGTCTGGTCAGGTTATTCATGGAATCTGAGATCATTATTCCTTGAATGCATTCTGGGATTTTCTGAGCAAGAAGCAGCAGTTCTTTCTTAATAATTGGTTTTTTCACTCTAACCACGGTTTTAAAAATGTCAAGGTGGAGGTTTAAAATCCAAATTAAATTCTTCTTTCTGCAGGACAAAGCAGTGACAGTGAAGACCTCCCTGTCCTGGACAGTTCCAGTAAATGTACTCCTGTCAAACACATCAATGCATCCAAACCCCAGAAGATTTCCCGCTCCCCTGCCAGAGTGATTTCCCCTCACATCAAAGATGGAGAGAAGGACAAGCACAGGGAGAAGCACCACCACCAGAATGCTTCACCCAGAGTGTACAAATGGAGCTTCCAGCTCAGTAAGGATTCTTGCAATGACTTGATTACAGGGAATTTGTGGGAACATTTGTTCTGAAAGAAAGACATGCAAATTTTGGGATTCTAAATTAGGTGTGGGCCTTTTCTGGAATAGTTACAGAAATGTGTTACCTTCCATCCTGTGTCCTACATCCTCTTAAGAAATGCATTCATTTGTTTAAAATCACCTTGATAAAGCTATTTTTTTCTCTTCTTTCCATTTACAGATGAACTGGACAACATGAGCAGCACTGAAAGGATCTCCTTCCTACAAGAAAAACTACAAGAGATACGAAAATACTACATGTCCTTGAAGTCAGAAGTAGCAACCATAGACAGGAGAAGGAAACGATTAAAAAAGAAAGACAGAGAAGGTAAGGTTGAGATTTGCTTTATGATTCCCATGAGGAGTTAATTTGTTTGGAAATGTGTAACTGAAATCAACTTGAGTTTAATTGATGATATCTTTGAAGAAAGGAAAGTGTCACCATCTGTTTGCATACATATTTAGAAAGAATATTTGTGGCTTTTCAGAACTTGAACCTGACAGAAACGTTTGCTGACTTTTATAACTGTGTATTAAGAAACTTGGGCTTCCTAGTGCAAGTGTTTTCCATTAGTGCAATGACTCATCTGAGTTACCTTTTCAATAATTGGGTAAGGCTAATCCTGTGTCTGTGAATGCAGCAGTGAAAGCAATTGGCAAAACCTCTGTATCAGTTTTTTGTGCCCGTGCTGCTGCTTTGATGTTTTTTAAACAACCTAACAACCAAGGAAGCCTTCCTTGTGAGCTGTACTTCAATAACCTGATGCTGATCTGCTGTTCTGTGTGTTCAGTGTCACATGCAGGAGCATCCATGTCATCTGCCTCCTCAGACACTGGAATGAGCCCCTCGTCATCCTCTCCTCCCCAGAACGTGCTGGCTGTCGAATGCAGGTGATAAACGTTTCTCTGCCTTGCCAGCAACTCGCTGCCATGGACATAAACCCTGAAATTCAGCCACAGAAAGCACTCAACTGGTTTGACATTGCCAAGTATATCCTGTACACACTTCCACTGCTGGACTGTACCTGTTCTCCCCTCCTACCCTCTTCTTTTGTTTAATTTACTGTTCAGAGAACTTAAGCTCATTGGTAACTGAAGGTTTGTAGGCACAACGTGACATCCTTGTCATTGTGTTTGTTTTTGTTTCTTGTTTGTTTGTTTCTGTTTTGTTTTGTTGTTTTTTTTTTTTTTCTTAACACAGAGAAAGGGCACTTATGAAATTTGAAAAGTTATGTCCAATGAAGCATTCAGGTGTTCTAGGGTGATCTTAAAAAAAAGCAAGTGCACCAAGCAGACATCAGAGTATTATCCAAAAGAACTGAATAACTGCTGCACTTTCACCGAGCTGTGGGTAACTCTTGGTGAGTAGTTCCTCTTTGTGGAAGCACTTGCTATACAGAACTGCCAAAGTATGTGTTCAGCAATGTGCCCAGTTTTAAAGCTGTAAATGGGACAAAATAAATTGTGAAAGGAAGTGTAGTTGACTGAAAACTACAGTTGTAATAAGTCTTCCACTTTTTATAGGATTTTTGAGCACACAATTATGCAAATGTTTTAATGTTTATTAATGTTTACAGTGGAATTGTGAATAGGTTTTCAGTGGACTATCTTATCCCTTGACAAAAATATTTTGTCTTTTTTCTATGTAATTTCAGAGTTTTTATTTTGTTACAAAAAGACGAAAAATGAAATATATAACAACAATGAACTTATTTAACAAGATTTCTAAAGCTGAAATTTTTGTGTAAAATAAGGTATCTTGCAACTTGTTAAATATATTTATTCAGACATTGGATGTTGTATTTTTATGTATTTTTTAAAATATTAATAAAATTGGAAAAAAAAATTCTAGGTTAGTTCACTCTTTGGACAAAACATCCTTATCAGTTCTGGCTCTTCAGGAGGAGTTATCCAGTAGCCAAGCCTGTACTTCCAATGGGTCTGTCTACATATCCTCCACCACACAGATCTGCCAGCAGGCATCTGGGTTCAACTAAAACTTTTATTTGGAAACTTTGGCAGTCCTAGTACTTGTTTGGAGGAACAAAATTTATTGGGTTGCCCTTAAGATGCTTTGTCACAAGTTCTTGTGTTTGCTGTACTGCCGAATAAATTTATATCTCCCAAAGTTGAGATGCATCAATAAAGTAAATCAACTGTGTGTGCTCTGCCTGTGGATTGTCCCACGGGCAGATGCAGTTTGTAAATAACTCTTCCAAACCCATGTATTTAAAGCAGTTTGCATATACATTATGTATAAAAAGTGATTTTTTTAATCAATTTTTTTATTCATGTTTGTACATTGAAAGGGGGTCTGAACCCCTTTTTCTGTGTTTAATATGCTGTAGAGTAATAACATAGATGCTCTAGACTGTATATCAGGATATTCTGGTTCCACACGGCAGAAGGTCAGGAGGAAACACTAGTGATGGCGTAGCATTACTAAAATTGATGTTTCTTGAAATTTCATTTTACAACATTTGTCAACTTGTGATTCCAATTCCTTCCATTTTCGCAGAAAATTAAAGAAAAAGTACTCTTGTAAATGCACTTTTTCTGTCTTTTCTTAAGCAAAGCAGAACTATTTCAATGTAAGATAAATATGGAGCTCACTAGACAGCGCTAATAAAGGCCATGTTTTGAACATAGGCTTTATATTCTATTTTTATTTAAGTGATTGTTCTTGTAAATGTCTGGACTTTACCCTAAAGAGGAAAGTTAATCTCCATAAATTACTGTAAAGACTTTTTTCAGAGCTAACTTTTACTTGTTAATCTTATAATAGCTACAAATAAAAAGCAATACTCATTTAAAAGGAAGTAGCATGGGTCACATGTTTAATATTTGCAGAAGCAAACTTAAAATCCGGGGAAATAACAAGATTAATTGCATGTTGTGCAGATCTCTGATATCTAACCTGTGTGCACACTGTGAGATCTGAAACAGGCACAGAGGCACTCCCAGCACAGAGGATGGAGGAGCTGCTGCCCGTCTGTGCCTCGGCCGGGATGTTCCCCACGTGTGTTCTCACCTGACTGCTGCTCCTGTCTCTTAGGAATGTTTAAAACCCTGCTTGGAAGGCTCCAGGTATGCTCCCACGGGACATGGAAACCCATTCCAGCCTACTGGCAGAGAGAACTTGCTCCTTTTCTTCCTCTTCCACCTGCTTCCCCTGCACTGCTCACCCCAAAAACAACTGGCATTATTCTGGCAGAGCACTAAACCTGCAGGAAAAGGTGGACTTTCTGCCAAGCCACTGGCAAAGCCTCCAGCATGTCTCTGATTTCCTGGGTTTATCTTTCTGGGAAGGAGCGTATCAGTTAAATTATTCAGTAGATGTTGGCAGTAGTTTCCTGTTATGTTTGAAAGTATCACAGGGAAAAGAAGATTTAACTGGTATCACTGGGCTATCCTGGGTTAAAGGTCAAATCAAGAAGAAACCCTAATAAAATCTATGGTTTCTAGCTCTACAATAATCCCCTTATTGAAGCCTTGTTGATATAAATTCCAAAGTGTCTTTCACTGAATGAAAGTTTATGCTGTTGGAGACACAGTAATTATGATTATACAGAATTGGGATTTTTTAAAGTAAGAGATTAGATACTGTGTTTCTGAGACCAAGCAAATGATAAAGCATCCTTGTCGCAGTCTTTGTGCTGTTCTCCTGCCTTCTGATCTCCTACAGGTTTTCCTCAAAATGATACTTGGTATTTCAAGCTTCCTTAGGAGGTAAAAAAAAAAAAAATTAAGATGTGATATCCAACACTCTTAAAAAGAACAAGGTTGTAAGAGAATCAGACTCTTCCCTCATTTCTTGCAATTGATACAAAGAACTGTCAGCTGCTGGCAGATACCTTGCTTTTGTATTAGCATAAATCTGAAAGATGGAAAAAACTTGGAATGTTTCCATGCAAGGACATAAGGTAAGATTCATTTCCTTACTTGTTTTAGTTTTCGCTTTCTTTCCATCAAGTGTATCAGCTACATCTGTACTAATGAGTTATTATTTTCTACTGTGAAAGTTCAGCAACACCCAATTAAATCCCTGCTTGGTTTTGGCTCCTCCATCAGGTTGCTGGTGGCTGAGAAAGTTTCTCTTGCTTAATCAGCCTGAACAGATCAGGCAGGAGCAGCAGAGTTGTCAGAACAATAATAACAAGTCATTGTTTTGACAGAGGTTAAGCAGAGTTTCAGTAGTAATTATCAGTGAATGAAAAGCATAACAAGGGCGAAGAAATGTGTGTCTTCATGAACGATGATGTATGTGACCTTCACAGGGAGCAGCAGAAAAGGTGATTAAATCAGTGTTCGTGCTTTTGTGCGTGCTTGAATCTAATTTTTTTAAAGGTGCAGTGTTAGAATAGACAGAAATTTTTTAAAGGGATGCATATTCTCATTTTTTGTAGGGGGAGCCGTGCAGTAATGGCTACCAAAATTACTCAGGATGGCTTTGACGTGGAGCTGGGAAGAGAATCTGAATCGAAGGATTGTCAACTCCTGTGCCTCTGTCAGAATATCCACTGCTGAGAGAGCCTTTTCTCTCCAGACAGGTTTGTCAACCAGATGGAATGTCACATTAAAAAAATTAATACTTAACATGTTCGTCTTTTCCCCATTAAAAATATTCTTGGATAGGTGAGGCAGCCAAATGGATTTTCTGGGCAGCATTTACTGGAATTCTTTTACAGCAGTAAGTCTTAAGAAATGCTGTTGTCTTCTTTTTAAGAAAAGAGCAGGTTTGGTTTGATGGCTTAAAGGAAATCTGACATGAGCCAGGAGCCAGATTTACCAGCTGAAATAAAAGATTAACGTGTTCACAAAAGTATGCTGAGCTGTTTACTTCACTGTGCCCCTGCCTTTGCAGAAATTATGCACTGAAATCTTGGTTGTTTTTTGTTGTCTGGTCTTGGGATTTTATTATTTGCTACAGTGTGCAGGATAAAAGGTCTGGGGATGTAGGGAACATCATAAAATAGTGGAACCAAAGGGGTTGTTGCCAGAGACTGACTCACTGTAATTCCAGGGCTTAGGAAAATGACATTTTATAATTAGCTCACACTATTAAGCTGTTGCTCTCAAATTTTGAGAAAATTCTCCCATATTACCTCACACCAAATAGATGGGATTTTAAGAGGTCTCAGAGTTTAAAATTAGTCATCTTTATCAGTTACCATTGAGTAGCTGGGATTTATTTGGGGTCTTTTGTTTGCTCTGGAGATCTGTGAGTTCCCCAAATTCCACAAGCATTTATTAGTTCCATCCACTGCTTTGGAGGAATATGTAAATTCAATTTTTGTGTTCCAGTGTTTCTGGTCTGAATTTGTGCTTGTTTTAATGCCATTGAGTAGTGGATTTTATGATTAGCCACAGCCCAATGACAAATACTCACCGCTGTCATTTAAAGAAAACTGGAAGGATAAAACAGTGTTAATTGTGAAAGCAGATTTTCTAAGAATAGGACTTGTCTGGTGTCTTCTTTATTTTGAATTACCTTTGCTATTTACGTTGCTATTCCTGCTCCTTACATTGCAGAGGAACCCTGAATTCTGGCTCAGAGCAGGTTGGTTCTGCTGCAGCTCTGCAGCTGTTTCCATTGGTGAACACCCTTATGCTGTTGCTTATCCCACACCAAGTTTCCAAACACGAAAAAGTGTCTTTGTTTGATGACATTTGGCCTTAATGCAGCAGCACAGCTCACTCACTGCAGTGACCATGGAAGCTTTGCTTCACTTTCCTTCTTGCAGTGCTTGCCAGCAAAGAAAAGCTGCCCTGGAGCTCTGCTACAGCTGTGACAACCTGCAGGGGGTTGTCACTCGTGTGTTTAACCCTCACCCTGGGCCTGTTGGTGAGGGACACACTGCTCTGGGTTGGTTGCTGTGGCTTTGGTGATGTCTCTCTCCTTTCCTGCTGTTCAGAGTAACCCAACGTTTCCATTTTAGCGCTGTCGGTGTCTTCAGCTGTTCCTAAACTCCTCCTCTAATCCCTCATCTGGGTACAGCTTGACCTAATTTACCATGTTCCTGCCAGCTATGCCAGTTTCATAAGGAGGGGTAAGACGTGGAATTTGTATGAAATACTTTGTTACATTGCACAAGAGTGTTTTTTCTTTCTGTTTTAACAAGGCGCTTGTTCATGTGTATGTGTAGCTTAAAACCATCTCTCTTGATGCTCCTTTATTTCTCTTCTGAATAAATAAAGCTATTTTAAAAAGGAAAAAATAGAAAAACCCCAACTCTTGATTCCTTCTGCACATGCTGTGTTTCCCACCCTGCAGGTGACCCCTGTGTGCCATCCCAGTGGCATGGATGGGGCAGGAGCTTGGGGGCAGTGGCTGCCCTGAGGGGTGGGCAGGACAATCCCTCTCTGATAAGGAAAGGTTTTGGCAGTGGAACTGGTGAGAAGTAAAATTTTATGTGTTTAACTCAGAATGTGAAAGCAGGCCCACTTAATCCTGTGGGAATAATTATGGAATAATGTTATCCACAGGCAGTGCAGGAGGGAGCTGGTTTTTGTGGCTGTGGTTTGGCTGCTGCTGCTGCTGCAGTTCTTGTTTCCTGCTTTTCCTTTGGAGAACCCTGAACAATTGATGAGAATGTGATTCCTCTTCGGCTCGGAGGCACTTTGCAGCATCACTGTGCAGGGTAATGTAATTTTTAAAAACCCTCTAATGTTAAGCAGAATTGTAACTTTTTGAGTTCTTTTAATGCTGTCCTCTGGAAATTCAGGTGTCACAAGCTCTTAATTGCTTTTTCAGCTCTTAGAGTTTGGGCCAGACTCATTCAAGCATTTTTGGAGCTGAGCTTAATGGACTTCCTAAGATTTGAGCTGGATTCCTCAAATGCCATGTGCTGACTTCCCAACCAGCTAAGAGAAAATGCTGAAACAAGAGCTGTTGCTAAGCTCCAGTTCCCAGAGTGGGGAATGTCAGAGCCACAGCCACACTCGGGGTTTCACCCACACTCCCTGACACAGCACTGCAGTCACTCCTTTTCTTGCCTTCCAACAGAGCTCAGCAGTTGAAGCTCTCAGCAGGGGATTACATAAATTGGGGCTTTGCTTTTATTCTGGAGACAATTCAAGGAGCCTCTATTATAATCTTCCAGCTGATTGATCTGATGGCTCTGCCAGCACTGCTGCTGTCCAGGGCACTCTGGAGCAAGGCTCTCGTTTGACCCTTTGTGCTGAAATGGTTCTGGTTTCTGTGGGCTGACAGTAATTGTGTGTGTTTCCAGCAGGAAGGATCTGTGTTCCTGTCGCTGCTGCAGTGAGCGAGCATCTCCTCCAAATGAGTGTCTGTTTACCAGCTCAGTTTCATTGAGCTGGTTTTTGGCAGGCTGCCCTCCTGCTCCCTCCTCTCCCACCTCCACTTTGGCTCACTTTTTCCACAGCTTTCTCAGTACTCCTTCCTCAGCAACATCCCGTTTTTCACCCTTTGCTCCTTCATCCATCAGTTGGACCCATTCCTGCATCTAATGTGCCTCAGCAAGGTGAGTCACCTCCTCTTGACACCCCTTAACAGCATTTAAGAAAATGCTGTTGTCATTCTGTTAAGGTCCAGAGTAAAAGCATAATCCCATTTTTATGATTTATTTTTATCACCTGGATGCTTTAGTTACATGGATGCACTTTATTTCCAAGCTAAAATATATTTGTATCATCTGTTACGCAACCAGTCACCTGGATTTGAAAGATCACAACATTTTTTGGAGTGAATAGAGCTTGGACAAAACCAGATATCCAAAACTGAAAGCGGGTAATTTGTTAACTTACTCCCTCTAAAACTTGCTTAACCTTTTGTTCAGGAAATCTGTCCTAATAAATATTTAAATATATTCCTACGTCCAAATACTGAAATGAGAGAATACCTTTTTTTTTTTTATAACCCACTCACTTCAGCCCCAAGACATGAAAATCCTCCACTTCCATCAGTTAAACTCTTCAGGCACTTTTCTGAGCAACTCCTTGCACACAAAGATCCAGTGGAAAATCTCAATCGTGGATTACTTTCAAATGTTTAACGAAAAGAGAGATGCTTCAGAGAAAGCCTTCAGTCTCTACTATGCATGTATTGATTCTAATGGGCTGCAACATTTGTGGCCTGATTGTAGCAAACAATCTGGACAGTTTTAGCCTGATACTCCTTTGCAAAAACAGGACATTGGAGACTTGCTGCCTTATTTGGGCTGGTTTTTAGCCTTCACTGTTTCAGAGTGAGCTCTTACCCATCTCCACGGTAACAAGGCACAGGCAAAGTAGGAAGGAGCTGTGATACAGCGAGTACAAAACACAGGGACGTGAGACCGGAGGATCACACTTCCACCTTTGCAAGCACAGGAACAGGATTCCAGGGAGAGCTGTGTCTGGTGCAAGGGGCTGACAGGGGCACTGTGCTGCCCTCAGGGGCCAGGAATCCACAGCCTGAACAGCTGAGAGTCTGAGTAGTAATAAAAAAGGGAGGAGATTACTCAAACTGCTGCTGGAAATAAAAAGCTAGAGCGGTAACAACAAAAAAGTCTTCCTGCCCTTTCTGTTCCTTGCTGTTGCCTCTCTGTAACAGAACCTGGCACCTGACATGAGAAAGCTTTGGTTCACTCCTCATCACCTGAACTCTCAGAACTGGTGCTCCTGATGTTCCGTTCCCGTTGTTGTGTTTTATGAGTTAGAACTGAAGCACAGGGGGCCTGTTCGCTGTCACTGCACTGCACTAAAGCTCTGACTGCAGCATTTCACCTGTCAGCATCCTTCCAAAGCACTACAGTTTCCTAACCCAATCCAGCTGCCTTCCAAACCTGTCGGGCTCGTGCAGCAGCAGAACAGACCCTGTGCTGTGCAGACCCCGTATTTCCTGCTGGCATTCACATGGATAAAGGAGAGAACTGCAGCAAACTCAGTGCTTGGAGTGCATCAGGTCAGGCAGCCGGGGTGGGAGGAGCCCATGGGGCTCCCCGAGAGAAACAAAAGAGTGCACAGGAGTGCACTAAGAGTGCCTTAGGCACAAGTGCTGCTAATGCCACTGTGTCCCCTGTAAATGACAGGATGAGGCACAAGGCAAAGATAACCTGGGGCACCCCTGCCTGAGCTCCCTCTGGCATCTGTCAGCTCCTAAAGCAGCAGTGAATGAACAGAGCTCTAGGGCACCTGAGCAGAGCCTCCAGCAAACGAAATGCTGCTTGAAAGCAGTGTGCCAAAAATGGCTCTTTGGAAAGAACATACACGTGTATGGCTCCCGTTGATTTTATTTGAATCAAATAAAAAAGTGTATTCCCCATGTTACATTGATTCATCTCCAGCAGTCTCAGCAAAAGGCAGGTGAGCCCTCCCACCACCCCTGAAATTGAGACACCAGTCTGTGGGCCCTGGGAAAAGTTGTATCCACATCGTTCCCTTGTGGAAACAAACTCTGCTGCCAAGCCACCACGACTGAGCTCCTGTTTAACCCTTCATAGCTCCCACTGCCTGAGCAGCACCCACAGCTCTGCTCTGAGCTGCTGGGCACACGTCCTGACAGTAGGAATCCCCAAATGTGTTCTTGCCCAGGGGATACTGACACAGCTTAAGTCTGAGCACAGTGCTCTGGTCTAACGAGGTTGGCTGAGAAGTCCTGCCTTGGCTGCCAGAGCCTCGTTCTGCTGGATGTGGTACTCCTGGAATCTCATGGAGATCCTCTGTGTCATCTTTAGATACTTCTGCAGGCAGTTGTCTGAGCAAGTTATCTACAGCAAGAGGGAAACAGAGGGCTTCAGACAATAATTAAAACACTTCCCCAACCAGGACCCAAAATATCACCACAGACAGGGATAAACAATTAGGTGAGTACATCTTGTCAAGCCTCAAGATGAGGGCAGTAGAAAATGTGAAGTTTAGTTTTTGAGCTATGCCTGAAACATCTTCTAATAGTTATTCTCATACTGAAGTCTCCATGGAAAACACCTCGGACCTGGGAGATACCATCCTTTTGTCCTTGGGCCTCTCTTGTGGAACTGAACTATATATTTTGAAATAAATAATAAATATTAAATTAGTAAATTTTTTTTAATTCTGTTTACAGACACATACTGGTTTTGACAGCCAAATATGATTCACTCTCTGCTAGCTCAGTTTAACCCTGCTTTGCCCTTGTTCCCATTGGCTCTATCAGCCTTCTGGTACCTGCTTGCTTACCCTTCAGCAAAGCCACCAGAGTACATCAGTCAGCTGACAGGGAAATGAATACCAGGGCCTATTCCATCCACAGAATTTTTAAAATTTAAAGTAGTTTTTTCTTTCTTTAAATGTTGAGAAAGAGTTGTGAGATTATTTCTGAGCTACAGTCCTACCAACTGAATATTCTGTGCCATGGCTCAAAACCTTGCTATCACTGCAAAAGGTAAAAATTTGGGTAGAAAGGAAAGCCAACCCCTTTGCCTGGGAAACCAGATTGCTTTGGTTCTGCTCGGTACAAAGGGATGTGAAAAGCAGCAGGGATGAAAATGAACAAGACAAAACCGCAGCAGCTCCACACACCACCCAGCACCTGCCCTTCTCTCTCCTCAGCCTGGCACCAGTTACAGCCAAACCTGCTGAGCAGGAGTGAAGTCTCCCCAGGAAACAACTTCGGGAACTGCCCCAAGCCTCTGCTGCCAGGGGGAGCGGTGTGTGTGACGCTGCCCGGGAATTCCAGACTTGCACTGCGACTTGTGTAAGGAAAGAGCTCAGAAGCTGGGTTTGGTCAAGTGTAGGATCCCAAAGGGGATGCGTGGAGTGTTAATCTCAATAAGGAACTACAACTTTAAAGAGGAACATGGGAATTTCTACACCAGACAGACCAGTGCCCATCTAGACTAGGGTCCTGTTTGCAGAGACAGATGTGCTGCAAGACATCCCATAATGGATAATATGGGCAGAATTTCCCATAAATTTACGGGCAGAACTTCCTGTAAGAAGTTTCTTCCTAGTTCCACTGTTAACAGGTAGCTCCTGTGCTACCAGACATGAACCTTCTGCAATCCACAGAAGCAAAATAAGGCAGGTCACAATCAGAAAATGGTTTGGGTTGGGAGGGACCTTAAATATCATCTCATTCCAACCCCCTGCCATGAGCAGGGACACCTCCCACTAGACCAGGTTGCTCCAAGAATCTAAGAGTATTTTTTGGACCTAAATAATCTTTGATCCAGAATAATGATGACCTGTATTAAAATCCCACTAAAGCAGATGCAGAGAAGATTAGGGAAAGAAGAAATCTGTCTTGGGAAGCTAAAAGAGCTCTGCTCAGGGCAGCAGAACCAAAGCTGAAAGGAGATACGAGTTTTGCCTGCAGTGAGGACTTGAACTCCAAGGACACAGAAAATGCTCAAAAACAATTAAGTTAGTTTAAAATTTTAGGCTTTTTTTTTCCTGCCAGCAGAGTCAAGCAAAGGTTGTTAGATTTTTACTCAACAAAATGATTAGGCTCTGAAACAGCCTCTCAACAGGAGAGGAGAAGCAAAAACATGCAACTAATCTGATGGAGAGCTTAATCTTTCTGCAGATAACAACGTGAGGGAGCTCCCTGCAGTGCAGGGAAGTGGATTTAACAGCCAGAGCCGTGTTCCCATGACTCACTACAAAGCAGGAATGCAGGCAGGTAAACAAATATTTCAGCAGGATGCTTCAAAGAATGAGATGCAGGCTGTAGGTGGGCAGCTTCCACGTCCATGGAGTTACTATCCATGAGAAGTTAAGGCACGAGAACCTCCACTGACAGCTCAGGGAATGAAACACATGGAATTGCAATGAGCAGCCAATATTCAGTGGAGACTGGGCAGATTCTGTGCGTGACAACCACATCTAGAATGGTTTTGGTGGGAAGGGACACCTTCCACTGTCCCAGGCTGTTCCAAGCCCTGTCCAAGCTGGTCTGGAGCACTCCCAGGGATGGGACACTCACTTGAAAGTGACATGCCAGACACCCACACTCCCCTGAAGGCTGCTGCCTGCCTTTGCATCTTAGTTTAAAGATCAAAACTCTCTAAGTTGCTTCTGAAATTGCAAAGCTACACAGCAATTCTACCAAAGGATCATTAGAAGCCATCACCTACCTCTTCTGGTTTCACATCTCTGCTAGTGAAATCCTTTATGCAATCCACGAAGCAATTTTCTGTAAGTTTATTGTATGTGCCAAGAAACTCCTTGAACTGTAAATAAAAATTGGACAATGAATATTAAAAAAAAATCTGTGTTAATTTTTCTTACAGCTGCATGGGCTAGCTGGTGACACTAAATCTGAAGGACAAGTCACTAGAAAAATTTATTCTCAGTCAGAAGATTTCAGCACCAAAAGCTGCTCATACTCAAAATATGTTTGTCAGTGGGCACCTCTTTAAATTTTGGTTGTGTTAACTCAGATGGTAACTCAGCGCTTTTGTCCTTCCCTATGCCCTACACCTTCCACTCTATGTGACAGAGCAGCACAAGACCTTCAAAGCCACCCCTCACACATGCAGCATCTCACCTGCTTGATCTGATCAGACTCTGATAATTGTCCAGCCATGTTCCACCGCCTGACTCAGTCACCTAAAAGTGAGCATAAAAGTCGAGTTTTAAATAAAAAACATAAATATGAACTGCAACATTTTACATCAGAATGGAATTTTATGCATCTTGAAGGGTGTTTAAATGCAACTTCGCTAGCAAACTTCCAAGCCATTCACTCAAAGGGAAGTTATCTATTGGGAATGCATTCAGTTAAATGAACATCCAAGATAATTCCAGGTATGAAACTTTACCAGATCCAACTGTTAATCGCTGTCCTTTAAACACTTTTAGGGCATTTCACACAGCTAAAGTGACTTATAAAGTACCTTATTTACTAAATAAACTAGGGCAGGAGCTGGGGAAGAAGCAAAGCCGTAACACTTTCTAGCCTTAGAGGTTCAGTGACTTTAGATGTGATCTGTAAAAAGTGAGGAAAAAAGGCAAATATAAACCGGCAGTAACTGAACAGATGCAGCACAAGGTGCTGGGCCTGGTTTCCGTGTAGCTGCACCACAGACCTGAACTAAAATGTTGTGGTCATCGACTGTAGTGAATTAAATGCAAGAAAAACACAGAACACTAAAAATGGCCTTAAAGGAACGAAACAGACAAAGAAAAAGGGAAGAAGTAAACAGCCAAGGATCCAAGAATTGAAACAAGCATCCTCAAGGAAGACTCACATTCCTAATCCAACACACTGAACACGTTACGGCTTGAAAGCATCCCTGCGGGTTTCCTAGAATACTGAAGCCTCATCTTCCTTTTCCCTTAATTTCCATGTTATCTAAGACCTATTATCACAGATGATAATGCAAACTAATATCACATGTTGGCAAGAACAAGCTCCTTCAGTTTAATTCAACTCATGGAAGAAAAATGAGCACTGAAGTGCAATCACTTCGGGGAAAAAAAAGTTCTTTTAGCCCTTTAGCAAGGGCTACTTACAATTAATCTTCTATTATGCTTTGCCAATTTTTGGGCAAGACATTCATGTTCTAGAGAGCTTTAGCTATTGCAGTCTCTCAGCAGGGGGAAGGGAAGGGGTACACAAGCTGCCTGAACATGAACAAAGAGACAGTAACAATTATTTCTGCAACAGAAAGAAAATGAAGCAACTAAAAATAGCACCAGGGAGCTCTCACAAGAGTGAACTCTCCCTACACCCCCTCCCAGCAGCACAGGGATTGTGACATCTGCCTCTTAACACCACGCTTGATCCCTGCACAGGGAGCCAATTCAGGGATTGGAGACCGAGGGCACAGATGATTCTGGGATGTAAAATGCAAGAATTCCTCATGGGCAGACAGGTCACATGGGTTATTCTGAAGGAGAACCTACAGGATATGGTGGCTAAGAAGGAACCAGGTTTTATTCAGGCTGTCACTGAATCACTGACTGGTTTGGGATGGAAGGGACCTTAAAGATCATCTCATTCCACCCCCCTGCCATGGGCAGGGACACCTTCCACCATCCCAGGTTGCTTCAAGCCCTGTCCAACCTGGCCTGGAACACTCCCAGGGACGGGGCAGCCACAGCTTCTCTGGGCAACCTGTGCCAGGGCCTCACCATGCTCACAGTCAAGAACTTCTTTCCAATACCACACCCTGCCCTCTGGCAGTGCAAAGCCATTACCCCTTGTCCTGTCACCCCATGCCCTTGTCCGAAGTCCCTCTCCAGCCTATCTCCTCTATCCTAAACCCCTAATTTGTTTTAGGAGAATGGACATGCCCATCACCTGGGGTAACCAGTGAGAAGTGACTGCAACTTCAGTCTCATTTCTCAGCCTGTGAGAAAACAAGACCAGTGACAATTCTCTCAGGGCAGGGTATGTAGATAATTAAACAGAAACTGCAGGGAGCAGCAAAGACTTTTGTCCTCTGCCAAATGCAGGAAGCTCAAAGCTTCAATTGTCGGTGCCATTTTCTCACACTCAGCGTTGCTTCATGATTTGTGTTTATAGCAAACCTGATCCCTGTCCTTCTGTGACTAATTTGGCAAGATTGGAAACGGCAAATTGAAACTGTAGTTTCACAAAGCTTTGACACCTGGGAAAGGCTCTGATTCACATCAGCACAACGGCACCCTCTGATCTGAAGTGCCTGAAGCTCTTGTCCCAGTACAGGTATTTCACACATTCCACAGTGAAATTACATGGCTCTGCTGCACCTTTAGCTACAAATCAGCCCTAACACCTAAACATGAGCTACTGAACAGTCCCAGAAATGTGCAAATCTGGCTCATTCTAAAGTCTGGTAAATGTATTATTTCAAGATTTCCTGCTGCTTCTCCTCTTTCCCTCCAACTCTGAAAAAAGCTTTAAAAAGGGTGATGAAAGAGTGCTCAGCACCTCGACCAACCCACCCCAGAGCTTCCTACAGAGCTGTTCACACCACTCCTGCACGGGTCAGGTTTAATCCTACAGAGCCTGGAGGACTTTCCTCTGGGCTAAACAAGATTTAAAAATTCAGCATTGCCCTTCTAAACAAGGATATTCACACTGCAAGAAGCAGAGATCTCTGAATAAACATCTGCTGCAAGGGACAGTCTGGGTGTGCTGGTTCACCAGAAAGGAGCAAGAGCTGGGAAATCTCCCTTCTTGAAGAGTCCCAGAGCTCTTCCAAGTATGTTTAGATGTTCTAAAAAAAAACATTAAGAGAAGTCCCTCTGAGCAAAATAAACAAGCCCTGTGTTCGGGATTTTTTTTTCCCTACCTTTCAGGGAAAAGCTGCATTTTTCTGGGAAGAAGGGTGATGGAGAGACACTATAAATCCCTCACACTTGTAATCCCCACTAACCATCTGAATTAGGTGTAAGTACCACCTGCTCCATAAAATTCAAGCTGAAATGCCTCTTTAAACCTTTGCTTCCAGTTACGAACAGAGAACACCATGCAAGTGTTTCTGAAAAGGACAAAGAAGAATAACAACATCAAGCCAAAGAAATGTGTCGAAGGATAAAAATCTCAAGTCAAAGAATTGTGTCAAGGTAAACTCCCCACAGCTTGAAGAGAAAGTTCTTTTATCACGGGGGATTACTAGGCTACAACTGAATGGACATCAGGTTTAAAAGAAGCCCAAACTAATTGAACTTAAGAGGCCAGAGGCGTTTAATGAAGCGAGGACAGGGTGAGATGAGAGAGGGGCTGGATAACCAGGTTTAGCCTGGTGCACAGGTTGTTATCATTCACAGTCTCCTGCATTTGGCCTGGACCCTGCTGTGAAGGAGAAGGGATCAGAGGTAGAAATCTAACACCGAATGTGAGTTACCGGAGTCAGTCTGACCTCGGGCACCAGGGGAGCCTCTCTCAGCACACTGAACACGCGTACGGGCGTCACTCCTGAGGGAAAATACACATTTTCCCATCAGCGCTCTCCTATTTAAGCCAGATCACACTTGACTGACGCTTCTAACTCAATAAAATCAAAACCTGAGGCTGAAACAACTTCACGTCAAGCTTTATTTTTTTGGTCTTTTCCTTTTACTCCATCCTCCAGTTCTCCCTTCCAAGGGCACACTGAGTTCCTCTCCCTCGGGAGTCGCTCGCTCAGCCAAGCCCCGGCCCAACACCGGGCACAGAGCGCCCTTATCCCCACCGAGCCGCCCGGCACCGGGAAAACCCCCGGTGCAGGGCGGGGATTTCCCCATCCAGGGCCCACGGGGAGGTTCCCGGTCCCTCACGGGCTCTCCCGGGCCCCGGGAACGCTCCCGGTTCCTCAGGGTCGTTCCGGGTCCCTCGGGAACGCTCCCGGCCCCTCACGAGCGCGCGCGCCCGTCCCCCCTCCCGTCCCCTCACGCGCTCCAGGCCCGCGCGCACTCACCGCCCCGCGCGCCGGCCCCCGCAGATTCGCCACGCGCGCGCGCACGAGGGGGCCCGCCCCGCACGGGCCCCGCAGATTCGCCACGGGCCGGCGAATCGGCAGCGCGCGGACCCGCCGCCCGATTTACCCTCTCGGGGCGCGCGTTTCCCGTCGGACGCTGTTGAGGGCAGGACCCGCGTTTCCCGCCGGACGCCGTTGAGGGGACGCCGTGGCCATGGCACCGCACGCTTCCGGTGCCGGCGGCGGGAGCGGCTGGGGC
>VXAZ01004036.1:208193-307472 GCA_013399875.1 Gymnorhina tibicen
CTGGGACAGCGGGAGCGGGGCTCTCTTAGGGACGGCAGCCGTGCCCGCGACGTGGGAGGGGCCCGCGCCCCGGAGCCTTCAGGCTGCTGTCCAGCCACCACAGCGCCCGGCCCGCACGGACGCCCCTTTGTGAAGGCGCCGCTCGCCGAACCCCACAGCCGTCCCCCATGGAAGCGGAGAGCAGCTCCAGCCAGGAGTCCCTGGGCAGCCTGACGGCGGGCGATGTGCTGATCCGCTCCACAGCGGTCCGCAGGGAGAAGCCCCCGGCCGGCGGCCGCGGCAGGAAGGTGACGGTCGCTGTCCAGAAGCTCCGCGACGGGGCCTCGCCCTGCCCCGGGGATTTGGCTGCAGACGGAGCTCCCCGCGCTCCCCCGGCCGCGGCGGTGTCAGCCTGGGCTCCGTGCGGGGCAGGGACCCCCCGCGTCTCCCCCAGCGCTCCAGGTGCGTCAGTGACCGTCGGGTTCAGCTCAGGCTTGTGCTGAAAGCGCTGAGAGGTGATTTCAGCCATGGGACGAGTTCTGTAATTAAGGAATCTTTGTATTCTCGTACTGCAATTGTCAGTACACTTTGTTTTCCCGACCTGTTTTGCACATGGGACGCGAGTTGTGCAGGCTGTGAGGCCCTGGCACAGGGTGCCCAGAGAAGCTGTGGCTGCCCCATCCCTGGAAGTTTCCAAGACCAGGTTGGGTGGGGCTTGGAGCAACGTGGGATAGTGGAAGGTGTCCCTCTCCATGGGGGCAGGGATGCTTAATCCCTGTTAAACATTGCCGTTTAAAGGATGTTTAATAACGTTCTGTTTTTCAGAGTTTTCCCCATGCAGTAAATCAAGTTTCTCATTCAGACTCACAGAATTCACTGATGTCTTTAAGCTTCAGCTCAGTCTCTGTGGTCATTTGTTATGAGGGTCATGATGTTTAGGCATTCAAAGATAAGGGAAGTGTGGAGCTGTACAGAAAAGGCACCACACATGATTATGACCACAGTAAAACTGCTTTTATTTTAGGAGTCCTGAGCACCAAGGGATATCCAGAATGTCGGCTTCCAGTCGAAAATTCTGAGCCCATGTTTTCATCCCGCATGGTAAGAAAAGTTACTGTTGCTTCCTTCAGTCCTGAGCTAAGAGAACAGCGATTTCCTCAAAAAGCTGTAGCTCCTCTAAAAGCAACACAAGATTTTGGCTCAGCCTCTGCGCCACAACTGTGCAGCTGCTTTTCCTCTTTGAGTTGCTGCTAAATGTGGTGTTATTGCTGATGCGTTTGGAGGGACTTTATTTAGCAGTTCTTAATTCCCTGTGTGGGAGCAACCCTGAATTGTTTGAGATTAGCACCTTGGCTAAACTTAAACCGGTGTAGTTTCACTACTACCTCTTTGGCCACAAATGAGGAGAATAAACTTATTCAGCACCTAGAATATATACTTTTATTTTGAATTGTGTTTCTAGAGTTTTAGTCCCTAAAATTCCGCATGAGTTCTTGACAGCAATGTTCAGATGATTCTGTGGTAGAGATCATTGCATGTTTTATGCCAAGACCTTTGTGTTACTGCGTGCAAATGATTCCATTTGTGTGCTCAGCACTTCCATCTGCCTCTAAAATTTTGCCTGCTGTTGGCAGAGGCTTTGATCTCTGCTTTTTCTGCTCTTGTTCTGAAGGATTATCCCAGAGAAGCTGCAGCACAAGATGATCCTTCACTGCTGCTGGAAGATAGCAGAGGACCTGAAGGTAAAACACATCAATCTACTGCTGCAGCCCCCTTTCTTTTTTTTTTTGTAAGAAGACTGATTAATTAAAGGAAAAGGGAGCTTTTAGGTATTTTTCTTCATTAGAGCAACTTCTGGGTGAAAAATATTCAAAAGTTGCTTTGATAAAAAGATGACAATTGTAACAAACATTCTCAAATCTTGCAAATTTTACCGCATTCTTGCGGGCATTGCACTCTTGTGATTAACTGAGTGGGACTTCTGCCAGTGTACCAGAGTGCTGAGATTCCTTTTGTTAACCAAACTATTCATGTCTGAATGGACAATTTGGGGAAGGGGCTTCTTTTGATGCATTTTCCTCTTTTGTACTACAAACACATATTTTTCTTCAAGCAGCCTATACCAAAAAAAGTGTATTTCTAATCCTTAAGAATCCTAAGAAATCACAATGTCAGTGTCTTTTCCTTTAATTTCTGAATATGCCAATCTCAGTCAGATTTATGGAAGTGAAGGCTTTTTAAAGAAAACACTACTGCAGGTTTCCTGGATATCTGGGGCTGTGTAGAGGAGAAAAACCACAAATCAATACCCTAGTTAAGACCAAAAATCAATACTTTAGTTTCCTTTTTTACACTCACAGGCAGCAGCTACCTGACTTAATCAGCATTTGCTTCCTCTGCCGAGCAAAGAGTGGGTGAGGGAGAGCCTGCAATCCTTTTACCAAAATGTAAAGCTATTAAGATAATTTGTTTTAATTTATGATGACTACAGGGAAATACTCATATCACAGTTGCTGAGTTTTTTAGTTTTTAATTGCTTTCAAGTCAGAATTTGCAGCATTTTACTGACTTGGTTGTTTGAGCTCGAATTACCATTGAGACTTCACTCACCATTATTGGACTTCATTGATACCAGCATTCAGTGCTAGAAAAATTGTGTTAAATGAAGCCTGCTCTTACTCTTATCATTAAGTTTTCTACTTACTGCAGGGAAACAATTTGTTGTTGCAATAGATGATGTGGTTCCTGCAGGCAACAGATGCTTCACAGCAAAATTAAATGTATTGAAATAACACTTTGTCTCTACCTGTGAAATAGACATTTTGTGTCAATTATCTCAACAAAGTATGTTTGTGCTTCCCCACAGATGATGTTTTTATTTCTCAGTATGCTACTGGCCAGAAAGAGGCTCTGAGAGCAGTATTAATGCAAAAGTAAGTGTGAATTGTTGTTAGTGCCTGAGCTGTTCTGTTTCTGTACAACTACACCACTTCAGGTTTTGCCAAAATGCATAGCTGCTAAGGAAGAAGTGTTTTTTCACTGTTCTCTGTTAGTGTTCTTTTTTCTGTGTATGAAAGTGTTTTCAGTTGATTTTATTCACTGGAGTATCCTGTGTCAAAACTTCAAGGGGAAATGCTTATACAATGATACCAGTGCTGTGTGTGGGAAATCATTTGCTCAGAGAGGATATGGAGAAAATGCTGTTTACAAGCACTTGTTTATTTTCACAGAACTCAAAATGTTCCTGTTCATAAGGAGGTGAAGGTGCAGCTCTTGGGAAACACCTCCACAGAAAAAAGGGAAAGTGTTGGTGGTGACACCAGGTCAGCACCCAGGGAGGCTGACTCTGTAACAACCATTGCAGCAGCCACTGCTGCTGCCATTGCTACGGCAGCTCCACTTCTCAAGGTGAGTGAGTGAGTAGCTTGTGGTAATAGCAGTTCTTTGTCCTCTTAAAATAGTAAATGTTCCAAACAAGCCTGAAATTGCTGGTGGTAGGTCCAGAGAGCCTGAATGTGTCTGCTCACTGCTTTGTGTGTTTGTCATCTCATCTTGGGATGCAAATCCAGGATTCTGTGAAGGGTGTTTTGTTCTTTTCATGCTCAGACATCTTCTGCAATAATGGGGTTTTTCCTCCTCCTTTTTTTTTTTTTTTAAATCCTTTCTTACAGGTTCAAAATTATTTGGAAGCAAAAGTGAACTCAGTTTCAGAACTACTTCAGAAACTGCAGGAGACGGACAGGCAGCTGCAGAGGATGTCTGAACAGCAAACAAATATGAAGGCTCAACATGAGGAGCCCCACTGCCACCAGAGAGTCAGTGAGCTTGAGAAACAAATGAACGCTTTCGTGGTGCAACGGATTCAGCACCTGGAAAAGCTACAGGAGCAACAAATGAATATTCAGGTATCTAAGTCACAACGCAGAAACTTCAGGTTAATACTTTCTTCTGTATCTCAGTGTTAATGTTACAATAATTTGGATTATTTCTTAGTATTAGATCCAGTGAAAGTGGATCAAAGAAAGTGAAAGCACTCACAACAAGAAAGATACTGAGGAGCGTGTCCAGAGAAGAGAACGGAGCTGGGGAAGGCTCTGGAGCACCAGGAGTGGCTGAGGGAGCTGGGGTGGGGCTCAGCCTGGAGAAAAGGAGGATCAGGAGGGACCTTCTGGCTCTGCACCACTCCTTGACAGGAGGGTGGAGCCAGGTGGGGGTCAGGCTCTGCTCCCAGGGAACAAGGGACAGGACAAGGGGAAATGGCCTCAAGTGCACCAGGGTAGGTTTTGGTTGGATATCAGGGACAATTTCTTCAGCGAAGGGTGGTCAGACATTGGAACATGCACAGGGCAGTGGTGGAGTCACCATCCCTGGAAGTGTTCAGAAAACATGGATGTGGCACTGGAGGACTTGGTTCGGTGGGGAACATGGTGGTGGTGCTGGGAGAAGAGTTGGACTTGGTGATCTGAAAGGTCTTTTCCAACCTTAACAATTCTGTGATTCAATGACCAGAAATACTCTGTAATTTTGTCTCCTAGTCCCATCTCATCAGCTCTGCAGTGAACACACGTGGCCTGCAGCAGCCTCCTGGGCCTGCCTCTGGGCCCCTGACAAGACACTCTGAGAAGCCAGAGCAGAGATCACTCACTAATGAAGCACCTTTGTCTCACAGGGGTTTATTCCCTACCAGTGCTGCACCTGCCCAAGGTGGAGACAAATTCTTTCTGTCTTATTTTCACTGTTAGTTTTGCATTAATTTTGTGTCCATTAATAGTGGATTGTGCATCACATCAGTAATGAGTAGGAAACATTTCTTCTGTGTAATTGGTTTTATTGCCCAATGCTCTTTATAATTTATGGGACATTCTGAAGATGTTCCAGTATATTCTGGTTTAGATTAAAGTGAGACTTTTGATTTACTAAGTCTGCACCAGGAGGGTCCTGGACTTAAAATAATCTTATTGAGACATGATCTGTGTGGAAGGAAGCCTGTAATGAACTACAGTTGGGTTTTGGGGTTTTTTTATGCCTTTATGATAGCAGTCAGAAGTATGAAATTTTCTTCCTGTTTACTTTTTGAACTAGTGCAGTAATGTTTGGCATTTTTGTGAAGAATTTATAGAGCTGGCATGGGGTTTTTTGTAGATTTTTTTTTCTGGAGTCTACAAGGGCAGGGAGTGATAAGACAAGGGGGAATGGCTCCAAACTGAAGGAATGTAGGTTTAGATCAGATGCCAGGAAGAAATTCTTGTGAGGGTGGGGAGGCCCTGGCACAGGTTGCCCACAGAAGCTGTGGCTGCCCCATCCCTGGCAGAGTTCCAGGCCAGGCTAGATGGGGCTTGGAGCAACCTGGGATAGTGGAAAGCATCCCTGCCCATGGCTGGAGGTTGGAACTGGATGATCTTTAAAGTCCCTTCCAACCCAAACCACTTTATGATTCTATGATATCATTTCCTAGGAAGAAACTTGTTAACCTTTAAATAACTTTATTTTTTTAGTATTCCCTGAGGCATATTCAAGCCATTTTCCAAGTCATGGGATTCATACACAAAAATCTCCCCTAAAGACACCAGTTCCTCGAAGATATGCTCCAGAACCTGTACCCAAAAATGGGAAAATCTCAGAGAAAGAAAACTCTGTCATGGAAAAGGAAAATATTCCCAAACCTACACGAGGAGGTATTGTAAGACACTTCTGTCCTCTACTGGCCTAAGTAATATGGCCTGGGGGTTACTTTGTGTGGTCCTCACCTTTTTGACCTGTTGGGTTGCTGGCACTTAAATGCATATATTCAGAATATTTGGAATCTACGTTTGGGAAGGGTTAGTTTTGTGTATAAGTTACTTACCCGTAAATAACTAAAGACTTGAAGACAGTGCTGATTTAATCTGTAGAGTTTCAGCATGATTGCTCACTGAAATACTTTTTCATTGTCAGGTTTCAGGAAGATTAGACAGAATAATGGAAAACTTCGGAGCTGCTCAATAACTTTGTCATTATCATTGGTTAAATTGAAATTTTTTTTTTATTTTTTCATGGGTCCATAAGGTTTCTGGGTTATTGTAATGAAATCAGCAGATATAAAGCAAATGTAGAGTAATTTGCTGCTCTTCATCAGGTTCTGTCTCTGTTACAAAGCTGTCAGGTATTCCTGTTGTTCAGTGGGTCCAGGAATAAATGAAATAAGACAAAAGAAGAAGCATTCTGTCCATAATGCCACAGATTTGTTCTCAGTGACTCAGTTCATTGCCATCCCGGTTCCATCTAGCTTTGCTAATTTAAAGCAATCTTAGAAAGATAGATTGGTGTGAGTGATTTTAAGTGACTTGCCTTATCTGAAATAGATCTATATTTTTAAATTTAAAAAACATTTTACTTTCCTTGGTGAGTATTATATAATGGTGAAATATCTGGAAAGGAAAAGAAAGAATTCAATCTATTGAACTAACTTAACTTTCTTCTTTTCTGCTTCATTTCACTTCATTTTGAATTCTCAAGAGATACCACTGAAGCAAATAGAATATTCCAAGAAGACAGCATTAAGCAGCAGTGAAAGGAGCTGGCATTCTGAGAGAGACAGGTGAGTAAACACAACAATCCAAAACTGAGGAAGAGTTCCTGTCTGTTTTAATGCCATGGAGAGGGGTGTGTTAGATACTGGTGGTGTAACAGCACTGGTGTGGTCCTTGAGTCTGGCACAGCTGTGCTGGGGTATTTCTATGCTACTTTTGCATTACTTTTGATAGAACCTGAGGGAGCAGCTGCAGCTGTGTCAGGGAGGCTTAGGTTGGATATCAGGAAAAGGTTCTTCCCCTTGAACAGGCTCCCCAGGGAATGGGCACAGCCCCAAGCTTGACAGGATTCAGAGAGTTTGGACAACGCTCCGAAGCACAAGGTGCGATTGTTGGGGTGTCCTCTGCAGGGCCAGGAGTTGGACTCTGACCCTTTTGGGTCCCTTCCAGCCCAGGATATTCCATGGTTTTGTGGTTTCTGTTGAACTGCAGGCAGATGAAGGCTTGTTGCTAAGGATAACTCATAACACCTTTCTCAGAGGTCAGTGGGTTGCACTTGGAGTGTTTTTCAGGAGCAGCATCCACCTAACAATTCCTAAGCTTTAAAATGAGTGAAAAAATGTTTTTAGCCATGCAGTCTGAAGCATATTTTCCCCAGGCAGTAATGTAATGTTATAATTTCACTAATACAGTGAGAAACTGATAGATAAATGCTGTCTAATTTATAACTGTGCACAAAAACGTTAATTTCTTCAAATGGAAAGGTATCCAAAGTTTAAATTTTGCTTATTACATGTAGTTTCACTGTTGAAAATACAAGGCTCAGGGTGTTTAGTGGTAAACAGAGAAAACCTAGTAACCTCTCTGTAACTTCAAATCCCAAAGCGAGTTCCGCTTTAGCTAAAGGTTTGGTGCTTGCACTGTAAATTCCTGCTTGGTTTCACAGCTGAATACTTCCTTGGGCCACCTGAGGAGCCATGAGAGGTGTAACCAGGAGTGTTTCTCCCCTCAGGCACAATGCTTTGCCTGCAGACTCAGTTCCTTCTTTTGAAAGCTACAATTCAATTGAGAAAACAGTGCAAAAAGCAGATGATTTACTTCAAGATCTTGGCAAGTTGAGAAGAGAAATGCACAACATTCTGCAGGTAAAGTCAATGTAATCAGAATGAGCAGGGGTTTGAATAAGGGGAGTAAAAATTGTGGAGAAAAACAGAGGTCTGGTATCAGTACAAGTGTTGCTTCTACACCTGTAAAAAGACCACATTTGTTTACAATTGCTTGAAATATTGGAGTGTCTGTGTGTGGAAGAGCTTTGAGCTTGAGTAATGCTCTGAGTGTGCAATGGACTCTGACTGCCATTGTCCCAGGCATGAAACAGGTGAGAGAGAGGGAAAGACAGAAAGAGAAAGAAAAAAGTTTATTTGTTCTAAGGTTTTGGATATTTTCAGTGCGTGTTCTCTGCAGAGCTACAGAGCTGATGTAGTTTTCCCATTTGGGAAAGAACAATGTTCCACCAGTCA
Organism: Gymnorhina tibicen; assembly: GCA_013399875.1. NCBI lineage: Eukaryota > Metazoa > Chordata > Aves > Passeriformes > Artamidae > Gymnorhina > Gymnorhina tibicen. The sequence continues at coordinate 216,202 of VXAZ01004036.1, forward strand.
GCTTTAGGGATGACTTAAGCATTTCGTTTCTCATTTTACCACTTCTTTTTTTATTGAGTGCTGTTTCCAAGGAATTGCCTGGCATAGAATCCTTGTGCTGTTTCTTGTGCTAATGATTTTGTACCTTTGGGGGTACAAGATCTGCTTCTGTGCTGGCATCATGGAGCTTTTGGCAACTGAGGCTTTCATCTCTTAACCTGGTTCCATTCCTTGTTCCACCTGTCTGCTGTGGTTCTCTCTGTCCTTGTAAATATGCACAGTGAGAAAGAAGAAAAGCTTGAAAATTCATCTCTGGGAATTGGCTTGAAATGTCATAGGTTTGATTCTGGTGGTTCGTTTCTGTGGTTGAAGGTTTCAGCTTGCATGTTTCCCTAAAAAATATTTTGTATTACCTATCTGGTTTTTGTTGCTGTATCTTTAGAAAATGCAGCTTCATCTGTCGTATCTTATAGCATAGCTGATGAATTTTTTACAGATTTTGAAACACTTTGTGGATTTTACATTTAACTGTTCTTACTAGGAATGGAGCAGGTGCCATGTGCCCCACCCACTGAGGTTGCAAATATTTTCTTACCACTATTGCTAACAAGTAACATACCTCAGTATAGGCAACAGAACAAGATGAGATGGGAGAAGGAGTGGCAGGGGAGAAAGACACAGTTACAAAAACGGTTTGAAATCTCTCTTATGAGAAAGTAGAAAGACAGAGATGTGATGACTTAGCAAATGGAGAGTTGAATCAATTAGACACTTAGCTATTGACTCCTCATCACTGAGAAATTTGTAGAGTGAGATAATGATAAATTTTTGGGTAAATGATAAACCAGCTCTCTCATAGAGCAAAGGTCTGAATTAGCTGAGGACAGAAGGTGGTGCTCTAACCCAGCAGAAGTGAGCAGTGAGGTGGTGTAGATCCCAAGAATTCATTGTGCGCAGTGAAACTGATCCAATATCTCCTATGGGTTTTACCTTAAAGTTTCAACAGCTCTTCTTCTGTCTTTTTAGGAAGCAAGTTCATGGAAATCTGACATGAATGATCTTATTAAGGTATTTCTTGAAGTTTTTATGTATGTTTCTTTTGGGTTTTTGGGCTTTTTAAAAGTACTGTAATGCTGAAGCAGTTTCAGATGTGTTTGCAATGAAATATCACTGCCTGCCTGTTGCACACCTGTATGTTTGTTAAAGGATTGCTCTTGTACAGATGGCATTACTCTTGTCTTGTTCAGTCCTAGTAAATCCCTTGAGGGGATGATGTGAGGCAGGAAGCTGCTGTCTCAGACTGGCACAGTGGGGGCTGCTGCTAGCAGCATTTTTTACAGGTTTAACAGATCCAGTTACCATTTCGTGGTCTGGGTCTCACTAGCAAGTCTACATCATTTTACAATTGATCATGTATGTGTATTTCTTACCTTTTCTCACAGATTTTACCTGTCTTATTAGGTCAGTATCTGTCCAAAAGTTTCATTTTAAAATGAAAGCCTATATAAAACTGATAAAATAATTTGGTATATTGTCCTTTTCTCACGAGGCCGAAACCAAGATCATGGGATCACTATGTTGATTCCTGTTTTGCTGTGTCCATTGTGGGAGTTCATCTATTAGAACATAAACTTCTGTTTCATTCTGATTTGACAAAAGAGTAGCCTTAAAGCCAAAACTGAGCTGTAATCCATGAGATTTCTTTTTTTTTCCCTGTTCATTCAGTTGATGCTTTCAGAATCTATTCGAGTTTGGATATTTTGGTTTTGGTTTGAGGTTTCCTTTTTTTTTTATGTACATTAATCACTTTTTAAATTTTTTACTGTTAAATAAAGTTTTCATGGACCTCTGGGCTTTTCCTCAGGATTGTGAGAATGAATGTGAGAACTTGTTTTCTATGTTTGTGTCCCTTTCTTTTGTACTTAGCTGCTAATTTATGCTCGATTTTTATCTCTGTAAAAGGATTCTGCAAAGTGAGAGGTTTCATTGTTCCTTCTGAAAAGTGAAAATGAGTAAAAGTGAGAGAGGATCAAGGGGCTGCTGAGGGATTTATCTTGTAAAAACTTAAAAGTATTGCTTGGTGTTTCTTGGGGTAGATTGATGCCAAACAAGTGCATGTATTTAGAGGACTTGGGTTTTTATTAGGCTTTTAATTATATTTAATTACTGTTACATGGAGAGATTTGCTTGTGATACTTCATGTATCTAATTGCCATCTTTTCACATGCTTATTAGCCTCATTAGCATTGCTTCTCGTACTTCACATCATTTTCCATTTGAGATCCTTTGGATGTCTTTCACTTCTCTAAATATATTTGCAACATAATGAAGGTTCTTGAGTAACTGAAGTTGCTGGTGGTGCACATGGGCAGTATTTCATATGATGGTGTTGATGTGATAATAGATTAATAGGAAATTACAATCTCTGATTAAAAGCTAGAGGTTCTGTTTCAATTCTAGTCAAAAAATCCTCCTGTCGCACCTGATGCTTCTGAACATGATCTGCTCGACCAACCATCCATCCTTCAAAATGTCAGAGTGCCAAGGTCTATACTGAGGGATGCTGAAAGGATTTTGAGAGGAGTTCAAAACAATAAAAAAGTCCTTGAGGAGAATCTGGAAGCTGTTACTCGTGCAACAGATGCCATGTATTCTTTCACTAACTCCTTGACTACAAACAGGTCAGACCCTACACTTCAGTGCCTTGTGAGACTGATGTTTCCAAATCTGTGCATTGAAGGACTCGTGCTCTTCTCTGCAAAAAGGATTTATTGACTCTTCTTAGCAATCGTTGCGTGGTTCTTGAAAGTCAGATGTTTTTTGACCCTTGTGGTGTGGACTGAATTTTTGTCAGGTGCCTAAGTCTGATTTCTGAGGCTTTATCAGCTGGACAAACTGCTGTGCTGCCAGAGCATTGAGCCGTTTCCATACAAACTTGCATTAATAAGAAAATTAAAGAGCAGAAGAGGCTTCATAAGCCTGTAAATTTACAGAACTTAATCACCTCACAACAGATCTTTGGCTTTTGAACTTTTTCTTCGTTAATGGTGTTAAATATTTAATGCTTGAATCATAATGGAAGTTTTCTATTAAAATACAATCTAAACTTGCGTATTCCTGAGGAAGGTAGCTATTCTGTATGTATAAGGGGGTTTTTTTAGGCATGTTACCTGCCCTCATTATCTTTTAGAGGATGTAGTAATTTGTCATCCGCTTTTTTGTTCTTTTAAGTTGGAATATTTTTGTTTTCTTGTTTTTTCAGTTGTGATCAAAGTAGGAAGTGACACATGGCTGCCTCTTACTCCTAGAATATTTGTAATCATGTCAGTACTTATCAGCAGGGAGTGGGGTTTGCAGGTGGCATCATGCAAGAACAGATTTGGGGTTGGGACTCTCCGTGGGCTTTGCTTGGTGCCTTTTGCGGAGTGTAGAGCTGCAGAATCTCACTGTCTGTGTTCTGGGCTTCTCTTTTTAGAGCATTTATAGGTCACTACTTTCCCAGGAACAAACCTGTGCAATTTGAGAAGCCCTGACCTAAAGTAGATCTTTCCTCTGTTTCAGAGATGCCTTGGATGAGATGCGTATCCGAAGGACTGTGGATGAGTGGATCAAGGCAATCAGTGAGGAAATTCAGGTAGGGCTGGAAAAATGAGTTCAGATTTTTACATTATATTTTTCCACCTTGCCTTGTTCTGTCCACAGTAAAGGGATTTACTCACACCTTGAAAACTTGAGAAAGCTGCTTATTGCTAATGTACAGTAAGCTAGAATAAAGTATTTACCTCTGTTTTAAAACTGTAGTTACTTAATGAAAATCCCTGGTCTCGCTTGCTAACATGAAAAACAGGCCATTTCTCAGAGCTTCAAAGTTATCCACACACTCTGCTGACAGCCTTGAAGATAAAAACCTCCATTTATTACATTTATGTTTTGTATTTAGACTGAAATGGCAAGAAATGATTCAGAACAAGGAAAACATGATCAAAAAGCCCCATGGATGAAGAGAGCCCAAAACCTCAAGCATATGAAGACCAAGAAAGAAATGAAAGAGAGAACTCAAACCATCCAAGGATGCTTGACAAAGAAGCCTTTACCTTCAGCTAAGCCATTGCAGAAGCAGGTGGAAGATAACACAAGGAAACAGAGGTTTAGAACTTACTTTTCTGAAAATGTGCAGAGCAAAGAAAGAAGGGCAGATGTGAGTTCCCAAGCAGTTGGTTTCTTTTCTGGTAACATCTGTGCAGGATTGACGTGAAAAATTGTGTGTGCAGGTGTAATAATTTGAAATGAAAGTGATAGCTCTGTCCTGTTCCAATTTTCATAAATGAAGAATTGTAAACTACTTTTTTTTTTTCCTTTTTGGTGTCCATCAGGGACCTGTAGGTGGAACTGCACTGGTCCAAAATGAAGATTATCTGTCCCAAATTTATGGGAAACCCATTTACCAGGGCCACCGTAGCACGCTTAAAAAAGGGCCCTATCTGAGATTCAACTCTCCCTCTCCCAAATCTAAACTTCCAAGACCCAAGCTGATAGAGACTGTTAGAGGTGAGTAATTCTTTGATAGGAACAAGGTGTTCCTCCCCAGTTTTTCTACTAGGAATTCCTTGTAAAAATTAATCTCTTACTTGTAGTTCATCTGCTCTTCAATATAAAGCAACTGCAGTGGCTTTTCAGAGAAGTGGTCACTGCCTCAGGTTTGCCAGGGCTTAAAAGGCATTTGGAAAATGCCCTTAATTTAACTTTTGGTCAGCCTTGAAGTGGTCAGGCAGTTGGACTAGATGGTTGTAGGTCCCATCCATTTGAAATAGTTTATTTCTATTTAAGATCCTTTTTTCAAAACTAAAAAAGTACCGGAAGTTTTTCGACTTTGCTTAATGTGTCTCTCAGTTATTTTAAATTGTCAAACAAATACTTGTTTCTAAATATTGTTGTCCAAGACTTAAAGAGCTGAATTGCTGAAATTAATCACAGCTGAGTGTGTTGAAAGATGAACTCAATTTTTGATAAAGGTCACTGGGAGATGTATTTTTTGTGTCAGGTTTATCCAGTCATTTCATTTAAATTCGTAATTCATTCAGAGTTCAGAAATATACTGAGGTTTGAAAACTGAAAGAAATCTGATATTTAATTTCCCACCTCTAATGCCTTAATTGAAATATGAAAAATTAAATATATGGCCATGAAGATGACAGCTGTTAGCTTGAAAATATTGAAAGATGTAATCAGAATCATTGGTTAAGCTCACTAAGTGCAAGTAACTCCTTTTTTTTCATCCAGTTAGAGTTATAAGCAGAGTATAATTCCTTTCTGTGATACCTTGTTAAGGTTATTTAATTGATAAAGGTTATTAGTTGATTAATAATGAATTTTATTCATTAGTTTTGTAGGCAGAGTGTTAGGATAAGGAGATCCTAATTTTCTTACCTATTAAAAATGTGTAAAAATAATTTAAAAGGGAGACTACATAATATCTGACATAGGTCAGTGTAGATAAACTTCATCTAGAGTTAGTAGACAGTAATGCTTTAACTGGATCTGTTTTATTTCCTAGTTACCTTTCCAAGACTTACCTGATTCTTAATATAGAAAGTAAGATTCCTCTTTAACTGGTATGTCAGAAAAACCAGTGTGGATCATTTTACTGGGGAGAGAGTGAGCAAATGACATGGGAAAAGACAATGATGAAGGGAAAGTGTGGAGAGGGGAGAGAGGCTTAAGTGTAAGAGTAGTTAAAGTGGTGGTGGGCACAGTGGAGTTAATAGGATGTGCATCCATGGAAAAATATTAACTGGCTCCCTCCACGCTTCTTGCACTTAGGCTGTTGTTACCCATGCAGGGAAAATATACTTGATGCAGTCTTAAATGTCATGTTTAAAAATGCTGTCTGGGTTTTTATTACAGCTGTCAAAACATTATATTCTGTGTGAAATATGAGAGGTTAACATCAGAAGGCAGCCAGTCACTTGATGAAATCATGTTTTTAGGCCATTGCAACGGATGGTGTAAAACATATCCATGTCTCTGAAGACAGGCACTGCTGGGGTTTGAGGCTGGGCCTTTTCTGACATTATTATTATTATTATTATTGTTGTTGTTGTTGTTATTGTTATTGTTATTGTTATTGTTATTGTTATTGTTACTGTTATTTTAATATTATTGAGTAACCTGGTCTAGTGGAAGGTGTCCTTGCCCATGGCAGGGGGCTGGAACTGGTTGATCCTGAAGGTTCCTTCCAACCCAAACCCTTCTGTGATTTTGTGGTTGTGATGTACATCCACAGTGGCAAGTCCTCAAAATAGTACAAGAATCTGTCGTTTGGCCTGACATGGCCTTTATGGCACTTTGCTTACCTGTGCTCTGGAGCCCAGTTGTGATCTGTGAAGAGAAAGTGTTATTGGTAGAAAGTATTCCCAATTTTCATAACCCTCCCAGAAAGTGTGGGTTATAGTCCTGGCAAAAACCTAGAAAACTTTCCAAAATTCACCGTTTTTTAAAAGGTGAGACCGTGTTACGTGTAAACCGTCAGTCCTGTGACTTAGATATTTTATTTGCCCTCTCTTGAATGTCTTTTTTTTGGTGAAAAATGGTGTGCTGGTATCCTCTGGTACATCACTCTTTTTGACTACTGGCTGTGCTGCACACCTATAATTTAATTTATTCTGTACAGATTTGTTTGAGTGAAATGTGTGCTAGTAAGCACTTAGGGTAGTAATAACAGTGATACAGTGACCACTAAGGTTTGAATTGAGAACAGGCACTTCTTTAAAAATATTTAAGCAGCAATTCTGCTTTTGCTGAGTCCTAAATGAATTTTCTTCTCTATTTATTGGGCTCTTGTCCTTTATAGAAGGTCATAACCTTTCCAGGGAGGCCAATTTCATCATTCCAGAAACATCTTGCAAAGTGGCAGAAGGAGTGCCCCCCTCCCCAATCTAATTATAACAGATAGGTCACTTGATCATTTGAAAGTGCCAGTTGAATTCAGCAGTGTCAGTGAAATGGGAAGGTGCAGGTTCTCTGCAGTTGTAACGAGCTGCTCTTGTGCTTCAGCTTTTTTCTGTTGGAGGCAAATAGAAATGAAAGGGAAAACTGCACTGGATCAATGCTGCCTTCAACCCTCCCGAGCTCCTGCGTGTGACAAACAGCTTAAAAGCTCTTTGGTGGAAAACAGAGTGAACTCTGGATAGCCTTTTCCCAGCGTGATCCCCTTCCAAGCTATGAAGTCATGCTGCAGCAGCACTGCAAAACGTGTGTTTGCAACAGTAAAGCCACCATAAAATTTGTTTCTCTATTGAACATCAGGCTGCAGTTATGGGAGGTTACGGTTTTGTCTCTGTCCTGGCAGTAAATAAAATAAGACACCCCCTTGTATTCTTATCTAAGGGAAGAATGGAATGCTTTGCACGTTGTGTAAAGGAGCAGCACTCCAGTGAGTGTGTCCTATTCCCAAGCTTTCTGATTTTAACTGAGGCTGAGGTTTGTTTGATACTGGCATTATTTATCTTTGACTCTTGGTAAGACTACTGCTCAAACTGCTTCACTTTGTGCTTTCCTACATCTTGCCAATAAAATGGAGAAATAATCCGCGGTGTTTCACGCGGGTCTCGTGAAGACAAAACAGTTCAATGATTTTGGGGGCTGCCATTGTGGAAGGTGCTGTTATGGCAAAGGAAAGTGTAAATAATAAAATTAGGAACAGATCTGTGTTCCTCTGTAGTAGGAGTGTAAATAAAATGCAGCAAGGTTGAATGAGCACTTCATAGAACCAGGTTCTTAACAAAACCACAAGGAAATAAACAAATCTCTTTCCCATTAGGCATGCTTAGTTCTTCCCTTCATGGATCTGCACCCCCAGATTCCCTTCCTGGCCTTGATGTACCAGGTGATAAAGGCTTCAAAAGTATTGGAAGTCTTTGGCCTTGGGTTTGATTGGCTCAAAAATCCAGACTTGTTAAATGACTCTATTTCGTTAGAGCAGTCCACTGAGCTTGTTTTAAATTAATGTTAGAATAAGGATGTTTATTTAAGACTGAAATGGCCATCTGGAGAGTCTCTTTTCAGTCATTTTATAACTCTCAACCATTTTCTTTACAAATAAACTATGGTGACTAATGCTTGGTTTCTTATGGGAAGTTAGGAAAAAAATTCAACTAACACTTTTATGAGTAAGAGATCATTTCTAAAAATGAAGCTGGAGTTGTTTTCTTGCATAATGTGAACTGATAAATACATGTAAAACACTGGTTTTTTAAAGCTAAGTTTAATTAAATGTCTAGTTTCTGCCCAATGCAAATAAACTTTTCAGGGAAAAATGAAAAGTTGAAAGCAATTAAAATGAGGTGCTGTGTGTATACAGTACTTAATCATTCTCACTGTGAGAACCTTGTTTTTACAAGTTGGCAGCATTACAGATACGCTGCCAATTTCTGCTTTTACTCAAAAGTTCAAGGCCGAGGGGGACTGTTAGATCATGTAGTATGACCTCTTCTAAATCACAAGCCTCTGAACTGTATCTATTTATGTTACAGAGTCCAGTAATTTGTCTGACTGCAGAACAGTTTTTTTGGCTAACCTATGCTTTGCAGAAAGGCACCAGCTCATCATTTAAACACAGCAGAAATCCTGCTTCTTCCCATGGCAAAATACCTTGTGCTTCAAAAGCAAATAGGACACTTCAGATTTATTATCTGATCTGTAGTGAGGTTTTGGCTTCAGTTTACAGCTACTTCAGTTTCCAGGTGATTTTTCCTTAAAGAATGAAAAATGCCTTTGAATGTCCAATTTATTTTAATATTTGCAGAGATACAGAATTAGTGCTGAATGCAGTGTTATCATACGTGGAAGTCTTCTCCTGCTCCACCTGAGACATCCTCTTGAGTCATGTGGGGGTTACATTTATCCTCTTGACCAGGGCATTGTGTGTTCTCGTTCCATTGCTTATCCAACATGAACATAAACCCTTTTCTAGAGATGCTACTCTCTGACCTGTGTTTTCTCACTGAGGAGTTATGACTTGTTCTTGTTTCCAGGCTTACAACCCATAACTTGTCTGTACAAAAATACCACTTTGTAAGTGAACTGCCTTACCTGCTTGTCTGCATCTAACAAAAGTCACATTATCAATCTTTATTATCCCTATATATTTTATAATCATTGACTTTCATTCTTCAATTAATTAGGAGGCTGTTAAATGTGAACAGAGCTAAAAAGTGCTTGTTGCCACGTGTTAACTGGCTGCAAGTACAGGGAGGTGATTATTAGAAACAACAGAGGAGTAAGATGACATTTTTTTGGCTGTAATGAAGGTATGGAGTTGGTTACCAGTGTGTTTCTTTCCAGATCCATTATCCTAATACCTACAAAATAACAGTAGAAACACTTCTGCCTGAGTGACAGTTGTTGACATCTTTTGGGGGGGAATTTTCAAGCAGTATTTATCCATTTAGATTAAAGTTAATAATTTCCTTAATAATATCCATTGTTTGCTGAAAGTTGAATAAGACCTTGCATGACTGTATGGTGAGAAATGCACATTGCAATAAATGCTCTCCTCTGCTCAATGCTTAAGACATTTTTACATATAAATGACTTCTGGCTGGCTATTTACAATACATTTGAAAAACTGGACCAAAAAAATCAGTGCTTCCTTGATGATGGAAGTCAATACTTCTGGGTTTTAGCTACAGCTTGATTTTCCAGTAGCACTGAGTTGTTAAACCAGGAATTTACAGATTAGACCTGCTCCTCTGAGTACCTGTCAGTTTTGTGGCTGCATTTCAAGCCTAAATTATGGATTTCTTCTTAGCTGCTAAATCCCACATTTCATTCCAACCCGCTGCTGTCCTTCGGTCCTTTTCATGTTTCTGTGCCCTTATCTGCTAGAGTCAACTCAAAAATGGCAATTTTAACTCCTTCATTCCTGCCAATATTGCGACATCTATCTATCACCTACCTATAGCACTTTTAGGTTCTGCCCTTTGGGACTCCCTCCCTCACTCCCTCTATCCCACAGCAGTAACTTGCAATGGATTCAGTAGGAAGGCTTGGATTAGTAGAGTGATGTCCCCGGGTTTGTACATGCATTATGACCTGCAGTTCATCTGCTCTTGTTTCAGGTACAAAGGTGAAGTCAGCAAGAACCCAGACCTGCTCTCACACACAGAAGGTCATCAGCAGCCCCAGGAAGAAGCACCCTGTGTATGCCCTTGCCCAGCAGAACCGGTACCTCTTCAGTCCCAGCCGAGATGTCCCTGCTGCCCCTGGTCCCCTGGAAGGGCACCTCATTCCCATGGCTATTCCACTAGGTAGGAGCAAATGAGCTGGAGAAGGTTATGTGCAGGTTAATTGCTGCTACTTCATGGAAATACAACTTTTATCTTCTTGAGTCAGTGGTTTGGGGGGTTGGAATTAGATGATCTCTAAGGTCCCTTCCAACCCAAACCATTCCATGAGATTTGCACTTGCCCTTCTCATAGGAGATCTGGGGGATCAATTGAAAATGTTCTGGTTTTCCTCATCCTTGATGCTGGATGTCTAAAGGCACCCTGATGGAGCAGTTACTTGCTTAGCTGTACCTTTTTTGGTGCACTTTGGTTTTAGAGTTCGTGTTCCTGCTCTCAGTTTGGGATCCACGTAAGCAGGAACTGAATCACTCACCCTTGGATTCAACATTTGCAATGACTTCAGCCTAACAATTTCAGCAGGACCGTGCCAAGCACAGTAAATTCCTTGCGTGACTTCTGGATTTTTGGACCTTCAATAGAACCTTTATCCAGGGCTTGTTTTGAGAAGGGTTAGTATTATATAGGCATTGAATTAAGGTAATTATTTTTTTAATAGGCTGTCTCAGGCAAAAGTTTGTGGGTTCTTATACTAAATGTAAGAGTACTTTGGGTATGATTAAGAGAATGTGAGGTGGGGGAAGCGTGGTCTGTAGTTTTTGAATGGCAAACACAATTCTTGTTTTCAGCAGTAGGTGTCACCAGAGTCAAGAAAAGTGAATAATTAAAAAAAAAGGTAGTGTTGAGTTTACAATTTCTGCTGGGAAGGCCTTAAAATTAGCTGGTGAATTACCATAGTTTAGCTAATGTTAACAGGGGGCTTTTTAATTGGTCTGTAATTGCACACAGAATCTCGAAACACACAGAATATAATTTTAATTAATTTATTAATTTACTGGCTTTGGAGATGTATATATGAATTTTTAATTGTTTTTCAACTGTCTTTAGGTCAAACCCAAAGCAGCAGCACATTACTGCAGCCCGCTGGAGTAGTCACAGATAAACCACACCCCATCACAGTTACAACCTCCCTTCCCCAAGTGCCACCAAAGCCTCCAGTCGAGGTGAAAAAACCAAACATTGCTGTGATAGAGATGAGATCAGAGAAAAAGGACCCACCTCAGCTCTCTGTGCAGGTACATGTCAAGAGTGATGATGATTTGCTTGTTTATTTTAATGGGTGCTAACTCCAGGCAGTCTGATCCATCAGTAACGTGCTTTGACATCAGTAGATGCTTTTCAGTGAGAATTAGAAAAACATAGACTGGAGGGACCAAGCAGTTCTCATGCTATAGTAATATATTTATTCATATTTTAACAATTATCTTTATTATTTGACCAGAATAGAAAACTATTTCTTCCCTAAGTCACCTATGCAGGGCATTTGTAAAATAGATCTATGTCACATTTTCTTTTTTTTAATGAGATTTTTGAGCCAGAACAAACTTGGAATAAAAGACGTATAAATATAAATGTCAGTTTTCTTGGATGATTGCTTTGGCCTTTAAGATCTCTGTTTCAAGCATGATCGTCAACCCAAGGGTTTCACTCATGATTAATCAGCCCTTGCAGTCCTTACCTCGTGGGTTGGGGTTTGTTGTTTTAATTTTTTTGCATGAGTCTGTTGTCAAGGAAGTGAATATTTCTTATGTGTTCATTATTTTGGATTCAAATTGTTGAGACTGAACACACTCCCCCACACACCTTTCAGACACAAATGATTCATGGAACTCAGAGTTAAACACAGGTAGAGTGTGCTGTGCTTTGTTCCCTTGCTGTGTCACTTTATTCCACCCACCTTCATTTTGCTGTTATTTCACCCAGTTCTTAAATATTTAAGGTGATTTTTCTTTTCCCTGAGGAATTTAACAAGCATTGAAATCTTTGTTCTTAACAGAAATACAGCACATTTTGATGCTGTGATGGACGTGCCTTTATTACAAACTCTATTATAATCTTCTAAACTAATTGCAAGTCAAACACACCTCTGCTGTAATTATATTATGGGTAATTATTACAGGTACACTCACCTTCTGTTCCATGCAAGACAAAGTGTCAGTGAATTAGAGAACAGGAGAAATCAGGTGCTGCAAGGGAAGGGGTGACTATTTCTGGTGTTAGTTTTTGACATTACAGTGTGTTGATTTTCAGGACCAAGCTGGTACCAGATACAGGCTTGAGGAAAGGAGAGCACTGAATTTAGTGGCTCAGAAGCAAGTGGAAGAAAAAATCTGAAAAGTTCAATAATAATAGCCAAGCTAATACATAGATTTTTATATTGATGCTTTTTTCCCTGTCCTAGGTGTTACCAAATGTTGATATTGACAGTGCTTCAAGTGCCAGTGGGAGTGTAAATCACATTCTTCCAGGCTCTGAGCCTCTGCTCCCTCCTGTCGATGCTGTAATACAGGTACTGATTGTCTGGGAATTCATACTTGTTCAAAAGAAAATATGTTAAATTGCTGCAAAGTTCTCATTGTCTTTTTTTTGTTAGAAAAATGAGACAGTTCTGGGAAAAATGGAGTAATTATTCTAAAGAATTTATAGTATAAGGTATTTGTTTAAGAAAATGAAAAATTGTATAAAGACGCTGTTCTGCCAAGATTAAATTATCACCATAGTAAGACTCTGAGAAAAACAGTGTTCCTGTGTCCTGTAAAGAATTATAATCCCTGTTGGCCCATGCCTGTCTTGTTTTCACTGGCTTCAGTGTTCTGAGATGTTCCTCATCCCTCCCTCTGCTGCTTGGCTGTTCTGGAGTGGTCAGTGGTGTGGGCACTGAGCCCAGGAGCCTGGGGTGTTGGAGTGGCCACTCTCTTCTCTTTCCATACAACTTTTCAGAAGTGTTTTTAATCTTGATCTAAGCAGTAAGGAAGGCTTTTGTGCATCTCTAAGGGTGCTGCTGCGTGCTGAATGATAAGGACAGTGTGTGAAGGCTTGGTGAGGCTCGGATTATTTTTGTGTGGTTGTTGTACATTCTGTTTTCCTGACTTCAGGAGTTAGGTCCTCCAGAGTCCTGTGATCCAGGTATTCACTGAATCAGACAGAGATTGCGGACTGAAATAGTGATTTGTATTTAAAATTCTATTACTCCGTCCCAGCAAGTTGATTAGAGAGATGGAGCACCTCTTCTATGAGAAAAGGTTGAGAGAATTGGGATTGTTCAGCCTGGAGAAGAGAAGGCTTTGGGATGACCTCATTGCAGCCTTCCAGTACCTGAAGGGGCCCTACAAGAAAGATAGAGACTATTTACAAGAGTAAGGACAAGGGGGAATGGTTTCAAACTGACAGAGAGTAGGTTTAGATTGGATATTAGGAAGAAATTTTTGACTGTGAGGGTGGTGAGGCCCTGGCCCACTCTGCCCAGAGAAGCTGTGGCTGCCCCATCCCTGGCAGTGTTCCAGGGCAGCTTGGACAGGGCTTGGAGCAACCTGGCCTAGTGAAAGTTGTGATTTAATTGCATTCTTGTCAGGAAGGTTTTCTACTAATGCATTTCCACCCCCCCAAGATGAAATACCTAACAATTGCAATCTGTCTTTGTAAGACTCCAGAAGAAATACACAGTGAAGAGGAAGACACAAAGTTTCCAGGAACTAATTTTGTTGATGTTACTGATGTCATGCAGGTAATCCCATTGCAAAGGTATCCTTTCCTTTTAATCATTTTTATATTTGTTTTATATTATTCTGTCAAAACTGGAAACACAGTGGAAAGAAACTATTTTACTTTCCTAGCAGCTTTAAAAGGACACTTTGTGAGCAATACTGAGCTGTTTACAGTGCTGTAGAGGATATTAGAAATTACTGTGTGTTGGTGAGTAGAGAAGCTTTTGAAAAATTAGAGTAAAAAGCTAAAATTAGCTTTTATTTGGATATGTTAGAATCCACTAGAAATACAAGTAGTTCTCTGAAATCAGCAGTGATTATAGCACTTAGACTTTACAATTTAAAACTCTGCATGTAATGAATACAGTGACAGGCTAAAAGAGCTGGGGTTGTTCATCCTGGAGAAGAGAAGGTTCTGGAGAGACCTTGGAGCATCTTCCAGTGCCTAAAGGGGCTCCAAGAGAGCTGGAGAAGGACTTTGGACAAGGGCCTGGAGGGACAGGGAAAGGGGGAATGGCTTCAAACTGACAGAGGGCAGGGTTAGAATTAGATCTTAAGAAGAAATTCTTGACAGTGCTGGTTTATGGTAACACAGGTTTATTTGAGATACTCTTTCACAGTTTAATTTTTTTAGGTAGCAAATCCTTTCTTTGGTTAACTGACCTCTTGTCTGGGGGATCCTGAGAAACACTCCAGGTTGGTGAACCAGCCTGTATGTCACTTTACTGAACAAAACTTACTGGGCATAATCAAAATTTACCCAAAATTTTATATTTTTTACCTCTTCTATGTGTTTGTGATCCCAGGATAAGAGTGCACATCAAATATTAACCCTAGAGCTTACAGGTAGATTTATTTTTGAAATGAGTTAATTATTTAACATTATCAGTTAGTTAAAAAAGCCCTGATTTGGTGGTTTGTCTATCAAAAGTGTGCAAATGCTTTATTCATTTATAGTTTCAAAATTGCCTTATGTTACTGGAGGGGAGGAGTTAAATCTCTGTGGACATTGTTCTTCTGCTAGCAAAAGAAAAAAAGCTTTAAAGAAATCATTTTAGGAACTGTCAGAAAATGCTGCAATGTTAAATTTTTATTATGTGAATAATAGTTATTAATCTTTTCTTTTTTCATTTTTTTCCTGGATTGCTTTTATCTCTTAGTTTTGGCAATGGGATGTATTTTAACCACAATACCAGAAATGTTCCAAGTGAAACATATGTTTGGCCTATGACCACACAGACAACGTTCTTAAAAATGTGCAAGGCAAACACAATGGGGAAGCATAAAATCAGTCTCTGGAGTGGCAGGGGCATTTAAGACATCAAAAGAAAGCAAAGTTATTGTTATAAAAGAGTCTTCAGATTCATGAAAGTATGTGCATAAAATGCTATACAAAAAAATAGCTTTTGTTGTCTTCCCCCCAGTCCCCTTTTATTCTGAAAGCTGAATTCTGTTAGAACTGAGTAGGATGAGTATTTGTGGGAGATAGCTTTCTCTTTTTTTGTTTAGTTTTGTTACCTCTTTCTGGTTTTTGGGTTTTTTTTTCCCCCAGAAGTGTTCCAGGCCAGGTTGGATAGGGCTTGGGGCAACCTGGTCTGGTGGAAGCATCCCTGCCCATGGCAGGGGTTTGGAACAAAATGGTCTTTGAGGTCCTTTCCCACCCAAAGCATTCTGTGATTATTTCAGAGTGAGAAACTTGCTCAGCTCACATAAGCCCACAACTGACTCTCAGATTTGAGTCTGCTCTCAAATTCTTACAAGCAGCCACATCCTGCAGTTCCTTTAGCAAACTTCCTGGGATTTAAGATTAAATGCACTTTTTGTTCTCTCTGAACATACCCTAATTGCAAGGTAGGGGCTTTTTTCTCAGAATTTTTGCTTCCAATCTGAATGCCACAACAAAATATGGAACCTGCAGATCTCAGAGTAAATGTATTTTCCTCAACCCTCATTTCCCATTGATGCTCTTGGTCAGGACACTGATATTTTTACACTTCACTCTTCAGACAAAAGCTCACAGGTGACACCTGCAGTGCAGCCTGACCTTGCTCCTGAGAATTGCTTTAGAAATCCATCAAGAAGAAATCCATGGCTTAAGTTTCAGGAGGCTTTAATAAAAGGCTCTGCGTGTACATGTTTGGTAATGGAACAGAACTAATCTATACCATCTAATCATTTCAAACTTTTTTTTTTTTTTTAATTATCTGAATGTAATTTTGGAAATAGAATTTTGGCTTGATACTTTATAATATAAAGTACAGTGATTAATATTCCAATCATATCTGAAAGACTTTCTAATTTATGCCATATTTTGATTGGGGGTTGTGATAGATATTTTCAACAGTCTCCAGGGAAGCAAAATGCAGAATTGAGTGCAGATTATTCAAAATTGGTCTACAAGTTGATATATGTTCAAGTTCAATCTGTATAATTAAACAGTGACTATGACATTATTTTTTTTATTTCAGCAGAGATAATATATCACCCCCAAATGAATATAACTTTGTGCATTATTACAGATTTGTGTACTATAAAGTATAAAATATTTTAGAAATGGAGTAGAACTGCAAAAGTTTGTCAGAGTACTAAATATATATAAGATGTATTGTATGTACTTGCTTTTATTTAATCCAGATGTTTGTATTTTGCATACTTTCAGAGGTATTAAATAGGCAACATCAAAGAAAATTTATGGAGTAATGCAGGCAGAAGAAAATGCATAATGAAATGCTGGACAAAGACATCTTTACATTTGCTGTCAGAATGAATTATTGTTCTGAATACACATATCCCAACAGCATGAACTGCTGATCAGCTTGCAAGGCACCCAGTTTAACTCCAGTGTTCATTTCTATGCCTAGAATGGTTTAAAGGTCTTTGTTTGTCACCCAAATATACATATTCTGGTCTTCTCCCTTCTTTGAAGATTATCACTATTTAAAGATCCAGAAAGACCCAGTCATTCTTTGTTTAATACCCATCAGGGACCTCTCTGACTATGCAGTTTTAAAATGTGTTAAGGTAGGAGAAGTGTTAGTGCTGGGGAGGGGAAGGAGACAGGAAAATGTTACTATCCTTTTTTTTTCCCCTTCTCTGTTCTTTCTCTTGTCAGTGATTTCTGCTTTTTTTTCATAGATAATCTATAGCATGGGGTCTTCTTATTTTATGGGTTAAAATTAAGTTTAATTTATACAAGGGAAAAGAAGACCTTTTTCCTCCTTTCTCTGTGTTGGAGATTAATCTTAGTAAATATGGATTTACGGTGAGCTTTTATGCACCATCACATATTTCTCACTGGTAATTCAGGGCTCAGCTCTTCATCTCTTTCTGGCATGCCAAACTTTCTTTTTGAGAATCATATTACTATTAGAGACATTTGTTTTTAATATTAGAAGTGGAGGTTGCAGGTTCTCATTCATCAGGAGACATTACAATATGATGGGTTAGTGGCTGCTTTTTGGGACTTGGTGCTGTGTTTGTGCTCCAGGGAAAAAGGAGGGAGGCAAATATTTTAACACACCAAGTCACTTCTCTAACCTTTTAGAAATAGCACTTTAACATTAAAATCAAGATGTCTGTGAGGGTTGTGTGAATTATTGCCCAGAAATACCTTCTAACTTTCAGCAGCTGAAGTTAATGGAAGTGTAAACACACGTGTGACATATGTGTAAACTATTAATGTCTAGTTTTCAGTGCTGGCAAGTTTATTAGTTTTGATTGACTACACGCTCGTTAACTTTTGTGAATTTGTCTTTTCAGAAGGGAGACTTCAAAGGACAAATTTGATTTATTTTAAGAAAACCAACCAAAACACCAAAACCCAACCCAAACAAACAAAAACCCCCTAACCCAACAAGTAACTGTAGACTGTTTCCTAAAGGTTTTTGTTTAGAGGAGGAACATTTCTGGTGTGACATTAAAGAAACCTGACGTAGGTCACAAGTAAATTTTTTAAGTATTAGCATTGCCACTGGCTCCCTGCCCTGTGCAGCACAGGCAGGAAATATGAGCCAAATCATGTTTTACTGAGCAGTTCCTATGGCTTTATACCTCTACAGATTTATGATTTGCTAAGCTTAGAGTTGTATCAATTAACTACAACACACTAAGGAGGGACAATGTGGTTTGTGTGCTGCGATACGTCCACAAATGTTTCTTAAAGAAAAAAATCTGACAGCTACCTCAATGACATTGCCTTCCAGAAATGTACCATAACTTAATTTACTACTTATTTATTAGGATCAGGAAGAGGAGAGGGATGAAATTCCAGAATTCCTTGAGCCTCTTCTGGAGCTTAATGGCCAGTTTAAAGTTGCCTCGCCACAATACAGTGGTCCTTTGTTTCCTCCAGTGGTTTCTGCTCCTCAGCAGCCTGCTGATATTTTGGATGAACTGATTCAAAGGAGAGAAACTATAGAAAACAGGTTGATAAATTGGTGAGTTGCAATTTAACAAAGCGGCAAAGAATATATATGGAAGAAGGAATGATTCCCTAATTATCCTTCTCTTTTTTTTGCCTCCGTTCCCTTACCCATTTTCCTTTGAGCTGCCTTGCATTTTATGTCAAGAATGCTCTTTTGTGTGCTTTTAGGTGTCTTGGTGTTTGCTGATACTTAAATGGGTTTTATTCTGCCAGGGTGGAACAAGAAATAATGGCAAAAATTATCAGTGAGATGTGCCCAGCTCAGAAGGAAACAGTGCCCAGCATTAGCAGCTCAGACAGTGAAGAGAATGAGGTTGTAACCCCTGACATTGGTAAGCAGGAATTATTGTTCTCAGCAGATGGATTATCTCGATTTTTGGCTGGTTTTAACAAGCTGTGTAGGTGGCTGTTGCCTGAGCCTAAGGGTGGATAATGCTGAACCAGTGAAACTGTGAAAAGCAGCAGTGCACACCTGAATTTATGTTGAGACAGAGCAAGTGTTACAAGGCCATTGAAATAAATTATCCAAAAAAAAAGAGAAAGAAGGCTTGGAATAACAGCACTGTACAAATCACCATCTGTTATTGGCCATCTAAATCACATTTGGCATTTTGCTGAGCCTGTAATGTTTGTTTACCTTTCTTTTGTTAATAGATATGTCAAAAATTTCTTCCATTATGAATGTGTGAGAATGGAGAGAAATGCATTTCTCCTGTGATGTCACTGCCCTTTGCTGTTGCTTTCTTTTATGCTCCTGATTTGTTTCTCTACTGTTGTTTATCTGGAAGGTTAAAAAAAGATCACTTTTTGCAAAGGAATGTTTAAAAGTTCATAGAGAGTGAGTGGCTGCAGTGCAGTACATGGATTTTAGAGGTGAGACCTGGCTGTGTGCTTCATGTTCCTTCATTTTCAGTTGAAGTCGCAGGTGGCGGAGGATTTCAGCTCTTTGTCAATGCTGGTGTCCCTGTGGACTCAGAAATGATAAATCATTTTGTAAAT
Organism: Gymnorhina tibicen; assembly: GCA_013399875.1. Lineage (NCBI taxonomy): Eukaryota > Metazoa > Chordata > Aves > Passeriformes > Artamidae > Gymnorhina > Gymnorhina tibicen. The sequence goes on from VXAZ01004036.1 coordinate 235,491, forward strand.
GAAGCTCTCAGTGAAACCATTGCAACCATGCTGGGCGACAGTCAGGCTCAGAGAACAATTCCTGATGCAAATGTTCTTCCCAGCACAAGCACAGTGATGGTAAGAGTCTGTTTTATTTAAGCTTTCCTGTTGAAGTTCTGAGGACTTGCAACTTAATTTCATGTTGTTGAAAGATAGCTCGTGTTATTTTCAACCAAAAATAATTATGCTGCTTTCTTGCAAACAAATGAGATATGAAGAAGCTAATTTCCTCATCTAAGAAGAAATGGAAGCTGAGAGAAATATTATTTTTGGTCTTACGGGCTTGCAGCCATTCTTTAACAACTGCTAAAATGACTATTAATTCTTTCTGAGTTTTGAGTTCGGTAGTTTTGAATAAATGCTTAATTGATTAGTAGAGCTTCCTGTAATACAGGATAATTTCCTGTCTTCCCTTTGATAATCAAATGACAGCTGGCTCTTACTTTGATAGCAACATGACTGTGCTGCAATCTGGTGTTGTGTAATGTCTTTGGGATGCTTGTGGAAATTGCTGTGCTTAGAAACCCAGCTATGGAAGGCTGTGTTGAAAGTGGGATCAGTCATTCTGCTCTGCTGCAGTGCAGTTAGACTGAAACACCTCCTCCTGCCTGCTGCAAGGGATAAATAGGTGGCTCTATAGGCAAAAGTAAAGGTTTCACTTCTGAGGGCTTAACCTCAGCCACCCTGCATCTCTTCCACTCCATTACAGATTGAGGAGGGCCTGATGTTCCTCTCAGCTTGTTCTTCTGATGCTCAGAAACCTCTTCTGTTGTTCATTCTACATTTACTCACCGCCCTTTTGTTTCTCTAGCAGCTTAAACTGAAATATTCTTTGGCTGAACTGGTTGGGTTTTCATGGCTATATATATTTGTGCTCTTAAAGAGATTAGTTTTGTCCTCTTTGGCCTGTGTTTGATTAGCCTAAATAAAGCAATCATTCATATGTGGACCATGTTTTGACTCTTGCTGTTGGGCAGCACTTTGATGTTTTCCAGTTTAGATTGGTTTCAAGCACAGGTAACACTAAAATGCTAATAGACATTTTTAATAATAATGTGGTCTGCAAGATGGGGTTTTCTCCGTGCTTTGTGCTGTAGTAGTGATTCTCTCCTGCCTTTACTGGAATCCCAGGCAGCTAATTATGGGGTTTTTTTAAGTCTTTCCACATTTGTAGCATGATAGCACAAGTTAAAGGATAGTTAGCAAAGTTTTTTAAATTCTTTTTCCATTCGTGCTCAGCCTATAGCAGGAGTTCTTGAATATGTAGTTTATGCATTCTTGACTTCTCCCTTCCCATTGTGAATTTTCCTATCTAGTACTGAATTTCAGCTGTTACTGACTTCTTTGGTGTTCACAATGTCACACGGCTGGGTGTGAGCTGCCAAATGTGTTGGCAGGTTCCACTTTCCATGAGAAATTTTAATAAAAATCATCAGCCTGAGGACATACTCTTCAGAAACTAGCCTGGAAGTCTTCCTATAGCCTCACTGCCTTGTTTTCTTTATGAAATGTCAGAGAACAAAGCTGGAAAAAAATCTGCAAAGGTCCAGCATATTCCTCCATACAGTCCAAACAACAGCCATCATACTTGCTTGTCAGATTTATGTTCATTGCTGTCATCTTTTTAAGGAACATCACAGTTCTGTTTGTGCTTCTTTTAGTGCTTTGCTGTCTTGGTTATTGCTTTGTTTGTAATCTTCTTTTAAGCTGATTTTTCTTACCATGAAATCACCATACTGACTCAATTTTATCTGTGTCATGAAATATTTTCTTGCTTAGCATTGTCTCAAATGCTTTATTAAAATACATATAATAATAGAATTCATATTTAGACTGGACATTAGGGAACATTTCTTTACCAAAAGGGTGGTTAAACATGGGATTAACGGCTTCCTGGAGAGGTGGTTGGGATCCCAAACCTGTCAGTGTTTCAGAGGCATCTGGGCAATGCCCTTAACAACAAATTCCAGCTTTTGGTCAGCCCTGAACTGGTCAGGCAGTTGGGCTGGATGATGATTGTAGGTCCCTTCCAACTGAAATAGTCTGGTCTGTTCTATACATAATGATTTCCCAATTTAATTATTTTAGTGCCTAATTCAGTGGTTTTAATTTATTTTGTCCTGGTGCAGCTTCCTAGAGGAGTTAGATCCATGAAGCAGCAGCTGTTCCTGTTCTGTGATAAGCTGCCTTTCCCTCTCTTCCTCAGCTCTCTCTGGGGATACTGGGAAGGCAGGAATTTTGCACTGAGGTAGTAACTGTGGTTATGATTTTTCTTCCCCTCAGGAGGCTCCTGTGCCTACTCCACTGCCAACACCCCAGGCCACACCACCACCAACACCACCTTTAGAAAAAGAACTGCCTCAGGTCAAAACTCCAGATTCATCTCCATCTCCTACAGAAATGAGTGGGGATGTTCGTGAACATGAAAAAATTAAAGAAACAGGTATTGAAAATAGTAATTGAAGTTTAGAAGTAGCAAATATGCTTTAATCTACTGCCTTTAATTTTCTCCTTCAAAGAAATGTTATCTCTCAGGATAAATATTCTTGAGGCTATAATTCAAGTGGAAACTCATGTTCTACAAAAATTTATGGGGTAATTTATATAGAAAGCAAACATCTTTTATTTGGTAACAGTTCTATTTTCAAAATTAATGCACATTTCTATGGTCTGTGTGATTTCTACCCCTCCCAACCCCTGCACAATTTCTCACATCAGAAAAATAGCTTTTTGCTCCTTCCTGTGCTTCTAATGTTAATTAAATCAAATGTACATTCTTCAAGTAAAGCAACTTGGTTTTTAAAATGCAGAGTAGACTCCCTTGAGGAAGAAATTGAGGTTTTATTCTAACTTCTTCAGGTGCCAACACTGTACTTAAAAGAAGCAATTCTTAATCTAGTCTTCATAACTATCAAAAAGTATCACAAAAACTGCAAGTGTTTGGTAGAACTGACTCTCTCTGTCTGAGATTTACTTCCTGCTTTCCTTTCTGGTCTGAAATTTGGCTTCCCACGTGCAGGAGTTGAGACTGCAGCTGCCACGGGCCGTGTGGTCACCCCTGTGGTCACCGTTGTCACCCCTGTGGTCACCCCTGTCACCACACCTCCCACAGCAGCCACACCGAGCCCTCCTGCCTCAGAATGGGGCTCCCAAGCTGAAGAAAGGGGAAGTCCAAAGCCTCCAAACCCGTGGGATGGTGCAGAACTTCCTCTGGAAGAAGAGAACCCCAGTCCTTTGAGTGAAGAACTGTTCCATCCCGGGGCCGTGTGAGTTCAACAGGCTGCACAGTTTTGTCATCTCTTAAAAACTGAAATATGGATATTCTTTCTACATATATGCTCAAAAAGTCAGTAGAAAGAAGTGCCTCATGTATATATCCGGAGGCATTTGAGATGAGCCAGGATTGGATTTTCATTTTTTTTTGACTGCTTGAAGTGCATTTTAGAGAAAAATATGAAATCAGGGCCTTTCTCAGGATTTATCAGCCCTTGTTCATTGCCCTGCTGAACACTGTACTTAGTGAACTTGTACTGGTACACCTGCCAGTAATACATGCAGGGACAATGAAATATTGTGTTACCAGCATTTTCTTTTTGGGATTACCTCCTTGGGAATACACATGGTAATTTTTAGTTGTAACCAGAAATTCAGAAATAATATTGTTTAACCATGTTAACTCTTGAACTATCCTGTAAAATTCTGGGCTTTTGCACTGGAAAAAATTCTTCAAAATTAGTTTCTTTTCAGTATTGAATTAAGGTGTTGATCTGTACGGTTCAGTGTGTCTTGGTGTATTCACAGCGGATGTTCTGCCCTTGCAGGGAGATGTCAGTGGCCAACGATGAGGAACCAGAGGCTTTGGTTTTACCATCTCAGCAGCTGCCAGTGAGGCCCTTTGAGCCCTTTCCCTGCAATCCCCAGGTCCCATCACCTGTGCCCACGGTCAGCTCCGGGGTGTCCACGCAGGAGAGCAGCCGCACCCCCACGGAGACTGACACTACAGACAGACCCCTCTCAGAAGGGGAGGTGCTCTTCACCTGTGGACAGCCACTGCCTGCAGGAGGTAACCAACTGTGGAAATTAGACTTTGAATTAATTTTTTATTCCTATAAGCTCTTCCAGTCTCTTAAAGTTACATTTCATACATTTTGTGATAAAACTGCAAGCATTCACTTCCAGTTCATAAAGATTGACAAGACCTCGTTGTTCTTTTTCCCGTTGCTGAACAAAACACTGCTGTTTATTAAAGAGAAAAGATTCAATCTGCTCTTTTGTCACGAGATCAACTTGGAAAATAATTGGGACTTGTCTTGCTGAAGTACCATGTGGTACTAAGTTGTTATTGAAAGCAAAGTGTAAGAAATATGAAAAGAAATATGAAAATATGTCTTTATAATAGACATCCAGCAGTAGGAATTTCCAAATTGACTAAAGCACAGTGTTGCACTTATTAAAGAATGTGGCTTGGGTTTTCTGTCACGTAGCTTGCATGTTTTTTAATAGTTGTAACATAAAATATTTTTCAGCCTTAGCAGAAGGAGGATTGTCTCTTCCAAACCTCACTGAGAGCTTATCCAGTACTCTGCGAGATGCCAATGAAATGGTAAGGAACTGTTCCATAAAAAACCAGGGATAATGTGGATTCCACCTTGGGCATCCTGCTGAATTGGATGTGCTTTAAACATTTTCACTCACTAACTTTTTTAATTCACACTTTTAAACTGCACACTCACAAAGAGCATTAGAATTTCAGAACACCAAAGGAAGAGAGACCACATTATACAAACTAATTTATATTTTTAAAAATTTGGATGATTTATATACTCCTGTAGGTGAGAGATGGCTATTATGCACTTACATTTCTTTATTGTTTCTAGTTTTAAGGCATCTTAAACAGAATAGAACATTGCTGTGCTCTGAGCTGTTGCAGCTTTGAGCCATCTTTTAATTGCTTGTGTGATTAAATTATTAAAGTAGGTTAGCTGAGGCTGGAGTTAGTTAAAGCTGCTTAAAACATCAGTATAGTTTCTTATCCAATGTCTGCTGTAGTCCATGGTTCTGGAAGCCTCCCAAGTCAAGGTATTCTCCATTCCCTTTCTCTTTTGGTATTCATCAAAGGCCTGGACTTTCTCTCTCTTGACTTTGTGTAAAGCCTCTTGGTAAGATGTAGCTGTGACATAAATTACAGGAGAGAATATGGAGAAGAGAAAGCTCTGGGGGGATCTTACCAATGTATAAATATGTGGTGGAAAGAAGTAAGGCAGACAGAGCCAGTGAAAGACAAGAGGGAGTGGACACAGGTTGAAATTTAGGGAATTTGGTTTAAACATAAAAGCTGTTTTTACTGTGGAGTGGCCAAACACTGGAAGAAGGGCTGCCTTGAGCAGCTCGGTTGGGCTAGACAACCTCCAGAGGCCCCTTCCAAGCTCCACAAGGCAAGTTTAATGTTCTGGAGCAGGAGTCCTCTTCTGCTGACCTGTCCCTCCTACACATTTCTGCACGTTCATGGTCATTCTACACCTCACCTGTCCATGGCTTCCCATCGAATATCCATGATTTCATTCAAGTCATAAAATCAGAGAACATCCTGAGTTGGAAGGGACCCAGAAGAATGATCAAGTCCAACTCCTGGCTCTGCACAGAATCCCCCCACCAAAACAACCACCACAGTTGTGAGACTGTGCCCTGAGCTGGTGGATCTTCAGGTGCCTCCTCTGTGTGCACACTTCCTCTTTTAAACCCTGGGCTTAAAACCCTGATATCAGGTGAACCTAAATTAAAGTTCTCTTCATCAGAAGAACATTTGCCTGCTGAGATGTTCTTCCCTCTCTTTGTCAGCTGGATTGTAGCTCCTTCCAGTATTTCTCCAGCCTCAAACCAGGCTGTTTGGTTGAGGAAGGTAATTCCTTGCTGGTGAGAGCAGCTCTGCAGCCAGATTGTTGCTAGGACCGAGGATGTGTGAGGATTTAATTGTATCCCTGATCTTTGGAGGCCTAAAGGACTTTGTTCCTGTTAAAGTATTGCAGTCTTTTGTATCAAATAAAGACTGTGCAAGTCTGTGGTAAAAGGAAAAAACAGTGTGTCATCTGTTTGCTTATTTTTAAATGCTTGAATTTTCATGACATAACTTTTCAGTGTGGCAACTTACTGTTAAAAAAAGCTTAGTTGTGAACTAAAGTAAGAATGATTCAAATTCCTACCAAAAACCAGTTTTGGATCATGTATTATGTGGATTTTTTTTGTTTTGTTTCTTTGTTCTAGGATTATGATCCTCCAAGTGAAGGGCAGGTGGTGAGGAGACTGGATAAAGGCTGTCATAGGGATCCTGTCCTGACTCTTTTAGCCAAATTAAATCAAGCACCTGTTTTTGTACCAGAAGAAATGGACCACTTGGAGGTAACCTACAGTCCGTTGCTTTCCAGTACAGTAGTTTTGAAGTGATTCTTTCCCACTCAAAAGCAGATAAAATATCCCAAGCTTATCCTTCCTGTTGGCTGTAGAACAGCCTCATACACTTCATTCCCTGCTGGAAGTAATCCCACTTCTGTTGGCTTTGTTCTTGCGCAAAGCTCCTCAAAAACACTGAAGTCTCAGTGTTGTTATAAACAAACTGTACATCCTATGTACCTCATTTTCCAGGTCTGTGTGTGACTGTCCCTCCCCACGGCCCAGGTTTGTCCTGTCACTCGGAGTACCAGGGAATTTTCTGTCCCTTCAGCAATACAGGTGGAATGTTTAACAGTAGAAATACACTGCATTTAACAGCCACAGGAGTGTTTTAGGGAGCTATGAAGAACAACTCAGCAAGTGTTTACATGTACTTTGCACATGCTGTTGATACTGATCTTGGAACAAAACCTCAAAAATTCGTATTCAGTTGGCAGAAAAAAAACCAGACTCACAAAAAATGTAATTATCTGCATCACAATTTTTTTGTCACACATCTGAGTTATTTCTGTGTTGGAAAACAGCAGTTTGGACTGGGTGTTCATTCTAACTGACATAGCTGGAGGAATGTTTGAAGGAAATGAACTTTGAATACCGCAGCATGGTTGGTGAACACCTTTATTTACAGCAGATCTTGCTTTTTCTGTGATGCTACTGATGCATATGCCGTTTCTTCCTTCTGTCTTGGTAGTTTAGTCTAAATAATTACTAACTTGACTCACCTCCTTGGCTGTTGCTTTGTCTTTCTTTATTTTGCTAATGAGCTCCGGTGGCTGGACTTGGTGAAAAGCTTTCTACAGTGTTAACTCCCAAGTCTGCTTGTAATTGCAGTGACATTTTCTCATCAGCACTGCCAATTACAAATGCAGCTCTAATTTGCTTTTTCCCTTTCCCATAGTCACGGACCACTCAGTCTGTCCATACAAGGCACTGATAAACTCCCTCCAGGTTCTGGCAAGGTGTGTGCAGGTTTCCCTTCTCCTTCAGAGGAGAATCAGTATTCTCCTGGATGTTCCTTGTATTGCCTTAGAGTGATACTGTGCACACGTGTGTGTGTGTGTATTCTGCCTGTTCTCCTACATGGAAACAAGCTGGCTTTAACCTGCAGCTTGGAAAGTCAGGATCCAGGGAACCATCCCTATTTTTAGTGCCCTCCAAACCTACTTGAAAATGGAAGCTTTTATCTGGCATGCGGTGCAGACAGTCAATAGCTTTTAGATGCTGCCAATGTTTCAAGGTCAGGCAGTCAACAATGGCCAAATCTATAACATCAAAGGCTTCATGTGCTAAAAATATAACTTAGGTTCTGATCACGTTGAGATACCACTAACAAAATAAATGATGTTTGGCTGCAAGTGTTTCTTTTCTGTCCAGTACTGATAAATGTAGATCCTAACTTCAAACCCAGATGATATCTCCAGGGCTTGTTTTCTTTATCCAATGCAAATAGAATAAACTTAAGTTTATAAATGCTTTCAGGGTTAATGTAATTAGAAAACAATGCCTGGGTTTGGAAGACTTACACTGGGGTTTTATATGTGCTGTGATTTGGTGTTCTCTTCAGGATTCCGATGGCAGTGTTGGGGAGCTCAGTGAAGGTCAGAGACCGAGGCTGACCAGAGCACAAGAGAGAATCCTGATGGGACATTCCATTTTCATGGACCATCCAGCTGCTCAGAGCTCTGGGAACAGACCACACCAGGGTCTCCGTTCTGCATCTCCAGGGCAGGTTGCCCAAATTGGAGGTACAGTTAGATTCTTATTTCTTCTCTGTGACATTTCTGTGGATTTTGAGGATTTTCCATAACAAAATCTGAAATAATTTCAGACCATATGTTCAAAATCCCAAATTTACAGGCAATTCCTACAATGAAATTATTGGTGTTCCTTTTCTGAGAACTGGATTTAATTCAAGCCTTGTCTTCACTCTTCTTAGCAATTTTCTACAATTGGAATAAAAATCATGGCAAATACCCACTTGCCTGTACAAAAGCTAACTTGTAAAGTGTGTATTTTATTCTTTTAAGTCAAATTCAGTTCTGAGAAACAGATGGAGGCAGTTTCCATTGCACAGGTGTCAACACCAGCAGTTCAAGCTACTTCTCTCTGTGCCCTTGCACAGCACTCCTCTTTGCTTTTTTCACTCCATCGTGGTGATACTCCAGTGGCTCATAAATGACAATAGATTTTAGCTTCGTGTATTCCTCTAATGATATGGAAGTTAATTTTTTCCCAGATGGATAGCTGAGCCACGCACATCTTGTGCAAAGGAGGGGATAAGTTGCTGTGGTAAAGCAGGGAAATTTATTTCTTCTCAGTTGAAAGTAGTGCTGAAACCAGTGGTCCGTCCTTCCTCTCCCTCATTTTTTATCCCAGTTTCTCTGTTATCTGAAAATATCCTTCTATACTCATTTAATGTAACTGCTACAAGCATGTAGAAACCCTTTATTTTGTTGACGGGGGTTTTAAGTATGTTTAAACTAAACTGAAATAATTACTAAGCTGTTGCAACACAAACGTGGTTGCACTGATTCATCAAAAGTTGTGTAAATTAAAGTAATCAAACAGCTGGTTTTCTGTCCTTTTAATTTTCACATTTATGAATTTGACAAGAGAAGCTTATCTCACATTATTAACCCTTGACCAGTAGGAAGTGGATTGAAATTGAATGGGGAAAAAACAGTCTTGGAGAAATACGAATATTTGCTTGGTTTTGAAGTGATTAACATTTGAACTGGTCACACAGAGAGTAACCTTTTAAACCAGCTGTGACCTAACATTTTGGACAACTACACCAGTGTCAGCCTTGAAAATACATTCTGGTACTTTATATATTGTCAAACTTTTGCTTTAAAGTAATTTGTTGGATGTTGTTTGGAGATTGGTTACATGAGGCCCCCTGAGATAAGAGATTTCTCCAAGTCACTTGTTTGACTCTGTGTTGGTAGAGGACAGTCAGCACTAAAGGCACTGTGATGTAGCAATAAATCAGTGACCACATCATCTGCAAATAGTGCAGGACAAGGGGGAATGGTTTTAACTAAAAGAGGAGAGATTTAGATTAGCTGTGATGAAGAAATTCTTCCCTGGGAGGGTGGTGAGGCCCTTGCCCACAGGAGCTGTGGCTGCCCCATCCCTGGCAGTGTTCCAGGCCAGGCTGGATGGGGCTTGCAGCAACCTGGCCTTCGTGGAAGGTGTCCCTGCTCTTGGCAGGGGGGTGGAACAGGATGGAAGGAGGGTGGAAGGTCCCTTCCAACTCAAACCAGTCTGGGACTCTGGGATTTCCATGGTTCTGTAGGTCTCTAATGGTGCTCAGGACCACGGAGTTGGAAGATGCCTGTTAATGGGAGAACCTGTCTCTATGTCTGTCTGTCCTTATGTCCTCCTTACCCACACTGTCCATGGCTGTGTCTGGCATAACAGGGTTGTATGTCCTTGTATCTTTAAAAAGAAATTTTTTAATTTATTTAATTGAATACAGGATGCCCTTTGACTGTCCTGTAAATATCTTAACACTTTTCAAACCGGCTCCTGCATGTGAAGATAATCCACCAGCAGTGTGTTTCTCTACCCATTTTTAAGCTCATCTCTCTAAATCTTGAAATGTTGTTTTTATTGCAGCATATTTTTGAGAGGAGACAAGTGCCCTGGACTAACTACCATAGGGGGATGCCATGTGTTTTTACATAATCTTTATAATCCCAGACTGAGTTCTGTTGCATTCTGATGATTTTTAATTTAGCTTCCCTCCCTCCCCCCCTCTGAACACAGCACAGTAATTCGTTGCATTGCTAAGGAAACAACATTGTATAAAAGCTTGGATCTGCTTTCAAGACAAGAGTTGTTTTCATATTGAGGAGGAACAGAAATCCTTGTTTCTACGTCCTTTTGTTAGTGAAGCCAACACTGAATAGAAGACAATCTGGTTTTGGAGGGAGGAGGGTGGAAGGAATGATCTGTGATTGTTTCCACTTCCCTTCCAAACCTTTTTTCTCTCTCCACTGGGATGTGAGATTGCCTGTCCTTCACCTCTAGTGCAAGTCAACTATTTCCTGACAGCCACAACAGCTACAATGCAGGCCCATCATTTTATTTGATAATTATTTTTAGGGTTAATACTAAATAATAGTTACACCAGTGGGTGTCAGAGCTCACATGTTTCAGGGTGTGCATCTCTGCACACAAAACCTTGCAGTGGATACTCAGTTCTTCTGTCAGAGTGAGTCACTCACAGAGGTATCTGTAAGAATTTTGGGGATTGTGTGTCTGTGGGTTGTGTGCAGTTTGTGACCAGTTTTTATTTGTATTATGGAAACACAATGTCCATTTGTAGGACGGAGCAGGTGTTGCTCGTGTAGGTACCTAACAGCATCTTGATCAGTCATTTGTAAATCCTTGTTTTCAATGCTTAAAGTCAGGGATATAAAAACCAACATGCAAATGAAATGTGGCACATGCAGTCTTAAAGTGAACAATAATTACAGTTAATTAAGCAATGATTATAGTTAATTAGGCTTAAAATTCATTCTTTGGCTCTGTATGATAGCAGAAGGCTAAAGTTAGTTCATGAGCTGTCAGTACATTTTTCATAAAGATGTTTTACACACTCACAGGCTGCAAAACCATGATAAATGTTGGATTAGAGAGCAAATTATCCCTTTAAAAGAGACTATATACAGGTTTCTTTTAGTTCATACAGGAGTGAAACATTTTAATGAAGAAGCTTTTCCAGTTTTTTTCCAGTAAGTGTGATAAAGCTCATTAAGCATATAATAGTATGATGAACTGTACAGCTCTGAAGCTTTCTCAGATGCTGCCACATTCGAAAAATACAGATGATAAAGCTGATTTATTTTTTCAATTTCCACAGACATGTATTTCTTATTTCATTTTTATCCCCACAAGAGCAATTTAAGGAATATACAATGAGCCATGTAAGGAGGAAATCATTGTCTTTAACATTGCATGTCCCACTGTTGGAAGTTTGAAAGGCTGCACATTCTGCCACATGAGTTGACCAGGAGATTATGGCTCTAGCTCATGAAGGAATTTTTGTCTCCCAGCAGAAATTCTTGGAGATGCAGATACAAGTCCTAGTCCGATGCTTTTGGCTGAACTGGAGTCACAGCCAGGTTCAAATCCTGCCCTGCCAGCAGCCCAGCCAAGCTGCAGAGTGAGACCACTCCCAGAGGATCTGTCCCAGGTGAGCTGGAAGGATTTTTGTGCCTAGTCAGAAAGAGAAAGCTGAAGCCTGGAAAAACAAATTTTCCTGTTTCCCTATCGTGCCTGACATCACAGAACTGGTGCATTTAAAGTGACAAACGTTCAGCTGAGGAGCTGGAGTCAAGGTGCATGTGTGCAATACAGGTGATTGTGTTTCCTGTGACAAATCCTTACAATATCCCTTCTTTAAAGCTCAGACCTTCCTTTTTATCTTTTCTGCACTTCCTCACAGCTTCACTGGTCTCCCAGGATCCAGTAGTTAACAACATTCACTGGGGCATTCCCATGTTTTAGGGGCAGGATAACATCATAGATATGTGGCTGAGGAAATGACAGCAGGGATTTGGCCTCATGAGTTGTAACCCACTGACCCAGCATTTCAGGAGCTTCATTTGTCCTAGAAGGGGCAGGGTTGGAAAGGCAGTAAGGATGATGAACCTCAGAACACTTAAAGGTAGAGGAACATCCTATCAGTCTCTGATTCAAACCTAGACAGTTAATTTTTTGCTACTTTATTAGTATGTGCTGTTACCTAGAGATAATGGTTTACTTGCTAACTAGAGATAAATTCAAATAACAAGTGGCAAAAGCTAAAAATGAGGTGGCAGACTGCTCTCTAAAATGTGAGGCTTCACAGTGTGTTTGAAAGCATTATATACTTACCATGGTTGCTGTGTTCATGGATAAATTCTGTGCTTCCCTGATGTTCTGTATTAAAAATAACCTGAAGTAGCTTGTATTAACCTGTCTTTGGATTTATGTTTTTGAGCCATCATGGGTGTTGTGCCATCAGTGTCTGAGCAGTTCTTAAATTTGTCACCTGAAGTGATGTGTTGCATCTTCAGAGAAGATTTTGTATGTTACACATCTTTCACTTTGAGCTCACCAGAACAAACTTTCTTGGAATGACTGTTCACAGGCAAAAGTGGATTCTAGCCAAGAGTAATAGGGACGGAGAGAGTAACACGTGTCTTTAACAGAAAATATACAGATAGTTACATATTATCCTTTATCTGTAGGTGCTTTATCTTACCTTTAGTAACTTTTTCTTGCAACTGAACCCTTAGTGTGGCTTTTTTTTTGCCTGCTGGCATGTAAAACTCACCCTCCCTTCAAACCACGCAACCAAACCCCAGAACTTTGTGTGGTTTTGTTGGGTTTGTTTTTTTCCTGAGTGTGGTTAGTCCTGATGTAAGACTCTAAAGCACTTTTTCACAGGATAACTTTTTATCTTTTCTGTGAGGTGATCATACTTGTGATTGCCCCATCCAGGAGAGATGTTTACTGTGGTCCAGCCATATTCCGTAAGATCCGCTACTCAAGCTGTACATCCTTCTCTGAAATTAAAAAACAATCCCTGTACCAGGAGATTCGCAAGCTTGTTGTGACAGCATTTATCTGCCTTGTGACAGGGATGAACCTTTCCCCTGGTTTAATTAAGGATGGCATCTGCATTCAGCTCTGCCATTGGATCTGCCTTGTCACCTACCTGCAGCAGCCAGATTTTCTGGTAACCTTACACCAGCTAAGAGAGCGAGAGGTACTCGGGCTTTTGGGATGATTAATTCATTCGGTGCAATGTTTAAGGCAGTAATCGCTTCAAACTTCTTGGAGGGTTTCCTCACAAGTTAGTCACTGACTCTCACATCTTGTTTGTCATCTCTAGACAGTGTTTGCCTTCATTGAAATGAAACTGTATCACCTACGGTCAAAGCCAGAAGACAAATCTGTTTGGGAGCAAAGTTTGCTGAGAGACCTGAGAAAATGCAGGATTTCAGATGGTGTCCTGCTGGGACTTGGGCTTGGGAGGTGATGGCAAAGCCTGGGTGGTTTCTGCAGCCTGTGTGAACAGGATCCTCGTGTCAGGGAGGTTGTGGCAGTGATGTGGAGCTGCCAGACTTGTTTGCCCCCTGGCACTGGTGTGTAGGTCAGGTTTTCACCAGCAGAAGGAGCACTGAGTTTTCACACAGGACACAAACAAATGCCTTTTAGTCATAAAGGGTGAAGTCTGTGTGGTCACTCAGTCCAAAACAAATGGCTTAAGTCATACAGGAATTCTCTTATCTACCCAAATTCCTTGGCTGCTCCTGCATTTCTGGCATTAGATTTTTTGTTTTGAGATTTATATATGCTTTTAGCCACTGTTAGACAGAAAGCCAGACTAAATGCATCTTTACTTTGACCTCTCCTGTCCATTCTTGTGCAACAATACAGGAATTGACTGTAATTTGTGGCCATTTTGCCCCCATGGTCTTAGCTCTAAGAAACAAGAGAATGACTATGAGGAACCTGGGCTCTTCCCATTCTAAATAAACCATTTCGATCATGGGAGGGACAGGAACACTGAAGTCATATTTGCGTGGCTACACATTCCAGAGATGGTAAATCTAAATCATTTGAAGTCCCAAATGCATTGTTAAAATCTTAGAAAATCACTTGGTTGCAAAATATTTTCATAATATTCTTTCATAAGTATGGATATTTTTATACAATCCACATTTTTCAAGTGGGATTGTCAGTTTGGTATTCTCATTCACTTTCATTTTTTAGTATTTCATTTTAGTTTTTTAATCTTCAGGAATACATAATTGTAGGTTATGAATCTATGTTACCTCTCAACTTCTGTTTGCAGCTTGGTTCAGCTTAAACTGAGTTTTGATTTGCTCTATTGTAAGTCCAATAGAAAACAAGAAAACCCAAAGCCACACTTCAGATGGACCCATGAGTACTGTCCTGCTGCTGGCATTTAATGTTCTGTAATGCTGGTGTCCTTCAGTCACGTTTCCATGAGACCTTCATGCTCTCAGAAAATAATCCCAACTCTTCATCATCTTGTCTGCTTTAAATTTGTCTGTCTTAAGAGAAAGCTTAAGTCTTCCAGAGAGGCACATAGTGACAGTACAAGGGGCAGTGGTTTTAAACTGACAGAGAGCAGGGTTAGATTAGAGATTGGGAAGGAATTCTTCCCTGTGAGGGTGGGGAGGCCCTGGCACAGGGTGCCCAGAGAAGCTGTGGCTGCCCCATCCCTGGAAGTGTCCAAGACCAGGCTGGATGGCACTTGGAGCAACCAGTTCTAAAAACATGGCCAAGGAAATAAATTTTAGGCTTGGCCTGGGTTTTCCAACCTGTGTGCCGAAATTTTTGTATTTCTTTTCTCTTTCATCCTTCTCTTGTTAGTCAGGAGGGTAATACCTGGGGAGACATCCTGGGTATTGAAGAAAGCCAGAGAAATTTTATGTTCTTTCCACTACATGCTTTGAGTAAAAACTGAAAGTCTCCTGTGTCTTCAGGTCTAAGTGGCACTTTTCCATCCATGCCTGCTGCTCCCAGGATGTTTGTCTAGAGGGAATAGCTGTAACAAGCTAATTCAGAGCTGAATTCTCTTGAAGTCAAATGTAAAGAGAACAAGTGCACATGTTTAATGAATCTTTAAACGCTTCTTTGCATGTTTCTTGAAGCTGAATGTAATCTTGCTGTGCTTTTTCATCAAAAGTGAGATTTGTAATGTGATTTTAATGTATGATACATAGGAGGAAAGCCAAGGAGCTGCACACATTGAGACTGTGAGACCCCGAGTTATCTTTGTGAGAAGGAAATCTGAAGAGATGCAACAAGAAGGTAAATCAATGTCAATATGAAGAGTTCCCTCAGTTAAGCACATCACTTCTAAGTATTGTTGAATACTGACACAATGGTCCTGATTTTTTAAAATTTGGTTTTCATTACTACAACATTTCCAGACATTTATGTATACACAGTGTATGCGTGTGTACAAAGTTCTGGCTCTATGTGTACCTAGTTATGTTATTGTTGGGGTGCACTGAAAGGACTGGAAATTCAGCCTGGAGAAGAGACAGCTCCAGGGAGACCTTAGGGCCCCTTCCAGTGCCTAAAGAGGTACTTTGGACAAGGGCATGGAGTGGCAGGACAATGGGCAATGGCTTCACACTGCCAGAGGGCAGGATTAGATGGGATATAGGGAAGAAATTCTTCCCTGTCAGGGTGCTGAGGCTCTGGCACAGGTTGCCCAGAGAAGCTGTGGCTGCCCCATCCCTGGAATTGTTCCAGGCCAGGCTGGACAGGGCTTGGAGCAACCTGGGATAGCAGAAGGTGTCCCTGCCCATGGCAGTGGGTGGAACTGGATGAGCTTTAAGTTCCCTTCCAACCCAAAGCATTCTATGATTCTATGAAATTTGTTTGTATGGAAGTCATGAGAATCTTGGCAATTAAGTATTTATTTAAATTTGTATTTGCCAAGAGCATTACAATGTGCATTTTCTGTAGTCAACTGAATCTTAATTGCTTTATAGAGTGCTGTTCAGCAAACAAAATGTTCATAATGTTGTGATAAAGGGAGTGGCTTGTACACTTTACAAAACACAGGAGTGCTACTGGAGAACTGAAAGATAGTATGAAATTAAGATCGTGCAAATGTGGGGAAAAAAATATATTTTCAATCTCAAAATGACCTAGTTTGAGATGGGCTTCAAGCTGGTGTGTAACAGATAATGATTTTCTGTGAAAAATCTTTCTGTGAAGGACACTAAGTATTATCTGTGCTATTTTTGGAGGTTGCTTAACAGTATTTGTAAAGGTGTTCAGGATGATGAAAGAGAGGGAGAGAGTATCTTTTGTTTATTCTAGTTCAAGTCAGCGTTGGAATAGCATAAACTCTGCTCATGACTGCCATGGGTAATTGTTTCAGCAGATAAGAAGTTTGTGGAGGTGCTGCAGTGAGATGTGTAGCAGTTTTAATCTTACATTCTAAGAACAAGAATCTAAAAACCTGCCTGTCTACAATATATGCAATTATAATTGCTCCACCCTAGCACAGAGAAATTCTTCCTTCAAGCCCTTTTAAAACTAATTCTTTGAACTTCTTCCATTTAATTTTTTAAAAAACATCTCATCGAATTCTGAGGGAATTATTTTGCTTCAAATATTTATAAGTGGTAAGAAAAGCCCCAGGCCAATGTTATTGGTCGTGGGACTTGGAACCTAATTTCAAAACTGTGGTTTGCATATGAAGGTTATGAATAATGTAAAAATTATCTATGGATAATTAGTGGAAAAGCTTCCAGAGCTGAAGTGGCACAACTTAGTGCAGGTCTGTGTTTACCTATTTTTACTTCTGCATTTATCTCTACTGTAACACAAGGAACTTGGGCACGGTCCAGCTGTGTCTGTCAGCTGAAAACGTGTGACCAGGAGATGGCAGTAGTCAATTTTCTTTGAGAGGAACAACAACAACAAAAAAAGTATGATTTATATACCAGGATAATTGAAATCTCATTCAAAGTATACATATTTAATAAGCCAATAAAAATCTCGAGGCTTTGCAAATGGAAACAACTGTCTGTCAGTTTTGACCAGAATCTCTCCTCTCTCTAAGCTTCACCCCAGAGACCTTAATCAGGCCAAAAGTTGAGGGTAAAAAATTAATAAGACGCATTTGAAAGAAAAAGGGAAGCTTGCAGCATGATAAGTATACGTGGGTTTAAGTAAATACAAAATTTTAAAATGAAGCACATCTGTTACTGTAAGTGCAAAGCACCTTGTTTATAAAAGCTGCATGTCAGATGGTTGCCTTTGCTGGGATAGCAAGGGACAAGGAATGCTTGCCTGGAAATGGAGAAGCACTTTGGAGGCAGGACCATTTAGGTAGTTTTTCAGAGTTTAAGGCGTGAGTGGTTGGATTGGCATTAGAGTTTAGGAAATTCAAAGCCCTGAGATGAAGTGTGAATTCACAGTGTTGGGAGAAAAGAAAAATCGTTTTGGACTTCAAGTTGGATGTAAAAAAGCCATTTTTATTTAACTGATAAGTACATGACAAGATTTGATTCATCTTTCGGTGGCCATAAACATATATACACATTAGAGCTTTCTTTTGTTGTTTAAAAATTTCTGTGGTCTGCAGAGAACATGTGTTTTTACTGAAAGAAAGTTGATTGATGGCTTCTAATGAAAGTTGAAATTCAGGACTGCTACAATATCATGCCTGAAAGGGTAAAGTCTCCTGAAAGTTACAACTGAAAATCAAGCCTGGATGTATTATTAATTGAAATGTGTGCCTTTTCTAGACACAGTGGAGACAGTGGTTTGAAAACATATAGTTGTAGTGCATAATATACATGCAGATATATTTTTGGCTTTATAATGCCCTTTAATCTTCGTACCGTTCTTTCATATATCTTCATGAATTTAATATGATAGTAATTGTTGTGGTTGGTGAATGCTCATATTTCCAGAATTTAAGCATTTTCAGGCTTACATTAAAGGGATTCAGAATTTTCAAAATTAAAATGAAAGAACAGGTGGCAATGCTTGAGTGCAGAGCATTTTTAAACTTTAATATGAGCAGCTCAGAGGTAGATGTATCTTCACTTCATTATTTTCCTACAGCATAGACTCTCAAAATGTGACCTAGAGAGCACAATTTGATGATAGTAATTCCATTTTATCTCCAGCTAGTGAGTTCTATTCAGGCAGTGTAAATACATGGGAAAGGAATATTGGGACACTAAGCAATTGGCTTTGCTGTCACAGAGAGATTGCACAAGTGCTTGTGGGAGGAGATGATCTGTGCAATAAACGAATTAAGACGACAAGAAGCCCTTAAAACAATCTGTATAAAAACAAAAATTCCATAGTCCTTGTTCAGTATTGAAAATGGGCTGCTTCTGTGTTAACACTGACATTAGGCTGTATTGAAAGCTGTAATACTGAAAATATGGCTATAACTAAATACTTCTTTGTCTTTCTTCTTCAGCCAGGAATTGCTCTGAGTTAGGTTTTGGGTTATTTTTTCTTAAAACTATTGTGGCGTGAGGCAAATCTGTAACAGATGCTTCAAGGAAGGAAGAAGATTAGGATAAGGCTAAAGGTCTTTCTTTTTTTCTTAGAACTGGAACTGTTTTGGTCAAACTCAATGACTATTCTACTGAAAGTTTACTTTTCCCTTAATATCCTGCTGTTTCTTTTTTTGGCCTGAATTTCACTAAAGGGTTTTACTAAAAACTCTCCATACCACCCTGAAAATAGGAGCTAGTGAAGCAAACCAGAGCTCTTCTTCCACACTGTAGAGAGAACCAGCACAGCCTGAGAGGCAGAAATAGTTTGTGTAGCCTGTATTGCTCCTTGAATTTGCCTCATTTCTGAGAGAAGATCTGGGAGATTGGAGTAATGAAATCACTCAGGTGTAATTAAGGCATTTTTCAGGCAAGTGTTTTATGTAAGTTTTTTTTCAGTGCTTCTTCAGAATTCTTGTCACAGACTCACAGAATGGTTTAGGTTGGAAGGGAGCTCAAAGGTCATTTAGTTCCACCCCCTGCCACGGGCAGGGACATCTCCCACTAGACCAGGTTGCTCCAAGCCCCATCCAGCCTGGCCTTGAACTCTTTCCAGGGATGTTTCTGGTCTATTTTTCCTCTGGTTTTCCTATCCAGTTACCTCGCTGTGCTATCAGGTGGCTCATTGACATCACTCAGTTAATGTATTTTACATTTGGGCAAGTCAGGAAATGCAAAGCTGCATTTCCCACAGAAGCTCTGTCTTTTCTACACTAGTCATTACCTTTTAGGTGTTCCAAGTGGTTTAGAATGCCAGTTCTCAAGGAGGTTTTGTTTATTCTGCACATGTCCAAGCAGTCACACGATAGCCCATGCAGTAGAAAACATGCATGTGAGCAGTAAGTGTGCATTTTGCATAATATCCAACATAGAATCCTCAGTAGCCACACTTGAGAGTTTCTAGTTTGAATTCCTGTAAGTTGATATTTAGCTGTTTTATAGTACCTTTGCAACAGGAGCTTTTAATTTCTTGGCTTTTGTAAATATTATTTATTCATTAGCAAGTGTCATTTATATCTGTGGCTGCTTCTTTTCCCGCTGAGTTACTTCAGTTATTTTTCAGACAAATTGTTAAACGAGAGGTTGGACTTTTCATAGCCTAAGGCAAAGTCTTGTGTGAGTCTATCACTGTGGATGATGATGTCCTGCTGTGGGTGTGATCTGCTGCTTCAGGTTTGAGTCATGAGGAACCAAACGCCAGGGACTGCTGTGGGTCCCTGTGCACATCTTTGTGCCCATTCCCAAAAGATCTCACCCGGGGAAATGATCCTCTGGTCTCACAGACCTGTCATTTCTTCCCCTCACTTATTTGTCCTAAAGGTCTGAAGAACAGGAACTGCAAGCAGGTGAAGCACGACTCTGGTTTGCTTTTTAGACTCCTAGAAGGTAATTTGATTTTTTGAGGAATCGAAATGAATTGAAATCCAGGTAGTCAGATGGAGAAATTACAAAAAACAAGGCAACACAGTTTATACTTGAAGAAAACGGTACCAAGCAGTGTCACGTTGCTCTGCAGGCTGAGGGTTTCCTGCTGAGTGCTGTGCTCAGGGAGAAGGGGTTCTCCTCTGGAGGCCAGTTCCACACCATGTGTTGCCCAGTCCTTTTCCTACAGATCACTTGGCAATTTCCTCCAACTTCTAAGAGGCTGAGAGTCTGTTCTTCTCCTGCTGCAGCCCTCCTTAAGTGTCACAGAGGGATACAGCTCTCACAGCAGTGACATTGCTGTGACCTTGTGCTGAGGCTTTTGCCATGTGCAAAGGCAGAAAACTTCCCTTTTTAGCCTCCCCTTGGTGCCTGTGCTAATGGTGCTTTACACCCACCACGAAATCTGCACAGCTTTCTGTATCCTCACAGCTCCCTTGTCCAGTGCTCAGCAGAATCCACTGCTGGATGTGTGTGTGGGTGATCTCTGGAGGGAACTATTTTGCACTTTTCATACAGTAAAAAGAATAAAGCCTCCCTTTGGAGAAAATCTTTGTGTTTAAATACACTTATTTTGCTGAATTTCAGGGTATGTTCCTGTACCAAGCCCCTCCCCTGGTCTGAACACAGCAGCTGGGATTTTCAGTGAAATTCCAGCACCAGATGGGTTTTTTCTGCAGAAAGGGAAAGAAAAACTTTTTCAAAGTGATCTGATCGCTACTGAAAGCATTACCTCCTATGGAGACTGTCAAATATTTAGATTTTTTGCTTATCTTTATTCAGATTTTCTGGGGCTCAAAGTAAATACTCCAAAATCTCATCTGATTCTTTCTTCAACCCTAGACTTTAAAGGATTACAGGTGATCTAATCCAGCGACCTGTGGCATCCCTCTAAGTGTGTCTTATAGATTATAAATTAAACTTCAGGGCAATGCCAAAATTAAGCCTGGTATTTCACTCATACATTGGGGCTTTAATGTGAAAATATTGAGGGACCAGTGCCTTTTTCATGCTGATAAGCTGAAAACCTGTGGCACTGCTACGTAAAGCACCCAGCGTGCATTTGGATTTTGTCCTTTTTCATAGAATCATGGAATCACAGACAGGTCTGGATTGGAAGAGACCTTAAAGGTCATCTTGTTCCAAGCCTGCTGCCATGGGCAGGGACACCTTCCACTAGGCCAGGTTGCTCCAAGCCCCATCCAAGCTGGCCTGGAACACTGCCAGGGATGGGGCAGCCACAGCTTCTCTGGGAACCTGTGCCAGGGCCTCCCCACCCATATAATAAAAGAGTTTCATCCTAATGTTTAACTTAAATCTACCTTCTTCGGTTTAAGGCTATTCCCCCTTTTCCTATCACTTTATGCCCTTTTTACTTCAAAATATCATGTGGTGCCTAGTCCAGGTGCCTGCTGAGCTGCCTACATCACCCAGACACCAGAAGGTTCAGAGGATCTTCTCTTCTAAAATATATCTTAAAAATGTAAAGGATTTTACATCCAAATTAATTAGAATTTATTTTTTAAAAATGGATTCATAATTCCATTTATTTTTCAAACACTTGTGAAAACTTAACCTGGAACCAAAGCCCTGCAGTTCTACTACTGCGACTCTCTGTATTTTCCCTTTTCTTTTCCCCTTTTTGTCAGTTCGGGTGGGGGTTTTTTTACAATTGTTTAATTGTTTGGGGTTTTTTGATATTTTGTATCATTTCGGGGTGTTTGGTAGCTTGCGTGTATAGTGGCCAGGCATATCCCAGGCAGAATTCTCCTTAAAGGAAGGGTGGGTACCTCTTGCTGCTAAATATCCACTCTTAGGAGTTGGAATGTACTAGCTGGGAGCTCTAAATTGCTATTTCCACTTTGGCAGCCTACCTTTGATCTCTCACCAGTTCCAGTTTTAATGGTATAAATCCATCTATTGTCAGCCTGTCTGGGGGTCAAGCTCCAGTGTGAGGCTTTTTCTTTTGTCTAAGACTCTCATGTGGTGGTGAATCAGCTGGAGTTGCTGTGGATTGCAAACAGGGGATGGTCTTGATAACAACTATTACATACAAGTCTCTGATCTCCTGGACACTACCACACTCCTCCCCAGTCTATGGAAGTTGTTGTGCCAGGACAGCTTTTCTCACAGCCTATCTAGGATTCGTAAACACGCTGGGATCTGACTGAAGCAGCTTTGTATTGAGGATTATGATTTGTATGCACTTTTACAAACTTACAGTAATTGCTGTTGCCTTCATTGTAAAGAGCAAAAAATAAACACACACAATAAACCCCTTTAATGGGCACTGATCCCACTGGCACTGATCTTGAGCAACTCTGAATAAAAGCAGATGGTGGCAAGCTGACTAGGCTGACCTGCTTTCCCCTTTCATGCAAACATTGCTTATATAAATGGGGGACACACACAAAAAATTAATGGGCTTGGGCAAGGCACCTAAGGACAGAGACTCCCCATGTACTTAATGCTTACATCAGCCCCAGGGCTGTTTCCAGTTAGTTCTTCTCTGGAGGGAGAAGTTTCTCACAAATTAGTGGTTCCACAGCTCTGAGCCCATGGTTTAACAAGAAAGAACTGATGTGCATCTAGAAAGTAAGCATGCTTAGCTGTTCTGTGGCCTGTGTGTTGTGGTGGGTTGTGGAAAGGGATCAGAACAGTCTCTCCTGAACCTGTTGTTCATTTATAGACATATAATTGAGTCTGAAGTCCCTTTGCACATCATTTTCTGTCAAAATGTTGTGAAGAGGCGTTCAGTTTTTTGTGGTCTTGTACTAGTTTAATTCACGTGCCTCTTTGTTAGCAGTGATGGTAAAAGAATGTAAATTGGGAATCCTGGTTGTTCTAAAGGATGAGCCTCAGTGTGTGACTGCAACAAGATGTGATCAGAGGGCTGGAGCACCTCTGCTGTGGAGACAGGCTGGGAGAGCTGGGATTATTCAGCCCGGACAAGAGAAGGCTCCAGGGACACCTCACTGTGGCCTTCCAGTACCTTAAAGGGGCCTTATAAAAGGGAGGGAGATGGGCTTTTTATACAGGACAAGGGGCAGTGGTTTAAAGCTGAAAAGAGTCAGGTTTAGATTAGATGTTAAGAAGAAATTTTTTGCTGTGGGGTGGTGATGCCCTGGCACAGGTTGCCCACAGAAGCTGTGGCTGCCCCAACCCTGGAAATGTTCAAGATTGGATGGGGCTTGGAGCAACCTGGGATACTGGAAGGTGTCCCTGCCCATGGCAGGGGGTTGGAACTGCATGATCTTTAAAGCTCTCTTCCAACCCAAACCAGTCTTTGAGTCCGTGATTCAGAAAAATAGCATTCCCTTTTCAGCAGGGCATTTGGTTGGAGTTACTGCCTCCAGGATTGTGCTGCAGCTTCTCACATAGATTACAGCCTACAAAGGCAGTTTGCTGAATAAGATACATTTACACTCCTCAGTCACTCTCTGTGTACAGCCTGGAATGTCCGTGCCAGCTAAGCTGAGTGAAGAACCGTTCCAGGTCTCAGGCAGACCTGCTGCCAGCTGGGTTACTTCAGTTGGCACATGCACCACAGGATCTCCTAGGATGACCATCCTTCCTTTGATTAACAGTCATTTAAGTAGGTCTCTTATCTCCCTTTTTTCCTTTTTGGTTTCTTTTATAAAAGGCATCAGTATCAGAGCAGGAAGTCTTGATGCTTTTGGGTGCTGGCAGCACATTGCCTGGATACTGTTTGGTGACAGGTGAAGACAAGGAGTATTACAAACACATATTTCAACTTGGAGAAACATATATAGCACTGTGATAGGAGAAATGCAGGCTTTATGCCTTCAGTATGTGCTGTGTTTGTTATATTTTTCTGGTTGGCAGGGAAGACAGATGTTGCCTTTTATAATTCAGTGGCTCGTGCAAGTCTGAGAGCAGCGCAACAGAAGGAGAAGCTTCTGCTCTCCCCGCTGTGCTGGGTTTGCTGAGCCCTGGGCAGAGGCAGCTGGACTCCCTTCAGCTTTACCTGTTCTTAAATTGCTCTCAATTCAGCTTTTTAAAGTACTACATAAAACCTGGAAGGAGCCAGCTGTTAGTGTGGGGGGTGGCTGGGTAGGAGAGAAATCCCTAGGACCTGAGTGTGTATGAGATGAGTGATGAATAACTCACAAATTCTGACTGTCTGCCCACAGACCTCTTCTACAAAGCAGACTGGGAATTCACAAAAGCTGTCTTTCTCAGATTATCAACTTCCTTTTCCTTTTCCTTTTCCTTTTCCTTTTCCTTTTCCTTTTCCTTTTCCTTTTCCTTTTCCTTTTCCTTTTCCTTTTCCTTTTCCTTTTCCTTTTCCTTTTCCTTTTCCTTTTCCTTTTCCTTTTCCTTTTCCTTTTCCTTTTCCTTTTCCTTTTTCTTTTTTTCCTTTTTCTTTTTTTCCTTTTTCTTTTTCTTTTTCTATGCTTTGTAAATTTTTGGCACTGCTTGGAGAGGCAAGGCACAGCTGTAAAGTTATGAAGAGAACCAAAGTGGCCAATAAAGATGGATATTTAGATCATTTCTGTCCACAATCAAGTCATATTTTTAAAATTCTATTGCTTGTTAGATTATGCAAGGGCTTGTCTTACAGGCAGTTTTCATGCTGGTGACCAGTGTTGTTACTAGGTACTTTATTTGCTTATTTTTCTAGATACTTTAGGAGTAAACAGACCTTCGACTTCATGCACCAAAGAGAAGCATTTGTCCAGCTCCACCTTCTCGATACAGTGATACAAAGACTGCCTATAATTAAATATAAATACGGGTTTCCAGTGCCCACAGGATTAATTTCTTCAGAACAGGAGCCCATGAAATTTTCAAATAAAGCAACAGCATGGAGTAAATGTTATCTAGGATGTCTTCCAAATGAAGAGCACTGTGTAAATAATGGTAATGCTACTCTTTGATAACATGCTGATTTTGAGAAATGCAGGCTGCCAAAGTAGCATTCTTGTTAAAAAATAGGGTAAGGGCTGGTGAGTGAAGATTAAAGTTGTCATGCGTGACCTGTTGCTGAGTGCTGAGGCTGCACATGGGGCTGTGTTGTGTAACAGCGTGGAATAACATTTCCTAACATAAAGCTGGAGTAAAACCCTCTTCATCTTCCACACAACTAATTCTGTAAGTGAAGTACAGCAAATCCTCATCTCTGAAATACCACTTGCAAATGTGCTTTTGGTGACTGCATTTGCAAGGAACAGTAGTAAATGGTGGAGATGAGTTAAACTTTGTCTGTGAACTACTGTGTTCTGGTCTTTATCATGAGTGCTGTCATTCAGGGAAGAAAAACCACCCCTACACCTAGAAAAACTTAATTTAAATTTGTATGTCTTGTTGTTCTGCTCTAATCTGAAACTTATGTTTTGCTTTTAAAGAAAGAAGAGCTGGCTCTAAGCACAGTTCTAAACAACCTGAGTGAAAGTTGTTGAGTGTGACACAAAATACGGAGTGGGTCTGTGAAATGCATTTTTTTTCCCCAGTGCTTTGGCTGCAGGGAATTAACTGTTTCTCTTTGTGTACAGTGTGACTTTGCCTTCCAGTTAACTCTTTCTTTTTTAATGTCATATGGGCATGTATTTTTAATACAAATTAATAAATCATCAACCAGATGTGAACAATGAAAATGTATCTCACCTTTTCTGGATCTGGTAGAATTGTGTTTATGTTTTGGCTCAAAATTAGCCAATCAAGGTGGGTTAAACTTAATAGGGTGATCTGCTGCTCCCCATCCTAACTCAGGTTGTTACAGTAAAGTAATAATCTCAGGGTTGCATGTCATGACCTTGTTTGAGGCACTGTACATAGTGCAAGAGTTAGGCAGAGCTGTGTTTGTTTAAAGACAGTAAAACAACTGCAGTGTCTGTCCTTGTCAGGCCATTGCATCTTCAGTAGAAGTAAGAAGCACGGAATTTGTTGCAAATTGCTTAATTTCTGACTTTTTTTTTTTTTAGTGTGTTTTTATTATCCTGAAACCATAATTACAGATCTTGAGAAAATTGTTTAATTTACTTAACAGCTGCCATTGTGCCCCGTTACGTAAATCAGAGTTATAAATGGGAAATATTTACTAGTTTGAGTTACAGTGTAAATGCACGATTGACTTCTCAGAAGTGCATGTTGCTTGTTTCAGCAATTGGACCCGCTCCTAGAGACAGCCAGGCAGGGAGATTACACAGGGAATGCTTGTTTCTGAAGATGAAGCTTCCTTCCTGATTACAGAAAAAAAAAAAAGAGAGAGAGAAGAGAAAGGGGAGAGCAGTTTCCTGTTGGAATCCTCACTTTGAGGGAGCCTGGGCAGCCGTGCCTCCCCCTGCTCCAGCTGGCCTTTATGTGCAGGCGTTCTCTGACGGACCATGTCCAAAACCCTTTTTACAGCAGCAATTGGGGTTTGCCTGTGCAGGCAGACCTGGGATTTAAAGAGGTTTCTTCTCCTCTCTCATCTGCTTTTAATGCAAGACTCCGACTGCCAGTATCTCTGAGGTTTAAGGGTTGATAAATAAAGGCTGTTCTGTTCCTGAGGTTCGTAATTTTCTGGTAACGACCTAACAGAGAGACTCAACCCAAAATTTCAGCTGCACGTAGAAAATGTGGTCTGACCTCAATATACATGATGTGAAAAATGAATAATAGCAGCACTGCAGGCAAAATCTTCTCTGCTACGATGTGACAGCCCAGCCCTGCAGTGGAGGTTTCAAGAATTCGGCCACGCTTTTGGAAATCGGCCCCGTGGTTCTACCGGGGAGATGTTTTAGCTCAGAGAGAGCTCAGCACAAAGGTTTTGTTGAGGGGTTGGCTCTGTGCTTATGGCAGGACACTGAAGTAAAACCTGGTTTTTCTACCTACAGTACGTGGTGGTTTGGTTTGAATGCAGCCACGGCTGTGTTTTGGCCTTTTTTTGAAGTGAAGCCATGCTCAAAGGCTGGAGAACCACAGCAGCTGAAGGGTAGAACCACTTAAGAGGATGATTAGGGCCTGACTCTCTGATTCATTAATTCAGAGAGGGTTTTTTCACTCTTTTAAAGGACAAATTCCCTTCCTCTCTCGTTCCAGAGTCAGCCTGTTAAATGAGAACCATACATTCACAGTGAGTTTAGATTAGATATTAGGGAAAAAATCTTCCCTGTGAGAGTGGTGAGGCCCTGGCACAGGTTGCCCAGGGAAGCTGTGGATGTCCCATCCCTGGAGGTGTTCCAGGCAAGACTGGGTGGAGCTTGGAGCAACCTGGGATAGTGGAAGGTGTCCCTGCCCATGGCAGGAGGTTGGAACGAGATGGTTTTTTGATCCCTTCCACCCCAAACCATTCTGTGTGGTGGTGTGCTAAAGCTGACAGGAGCCAGGACACTGATTTCAGAAGGTATCCAGGACATCTCCATGTCCAGGTCCTCGCTTGGGTTTGCAGTGTGGTTGCCTCTCAGAGCGGTGCCATCCAAGCGCTCACACCCGTGTGGAGCTCCACTGTGCAGAGCCTGCCAGAGGGAATAGTCTGAAGTCTATGAAAAGAAAGTTCAGATGTTTTCAGTCTGAGAGTGAAATTGCAGAAGGCCCTTAGAGGTCTGAGTTATTGTGCAATCTCTGTAAGTAATTTGTAATCAAAATACCTTTGCACATGTCACTTTCATATTTCCTGTAATAAAACAGCAAGAGCAATTAAGATTTTGGACCATAATCTTCTACAAACTTCTAAAAATGAGTGGGCTGGAGATTTTTTGAGTTACGGCTGAAATGGCAAGTTTTTAAAATTTTGAGTGCTTCAAAAAAGCTTTGCTAATAGCTATTTTAATAGATTTTTTAACCATAGCCTGACAAAAGTGTTACGTGGCAACATAATTGATCTGAAGTTTGCTTAAAAAAAACCACCTAAGTAAGAAACCAGAAGAACTCTTCACAAAACTGGAGGACATCTGTACTGTGGTAACCCAGCATGTGACCTATTGGGCTTTATGCATTTCAAATCAAAAAGAATCAGGCAATATATTGCCATATGCATGCAAATGTGTCTAATAACACTCTGTGTATCTGTAATGTTGTTCTGCCACGGTTCAGAAAGTTGTCTGTGGTCTTGGCATTCCTCAGGAAATATTAGATTAATATGGCTGCCTTTGTCATAGATTTTTTTTTCTTGTTTAAGTAGGTGTGTGAAGGCTGGTGCTACATAAATGAATTACACGGAAGACTTTGGAGGAAGAAGGGGCTTGTAAACGAGACTGAAATTAATGAATATGAGAATTAGAAATCAAAACTTTATGTTTAGTCTGAGGAGAAACAATTCCTTAAACCGTAACCACATGGCTGTTTCTTGTTTGCATCAACTCTGGTTGACTGTTATTGTCTTCTGTTAATTCTCTGGGGCAGTGGCCTGACTTTGTTGAATGAGCCAATTGTTTTCCTTTGTGTTGCCCATCAAGTGAGTCCCCATCTGGTTTGTATCAGACTGTTTTCACAGCCAACAACTGCTGCCTTTTCTATATCCTGACACTTAAGGGCCCCATGCTATCAAAGCATTGCTGTGATAGCCTGTCTGGCTGGGCCCATACAGCTGTGCCTTGCAGCTTGAAGCCATTACCCAAGTAATGGTAACTTAGAACTTGAACTGGCTCTTATTCCCATTGGTGTCGTGTGTACAGTGAACAGAATACATTTTTGTTGAACTCCGTGTTCCATGAAAAAAAAAAAAAATTCTCTCATTTGAGTTTATGTGATTGGTTCCTTTTTATTTTCCAGCAGCTTCCTGTATCTGCAGGCAGTTTTGTGTTCTCCTAAAATTAATGAATACAAGACAAGCAGTATTTAGTTAAGGCACTGTTGTTATTACTTTTATGGTACATTAGAGCTCAATAAGTGAAAATTAAACAAGCAAATGATTCTTACTGAGGATTTTTCTTATCAGATTTAGAACAGGTTTCCAGGAAACTTTCTGTGCTTGATAAATGTAGGTTGTGTGAATAAAGCGACACCTTGGATACTCCACTATTCCCTTTCCAAGTAGCTCTCTGAAGATACAGAGCAATGCACAGTGAGTCTGCATTAACCTGTTTACTTCTCATCTGAAGGAACAGGGAAGGATTGGAGAACTCTGTAATAGCAGAGGTAAAACTACATTGCAGTTTGCATTGCAGAATTAGTGAGAGAGGCCCCAGGCATGATCCAGACCTTTTCCAGGCTTCCAACATTGTAGGAGACAGTCCTGTTGCAAGAGATTTTGCAACGTGTGTCTTCTCTGCCTCCAAGATTTAAAAAATCCCCAATATTGCAACAAATAACAGTGACATTTAAATGTTGTGTGTAAAGAAAGATGATCTTTAAGCATTTGTTCTCTCCTGCTCTTGTGTAGGCAGCATAATGCTCAGTGACAGAGTAATGACGAGGGAAAACATATTCCCCAACTTGGAGATGTATTGAATTTTAAGTATATTCCAGACTCAATTCTTCCCTGATATTTAAGAGGCGGAAAGAAAAAAAAAATGGATAATGTTTCTTAAAATTCTGGTCTTATTGTTGCATGTGCAAGAAACTGCCAGGAAACAGATTGCTCTATCTGGTACTTGCAGAGAAAGTGTTCCTGAACTTGAGAGTGTATTGTGTGCATAATGTGAATGAATTTGCTTCAGGTAACATACTGGGGAGCCATTAAATTCCATGAGGCACACGAGATAAGACTTCCTTTGCCATTGTGCTTTTCCTACTGGCACACACCGGGTGTCATCGCGTCAGATCAGGATTTGTGCTAAATAATTGAGTCTGTGTCGTTGTCGGGTGTGTAAGCTTTGCCAAAGCTGCTTTCCTGAGGAGCTTTGTGTAATTGCTGTTCCTATGAACAGCTCCTGAATTCAGGTGTGTGCTTTATAATGATGCACAGAGCCGGGTGTCCGTGCCCTTCACCTCAGAGGTCTTTTCCAGCCTGAATGGTTGGATGATTCCAAGTTGTGTCCATCACCAAGCAGAGCCCACACTCTGCTCCCACACCTGCAGACTGGATTTCCATATATGCTTCTTTGCAGTGCAGATTTCCCTGTGTTTTGGCCAGGGATTTTTAAACCCAGAGAACTGATAACTGATTTTCCCTCAGTCTGCCTGCAAGCTCTGTCAATCCTGCTCATGGCCCAAAGTGCTGAGGGAAGCTTTGGGATGAACTGGGTGCTCACCAGGTTTGGCACCGACAGCTCGAGCTGGGAAGAGTCAAAGAGCTTCAGTGCTTCCTGAAGGAAAGCTGGTGCAGCCAGCAGCCCAAAATTCAATTTGGGTGCATGTGGCTGCAGCTTCAGAGGCAAAGAGCATCTGCCCAAATGAGAACCTGATGTAAAGGGCTCTGTTCAAGGCCCTGCTTGACGCAGGCTCGAAGGGTTGTGCAGAGCAGCTCCTGGTGAGAGCTGTTGGTTTCTCTGGTGCTGCTGGGGAACTGTTCACTGGCAGCGAATCCTTCCAGAGGCACAGTGTTGGTGGGAGCTGCCTGCAGATTTCCCTGCAGATTTTCCAGTGTTTTATACCACTTAGCAGAGATGGAGGGGGTGTGATATTAAAATCACTGATGTGTCTAAGAGAGAGTTGAGAAGGTGGTGCACTGTGCTTAATGTGCAACATAAATGTAGAGCAATGCATTTCTCCAGCTCATTTATTCCACTGGTTTAGAGCTCAGATCCACCCAAGTATTGCAAAGGAATTTTGGTTTTGCTCTTTCCCATGTAACAGGCCAAGGTTTGTGTATTCTTTTTTTTTTTTTTTAACAAGGAGGAATGCTTATCTCTATTGCACAAAATTTAATCCTTTTAGATTTTAACAAACTTTAAAATAGCACAAGATAAAATCATATATTTACTCTCAGACCTTTCCAAGTTTCTGGTCCCAGGCATTAGACTGTAGAGGCAGAGTTACTTGTCATCACACTGAGTGCTCATTTCAAGAGCAGGACAAAACAGGGTCTGGACACAGACAGGGCCAGAGGAAATGGTCTCAAGTTGCCCCAAGGGAGGTTTAGATCGGATATTATGAAAAATTTCTTCACTGAAAGGGTGGTCAGACACTGGAGTAGGCTGCCCAGGGGAGTGTTGGAATCGCCATTCCTGAAAGTGTTCAAAAAATGTGTTGGATGTGGCACTTGGGAACACGGTTTAGGGGTGAACGGGGTGGTGGTGGGTTAGTGGTTGGACTTGGTGATATTAGAAGTGCTTTCTAACCTAAATGATTTTATACTTCTATAACAGTGAAGTCCCAGATCTTCCAGTAAAAACATTCCATGTTTTCCATATTTGAACATATGCTTACTTACTCAGTCCTCTTTCTGAGCTAACAGAAAAGTTGTTTGCCTCTCTAAGCTTCCTGGAACTGCTTATTCCTATACATTTTCCAAAGGTCATTGATATCCACAAATGGGAAGACCTGTAGTGGCTCTGCTGCTAAACAAAAGGCTGAGAAAGATGTATTTTTTATAAGTTTGTTTGTTCATATACTGGAAATGTGCATAGAAATGTTCTGGAATTTATTAGACTGACCATTGGAAAATGCTAACTGTATAGGGCTGGCTTTGTTCTGTCTTGTTTTGTTTTGTTCCTGGGGAAAACGTTCATCATCTCCTTTTGAAAAGGTGCAATTACAAACATTTTGGGTAATTGTGCTGTAGGTACAAGCATTTTAATATGCCAGATCATTGTAATGGTAGTACAGTAATGGGAGTCTTGGCAAACTGTTTCCATATGGGGAATCCCATGACTTTGTTAGTGAAAATCATCAAACAAATGCACAGGATCATGTGAATATTTAAGTATTCCGAGTAGAGAAATAAAGCTTTTTTACTTGTGGTCATCTAGAAAGACACTTGTTACTTGAAGTTTTTTTATACCGAGTATAACTTATTTAATTTTTTATTATAAGAATGCATTTAGTGACTCCATTATATGTGAGGAGTGAGAAAATTCTGCCCTGCAGCACTGCCCTTCAGGCAGAAAGTTTTCTCTTTTCTTTCTGACACCCATTCCCTAACTTTCACTCAAATCTGGGTGCAGATTGCTGCTGTGGCTGGAGGGGATAAACCCTCCTTGCCCAGGAAATCCTCTTGTCCGTTTGAGAGAGCTCGTCAAGGTCTCTCATCGCACTTTTTAGTGGTAGAAAGGAGCTTGTGACTTCTTACAGGGGTTCACTGAAACTTGTCCTCTGAGATTCCTAAGGATTTGTTTGGATATTTGGTACCTGGGGAGCTGGCAGGGCTGGACAGCCTGGAATTGTCCAGTTGCAACCCCTGCCATAGGCAGGGACACCTTCCACTATCCCAAATTGCTCCAAGATCCAGCCTGGCCTTGGACACTTGCAGGGATGGAGCATCCACAGCCTCACAAGGGACTCCCACCTGTGAACTGGGAAGATGTTAATTTTCAAATCTTAACTGATGCTGAAACATCACTTGACTTTGGTCGCTCCACTTTAATTATTTGTGTAAAATATTTTAAAATTATTTTTCAATAAAAGGAGGCCATGTAACATCTAAGAATTAAAAAGATGCTTTGATTTTTATTTCTTTTCCTTGCCACTCCTCAAGTAGGCTGTGAGTGCTGTTATGTCTGGCACTGTGGCACGATGCAGATAAGCTGGAGGCAGTATTGCTGCAATTAATATCATTAAGATATGAGGTCTCAGTGGAGCCAGTCCTACTGCTGGGTTTGCACTGACTGACTCTGCATCCTAAGGGAGTTCAGCAGAACTTTATCTTAGAATTAAGTGTGAATTCCCACGATTGATCATTTGAGTTGCTTTTTTTTAGCTTCTTTATTTTGTTTCAGATACAGGCATTAAAATGTCTTTTGGAGCCCCAAGCATGAAGGTGTGAACAACACAGCTGAATATATTATAGAAATATGCTTTTAAAATTACCTTCCTGTCCACTTGCTGGTTAGATTTTGCATAAAATTAGAAAAAAAATTGGTATGTAGGTGATATTTAGTTTTACTGAATAAGTAAAATATTAATTACACCATTAGATCTGCAATTTTTTAATTATCACTTGTCAGATTCTCCTGATTCCACCAGCTGTTTACCTAGGTTATCTCTTGTGGATTTAGGGATTACTTCTCCCCTCGGCCCATGCACAAGATACACATTTTCCTGGTGGTTTTTCAAAGGCTCTGGACCAGTAAGGAACCAACTCCTTCTCCTTTTTTATTCTGAGATAAAAGCTGCATCTTCAGTATTTGCCACAGAGCTTCATCTCAGTTCTTCTCAGGAAAATGGTTGCAGCCTAGAAACAGCAGTGCTTAAATGTTAAAGAAAAACTGTTTGTTCCAAGCCAATTGCACATCCAAAAATCACAGCCATCTGTATGGAAAAATCAAATTCACTTTTAATATTTCTTCTTAGTATTAATAATTATTGTAGTTATTTGGAAAGATCGTTAACACATCTTTTGGAAGGGATTTGGTGAGAAACAGCAGCAAGAGATGTGGCCAGGGAACAAATTTGTTAAGCAGTGAGCGGTTCTGCAGAGCAAAAGATGCCAGATCTAAAGGAGCAGAGTAGATTTTAGGCACCAAAAGGAAATATTTATTTAGTAAACGCTGCAATCTCATTTCTAGATGTTTATGGAGCTGCTTTCTGTCTGCCCTTCCCTACCAGTCTCTGTGTTAGGATTTTGAAAAATCTGGTTCTAGTTTATTTAACGTATTTCTAGTTTTGTTCTGTTTTGTGTTGCTATTGGTGGGAATATAGAGTGTTTTAGAAAACCACTGAACCTTGAACTCTGACTTGAGAGGAGGAAAAAACCATTTTCAAATATTCTGCTTTGAAATATTTGTTAGCTGCTGAGCCTGGCCCCACCCTCCTTTACTGGCTGGGGGGATCTGCATTTATTTTCTTTTTGGAAATATTTATAGCTGAGCTATACATTAGGGGCTACACAAACAAACAGCAAAAGCACAGCGCGTGTATACACGTGTTTATTTTCTGTGTGCTCGTGTGCAGGGTTTTTGTTAAGTACATGACACCAAGGGGAAGGTGGAATTTGCCAAGTTTAGGTCAAAACTTGAACTGAACTCATACTATATAGTTTTCTGTCTCCACTGGTGTCTGTGGCCCACTTATGGAGGTTTATGAGTTGGCTGCAGCCTTTGAGAATGAAACCGTGTTTTTTCAGCTCCGGCAGTAGACTCCTGCTTTTAAATCCAGACATTTTTGGCTCAAGTCCTACAGATGTCTGTCCCTTTCTGTAAAACAACTCAAGTGTTTTAATTTTAAATGTACCCCTTTCATGTAACTCAGCCCTAGAAATTTGGCCTTGTTTTGCCTTGAGTCTTTTCTGTTTGTCATGGAACAGCTAAGCTGGGGCAGTCTGGGCTGGAGTTAAAAAAGAGAACTGCAGGCATTTGCAGGACATCTTGTTCTTGTCTGTGTTTCTGTCCTAGTGGAAGGCAGAGCTCTCACCTGCAGCCAGGTAATGCTTGGCAAAGCAGTCACAAAACAAGAAGGAAGTCCCTGCCCAGAAAGACACATTTCTGGCAGAGCTGAGAAAGGCCAGCGTCTCCACAATAACCTAAATAAGCCCATGGATTCAAGGTGGCCAGAGCTAGAAAAGCTCTGGAGGAGGAACTGTTATTTCTAATATATGGAGAATAACTTTGCCCCCAAAAATTAGATTATTTGAGAAACTGTTTATAGTCCTGCTGATTCCTGAAAAGATTGTATTCTTTTAGTTCTATAACCTAACCACTTTCAACTTTATAAGCCATTGAATTCCAGAAACATTAAATAGCCAATAAGCATGATACAGCTAAACATGACTCCGAACTGGAAATGCTAAATATCATTGTAATTAGTAGCATGACTGACATTGCAGTGTAATTTTTCTTTTCAGTGCAGCCTTCAGAATTACTTACATCAAAATATGGGTGTTTCTTATCAGTATGTGTTAGCCCAGCAAGCCTGAAATAATCTTGATTTTGCCAAAAATGCCACTTCTTAGGTTGCTCTACTTGGTAACTCGCCTGTAGAACCATGTATGAAAGTGAGTGAATATCAGTGTGGTACCACACAGAAACCCAGAGAGACATGGACAGGACACAGACTGGTACAAATATGTACCTCACAGGTTTACTTACAGGTAGAAGGAGCAGATGGGAGAGGCTGAGAGAGGAGAAAAGAGAGGAACAGATAAGAGAGGAGAATTTGAGGAGCAGATAAGAGAGACTGACAGGCTGAGAGAGCTGGGGATGTTCAGCCTGGAGAAGACTCCAGGGAGACTTTAAAGCCCCTGCTAGTATCTAAAGGGGCTCCAAGAGAGCTGGAGAGGGACTTTGGACAAGGGCATGGAGTGACCAGACAAGAAGAAATTACTTTAAGCTCAAAGAGAGTTGGTTTAGATTAGATGTGAGGAAGAAATTCTTCCCTGTGAGGGTGGGGAGACCCTGGCACAGGTTGCCCAGAGAAGCTGTGACTGCCCCATCCCTGGCAGTGTTCCAGGCCAGGTTGGATGGGGCTTGGAGCAACCTGGGATAGTGGAAGGTGTCCCTGCCCATGACAGGGGTTGGAACTGGATGAGCTTTAAGGTCCTTTCCAACCCAAACCATTCTGGGATTCTATAAAATGTTTCTACTGACAGTGGTTCTGTTACCTTTGAGCCTGTAGACATTTATTCTTCTACCTTGCTTTAGCCATTAGTGTAAAGAATTTCTGACAACTCTGTTTCCCTGCTGATGGTTTTTGTAAGTGTATGCCAGATGTAAATCTTTTTATGTAGGGAAAAAGCAAAATGGGGAAATGACAGGGGAAAAAAAGGGCACCTTCAATGAAGATTTTAGGATGCTGAGTTAGATCTGCAGGTGCTGTGCTATCCAGTGCTCAGAGCACTTGAGCTAATGCCATCTGGAGGAAGTTATTTGTTGGGACAGGACAGTGTTTGAAACTTTGAAGTCAGGAATAAACAAAGCGAAGCAGCTGGAATCTGGCAGCAGAAGAAACAAGCCATTCCTATCAGCCCCTGCTATTAAAGGAATGAGAGCACTGCGCTGGAGTTGTTTTTACAGTCTTGGAAGTTTATTCATGCTCTTGAAGTGAGCTGCTTCAGTTGGGGAGTAGAGGGAGGATTGTTTTGAAATTTTAGGAAGTAATATGTAGATAATTACAGTAATTATGGTCCTGATTTTATACTGAAAAATAACCTGGGTCCTGATCCTTTGAACCCCTCCCTATTTATTGTCTTGATGGGGAGAGATGATTTACAAGAGTGTGGACTGACAGGACAAGGGGGAATGGCTTCAAAATGAAAGAGAATAGGTTTAGGTAGATATTAGAAAAAAAATTCTGGACTGTGAGGGTGGGGGGACACTGGCACAGGGTGCCCACAGGAGCTGTGGCTGCCCCATCCCTGGAAGTGTTCCAGGCCAGCTTGGCTGGGGCTTGCAGCAACCTGGGATAGTGGAAGGTGTCCCTGCCCGTGGCAGGGGGTTGGAACAGGATGGTCTTGAAGGTCCCTTCTAACCCCAACCATTCTGTGTTTCCATGATTACGCTTTTCACTTACAAGATATGGCTCTCTTTCATCCCCAAATAGATTTAAAATGGTTTTATTTAATATATGGACACCCAGACGGAGGAGTTAAAGCACATGGTTTTCATTTGGCTTAAAAGTCAGACTTGTTTAGTCTTTTTATTTTGCCAAACAGAAAAATTCAAAAAGAAAGATTTAAACATTTTTCTTTGTTCTTACTGTTGCCATGTGGTGTAACCAAACCTCCCTTCAGTGTGGTTAACTCCTTTTTCCTTTGGCACACATTTTTGACACCTTTTGTATATGGCACGTTCTGTGTGCGACGGTACCTCTCAGAGAAAAATTCCCTTCACAGGTCACTGGATGGTTGACACACCATTAATTTTTATGCTTCTGTTAAACAAAGGTCTGGAAATCTAGTACTGTACGTGAATTTGTTACAGGGTGCCAAGAGCAGGAAAAATCTCTGATCTGAAATGTGACCTTTTCCATCAGTGGGTCACCAAGATGTTTTCAGTCACTGATGAGTTTCTACCAGCCAAGGACTCTCTTACCAAGAGTGTCAGTTTTCACAGTTTATATTAATTTATTCTATTAGATGGTGACAAGGAATTTGGAAAACTGGAGGTCACCTAAGGTCACACGCTCCATTTATTGGATTTTAACAAGGAAAATTTTTATAAATACACCTAACTACATGATTGCAAAATTGTACTGAGTACTCCCAGAGCCTCTAAAAAAGGGGGGGTAAGCCATGAAGATTACCTGCCTGCCTGCCCTTTCCTGCTTTGTAAAGGAAAAATATTTCATTTCCAGTTTTATGGCATATCAAAAGATTTTAACCATTGCAGTTTGCATATTTGTGCTGGTGAGGAACTCGGTGTTAAAGAGGAAACCATCTTAATATTGGTTATGAGCTGC
Organism: Gymnorhina tibicen; assembly: GCA_013399875.1. Lineage (NCBI taxonomy): Eukaryota > Metazoa > Chordata > Aves > Passeriformes > Artamidae > Gymnorhina > Gymnorhina tibicen. Next base: position 272,828 of record VXAZ01004036.1, read on the forward strand.
TCTCTGATGAGAGGAAGACATTAAATGGAGTATCACATTATTAAAGAAGGAGCAGACCAGGGGCTATACAGGGATTTAAACCAGTCTGCCTCTATTTGTGTCTTTATTCCCATGCCCCTCCCTATATGTGTATATAAAGTGTTTTATGCACTGTGCATGCATGAGGCTACACTCAGCAAAAGGTAATAATGATAAAACACATGTGAGAGTAACTTGGTAGTTGTATTTTTGGGGTCAATGTAGCGTTTCAGAACTAGCAGCTTTCTATCCTGGGAAGTTACAGTCATGGAGCAGAATCTCCCATCTAGCTGAAATACGATATCCACAATTTTTTCACAGTTAAAATGCTGAAAATCCATGTTCTGTATTTTCTGTGTGAATTTAACAAAGACTTCAGATTTCTGCCTTTAAAAAGGGCAGTGTTGACTTTGGGTATTTTTAAGTTTAAAGATATTTTGACAGCTCAGGGACCGGTAACTTTTCTGTTGAGCAAGTAGATGGAATTATTCTTTTTATTTTTTCTGTCTTCTAGCATTTTATAACTATCGTAAAATTGGACTGAAGTATATCTGTAAAATATATTAGAGTATGTGTTAGGAGGAATGCAGACTAATATGATACTTTCTTTTAGCACTCCCAGAATCAAAGACTCGAGTAGTTCCGACAGAGCCTTGGGATAAGGGAATATTACTTTCTTTTTTCCTTCCATCTTTTCTTTTTTCCTTTTTCTTTTTTCTTTTTTTAACAAACCTGAAAACAGCTGTTGAAACAATGACATCATGGAATGTGACATGACTGTGGAAATTATTAACAAAGTCAAGCTTTGAAAGCATCAAACTACATCTAGTGTTGGAGAGGGGCTTTAGTAGAGGATGATTTACCAGGTTTCCTTGGGCACTGGGCAGTCACCTCTTTACTGTGTCCTTTTCATGTCTGACCAAATAAACCCTTTGCTCTTCTTCTTAGCAGCCTCTTTGTATCACACAAACACGGCTACAGACTGGAATCCCAGAATCCCAGAATGTTCAGGTTGGAAGGGACCTCAAAGCCTATCCCATTTCTACCCCCCTGCCATAGGCAGGGACACCTTCCACTATCCCAGGTTGCTCCAAGCCTCATCCAGCCTGGCCTGGAACTGTCCCAGGGTTGGGGCAGCCACAGCTGCTCTGGGTAACCTGTGCCAGGGCCTCACCACCCTCACAGCCAAGACTGCCTTCCCAATATCCCATCTACTCTTTGTTAGTTTAAAGCCACTCCTCCTTGTTCCATCACTCCACACCCTTGTGGAAAACCCCCCTCCAGCTCTCTTAGAGCCCACTTAGGTACTGGAAGGCTGCTTGAAGGTCTCCCCAAAGCCTTTTCTTCTCCAGGTGATGTGCTGATTCCCTGAGGACTCAAAAAATGCTCTTGTGCTCCTGCTGCCTTCCTGAATGGCAAGAGGCTGGGCTGGCACAGGTCGCTCCATGTCCTGCCTTTACTGTCTTTGGCCTCACTCTTGTTTGACTTCCCAGGCTGTTGGCTGCTGTTCTAGCAGGAAAAACACTGATGGAATTTTACTTTAGCAGTGGGGTTTTGTTTTAATTAGCCATTTGAAGCGTGCTTTGCTGCAAGTCAGATGAATGCAGATGACTGCTTCAGTGACATAGTAGATAATTAACTGGGGTGAAAGAAAGCTTAACTTTTTGGTTTTATTGGGAAAATAGTGTTTTAATTACCTAGTCTATCACAGAGGAAGGGAGAATTGTTACAGCTTATTGGAATAAGAACAAGCTCCAAGACAGCCTTTGCTGTTGTACATGGACTCAGATATGTTTGTTTTGCTTGCAGCTGCTGCACTTACATGTCCCCAGGACAACTGAAATCTCAAAATGCTCTTTCTGTAGTTGAGTGAATGTTGTGCCATTCTCCCAGTGCCGTTTCTCCTGAGTTTCTTCATTCTTTGTCTCTACCCTGATCCATGAATTGATGTCTCTACCCTGACTTGCTCTTCCTGCTCCATGAATTGATTCATCTTGTCTCCTTCTTCTGGCTCAATACACTGACATTTGCCCATAGCTTTTCTCCCATCCCGTCTCTGGGATCTGGCTGCAGGTTGTTTTCTACCCTTCCCAGGGGTTCCCAGACAGGAAGACATCTGGGCACTGCAGGGATCTGTCACAGCTGCTGGAAGCTCTCGGGGATGTGCCCCCCTCCCTTGCAGGGGCTGCTGGCGCAAGGGTTTTCCCCTCTCCCAGGATGTCCCACATTTTGCAGGGTCAGATCACAGGAATGGGAAGTGGCCAGGTGCCATCTCAGAGGTGCTGGAAGATGAACATGGCTTGTGAAGTCCTGCAGGGGACTCTTTAGGAGGAGTTTGTGTACATGGGTGTGGATACTGAAAAGCTGCTAGCAGAAGGTTTTCCAGCTTCTTGCAATATCCTGTGAGAATCTTTCCTTTCTCACGCAAGCTATGAAAACAGTAAGATGGTTTTTGTATAACAATCTGAACACCTGGTGTTTGTCTAAGTCTGTTTATGATACATGGGAGAGGTGTTTTGGAAATGGGTGTTGTAGAGTTAACCAGTCATGCTAAGAGCTGATGGTCAAGGACCAATGACCTTATGCCATTCAGGCGAGCTAACACATAAAAACCGTCTGTAATTAAATAAAGAATTCCTTTTCTTGCTGGATCTGTGTGTGGCTGCATCTCCCGACCTCGTGGCGCAACAACAACACATGGGAGAATGGAAGAACCACAAAGGAGAAGCAAGAAGGACCCTTAATGGGTCAGGGAAATGGGTTAGAGATAGGGAAGAGCTGAAACCACTTTTCACTTGTGTTTTGGGCAGCTGAAGCACTGAGAGGGTGTTTTTCTCTGTAGGACTTGTCCCCAGTGGCTTCAACTGGTATTTCTTTGCTGTTTATGATTGTATGTGGTCTTGAACAACAGGAATGTTTTCCACAGGTCTGATGCAAACAGACATAGACATATGGATGGAATTCAGAAATACTGTTTATATCTATGGATGCCATTTCAGTGCTGTGGAATACACCAGAAACACCAGTATATTATCTGAAATTATTCTGGGCCTACTGAAGGTTATAGATATGTGTGTGTGTGTGTGTGTGTGTGTGTGTGTGTGTGTGTGTGTGTATGTATGTGTATGTATGGTGTATCTGTATGTAAATACAACCCAGTGTATATCCAACTCTGTCCTTCCAGTACCTAAAAGGCGTCCAAAAAATCTGAAGAGGGATTTTATACAAGGGCATGGACTGACAGGACAAGGGGGAATGGCTTGAAACTAACAGAGCAGGGTTAGATTGGAGATTAGGAAGAAATTCTTCCCTGTGAGAGTGGGCAGGCCCTGGCCCACGCTGCCCACAGGAGCTGGGGCTGCCCCATCCCTGGCAGTGTTCCAGGCCAGCTTGGATGGGGCTTGCAGCAGCCTGGCCTAGTGGAAGGTGTCCCTGCCCATGGCAGGGGTTTGGAATGAGATGGTCTTGAAGGTCCCTTCCAAACCAAACCATTCTGTGATTCTGTATAATCACAGAAATTCATCCTTTTGTTACCTGGTAAAGGAGAGTTCTGATGGCTAAAGCAGCACCCTCTGAAGTGCCTCAGAGCTGTGGGCAGCAAGAGTGTCTGTGAATCTGTATTTCCATGGAAATGGAGATGACACTAGCAGAGTTCAGTCATTTGTCACAGACAGCAAATACTGACTTTTGTTTTCCTTTTTTCCTTTTTTTTTTTAGGAGAGGATGCTGCCCCTCATCTGAATCCCCATCCTTCTGCAGCAAAGGTTTCAGTGCAGCTGCCTGGCAAGAACACAGATAATGAGACACAGAGTCTGAGCAGTGCACATGGAGATTCAGATTCTTCAGGGACAGACACATTTTAAAGCTCACGGCTGTTTCTGACGGTCTCTGTCTGAAGATGTTGTCACTGGTACATTTGTCTGTCTGGTGTGATAGTCTGGGTGTTCCATCAAAAGAACAGTCTTTCAGTACTGTTTATTTTCTACTGTTTTTCTTACAATTTTGTGATTATTTTAAATGATTCTGTCTGTGAATATATCAATTATTTTTAAGCAAATAAAATGCAGCTTTTTTCAGAATCGTTGTGAGTTGAAGTCAATAAAGGCCTTTTAAATATTTATTGTATTACAGGTGAATGTGAAGGTGGTTGGTATTAAAATCCACTGCAGAAGCGTGTCTCACTGATGGAAAACCTCTTGGCTCAATATCACATCAGTAGTGTCAAAATGTTGAGCCAAAGGAAAATATGTTTGGAACCAAAGTCTGCAAGAAAAATGTGTTTCTAGGTATCATCAGGGGTTGTTCATCCTTAGAAGACCACTATGACAAGCCAGTAATTCAAACTTGTACTTAAAAAATACCTTTAGAGTTTGCATTGTTATTATGAAGAATTTTACTTTTTTTAGACTTACAAGAATTTGTCAGCATTTCACGTTTGTTTCCCTAAAGGTTTTTTCCCATCTTGAAGCATGTGAGTGAGAGATTGTGTGAGTAAGGCTATTTCTTTACACTTTTAATGGAAATTTTTTTTTCCTTCTGAGACAGAATTAACTCCTGCAGTCTCAGCCCTTCAGAATCATGACAGTCTCAGTCAGGAATGCCACAGTAATGGTTAACAGCAAGAGTGTATGGACACAGTGCCACCCTCCCAGGGACTGCTCCACCTTTTTGTTGCCTCCATCAGGACAAGGTGGTTGATCCAGGAGGAAGGTAGGATCACCTGCCCCAAACAGCATCCAAGCAAAATGAGAAAGAGGAATTCAGACATGTTCCAGTAGAAGAACTGGGAAAAGAGGCTCTTTCCTAAGCAAGGCAAACACAGCTTTTGCTCTGTGCCTCATCACTTACGAGAGACACTTGGTTGTTGCAGATTCTCATAACCGTGAACAGTTCCCATTACTCTTATTTGCTGGCACCTGCACTGATTTCATCTCTCCTTAACAGAGAAGTATTACAAGTTCCTTTTGGCTTTATGTTGATCTCATTGACCACAAGGTTCAGTTAATTTCCTGCAGCATCCGCAAGGGTGAATTGAAAAAGAGAGAAAGCTTCAGCCCTTCAAGGTCAGTAATATCCCAAGGATTCAGCTTTCAGGGGTCTCTTAAGCACCTTGGAGAGTTGTGCTCTTGTCTGTTGTGACTGACACATAAATAGCAGATTTGGGTGGGGGTAAAAGTGTCAGGCTTTGTGCAAAAGGCAACATCACTTTAAAAAAAAGAAAAAGCACAAATGAGAATCACAGAACCATGGAATGGTTTGGGTTGGAAGGGACCTTAAACACCATCTTGTTCCAACCCCTTGCCATGAGCAGGGACACCTTCCACTATCTCAGGTTGCTCCAAGCCCCGTCCAAGCTGGCCTGGAACACTGCCAGGGATAGGGCAGCCACAGCTTCTCTGGGCAGCGTGGGCCAGGGCCTCACCACCCTCCCAGTCAAGAATTTCTTCCTAAGATCCAATCTATGAGATGGCATCCCTGGCAGCTGGGTTCCAGCACGAGATACTACAACCCTTGGCACCAGCAGAGAGCTGCTTCTCAACGTTCTGGTGCTGTGAGGAGGATCTGCACAGTTGTGTTCATTGCTGCTCTCTCTGGAACTGCACTTCAGATCACACTCCTGACCCAATCAATGCTTTGTATAAACAGCTTCTCTGGGGAGGATGAAGATGTTCTTTTACCCTGCAGTAGGTTGCTACAAGAGGTGATTGCACTAGAACAAGTGAGAGGATAAGGAAATGCAGTGGGAAGGGCAAGAGCTTCTTAAACCAGCTTTCCTGCAAGAGCAAACCTTCCTGAAGCTGTGTCCCAAGGGCTCTGTCAGTCTCCCGGATGGCATAGGGTGCTGATGTATAATTTAGGTCCCCTTTGTAGCAGTGTAAAGAGCAGTTGAGCTGTTCCTGTGCCCAGGGCTGCAAGGCTGGGTCAGGATGTGCTTTGCTAAACAAAGTGCAGTAATTGAATCGAGAACATGCAGAGAGCTGACAAATGAGGGATGGGGATGGGATGGGAGGCAGCAGATGGATACACAGGCAAGGAGACTGTTCAGGAAAGGATGAGGCAGCCCAACCAGTGGGAGAGGCCATCAGCTCATAATCCCAGGAAAATTACTGCGTGGGGTTTTATTGTCTGCAATGCTGAGCATCTCACATTTTGTTCCAATTATCTTTTCTTGCAATTAATCAAAGGTGTTGTCATTGTCATTGACTGAATTGTGGAGAAATTTTGAGCAAAATATGGCAGGAAATGCCCAGTGAATACCATTTTCAGTCAGTTTTAAAAATTCCCCATAGGGCTGTGTTCTCTCCCAGCTTGTCGTGACTGACTGATCTTTTTGAAGCTTCTGGGTTCCTGGCACTGGGCTTCAAAGATCTGCTGCTGGTGGGGATTACACCATGGATGGCAGTGGGATCTGCTAATCCTTCATCCCCACTTCAATCTCTGCCATTCCCATTCAAAGAGCATTTTGGAGAGGTGAAAAAGTGCAAACCCTTCACTCTTCCTTCCTCCAGGCTTCCCCAAAACAATGTGTCCTGCCACATAAACATAAGGGAACCTCTGTAAATCTGGCACTCCATGCATGGATCATATTACAATTATTTATATTCCTAGGAAAAGCCAGGGGGAGAAGGGAGGGTTGCTTTAGTTTTTATCTGAGGCTCCATTTTGACTTTGAAATGGAAAAAGCCCCTGAACGTATCTTCTAGAGATTTATCTATTTCTTACTGTTGGATTCAATCTTGTATTTCAGGTTCCTGTAAGTAGTTTTCCGGAGTTGGAAATGGTAAGCACATGTTCTGTGAGCACAGCCAAGCCTTGATAAGGAATTTTTCTGTCTGCGTCTCCAAGTTCCATTTTGTTTCTACAGCTTTTATGATTGAAAATGCACATTTCTCATGGGCACTCACAGAACTGAAACAGCGTGATTTGCAAGCTTGCTAAATGGATTTCTTCCAAGCCAGTCATTGGGGTATGTCATCAAAGCTTAACAGCATCAAATAGAATTCCATCCAGGAAAAGTATTAAAAAACCACCTCTATACAGCTCTATTTTTCAGTTAAATCTCAGCAGCAGAGAGGTGAGGGGGTAGGGAGGGTGTTATTGGATTTCAGGATTGTAGCATGGAAACCAAACCCCTGGCTTTATTTTTTGATTTGACCGAATTCCTGGTGAAGTTTGCTCATGTCTTACATTGGGAAGGCACTGGAACGAGGGTGTTTGTTCATGGATTGGACTGGCAGTGCTAGGAAAGCACAAAACTGAAATGTCAGAAGCTTTTATATTTGCAGAGAATCTTTTTCTGACTTTGATAAGGAAAAATCTGGCATTTTAGAAGTGAGGTGCTCAAGAATCCAAATCCATGGCTTTTTTTCCCCTTCTCTCCCCTTCCTGAAGAGTAAAGAGAGCTGCTGTCTGGTGAGGGTGGTAGGACATGAGATTCCTGGCATGGGAGGAGATCCCAGCTCCCAGGCCAGCACTGGCTCTGGGAGAGGACTCCAGCTGGTGTCACCCTCCCCTGCTCAGCTTATCTTGGTTTTCAGTATCAGAAGCAGAAAATCTCATGTGCACACTTCATCTTATCTAGATTGTGGGAAATTGGATAAAAGTGAGGTTTTTGTTATTCCTGTTCCTAGATCAGAGATGGAAGTTGTCAAAATTAGCTGCTAAAAACATGAGCTGACCTTCCCAGGTGCTTTATGAATCGCTGCAGGATAACATTTCTGTCCTGACCGAGGAAAGATGTGTGTGCCAACCCCCTCCCAGTGGATTAAGCACTCAGATGTGTAAAATGACACATGTGCAAAAATTCTGTTGGATTCCAGTCTGAAATGTAATAGAAGAAGAGCTGGAACCCTGCAACTGTTTAACAGCTCACTGTTAACACTTGGCACAAGCGCTGGAGGCAGGACTGCATCCTATGGGATTGTTACAACATGGGAAATACATCCTTCCCATAGGTGTCCAGTAGTGTTTTGTGTGTGGAACTGAAAGCTTCTGTATAAGAACTGAGATATTTGCCTGGTTGGCAGGAGTGTTCCTATGGAGATCTCTTTTTTATTCCCCTTTTTCTGCTGCACTCCTGATTTAGATGCATGTCTTTCATAAGTTACCTCAAAATATTTGCTATTTTGATTGTGTGTTGATGCCTCCCCCAACCTTCCAGGACTTGGATGGGATTTTGCTTCTTTGCTCTTGTGAATGTGGCCAGATCACTTATCCAAATCTCGATGTTGTGGCATCCTTGGGCCAGGTCAGGGAACGGCAACAAAAGGTTTTTCCAAAAATCCCCAATAAAATTATGGAAATCTCACTATGGTGGTGTGGCCAGCTGAGCAGAGGCCAGAATAAGGCCTGGGCTTTGTTCCTGTGATGGCAGTAACACAAATCCACAATCCTGTATCCATGTCTGCAGCTTTTGTTATATTTTGGGTAGAAGGGGAGGCCTGGTTTTGTCTTTTCACTCATTCTCTGCCTTGAGAGGTGAGTACAGAAAGGGGATTCTTACAGTTCAGGGGTTATTTTGTTCTGTATACGTTACTTCATATTTAGGTTAAAATACAGAAAGGAGAGAGAAGTCAAGAAGTGGAATCAGATACCTGTGAGGTGCCTTGATCATGGGGGAGGTCATTCCCCAGTATTTCCAGTGCAAGAAAGGGTCATTTTGGGAAGAGGTGCTTCTTCACCCCCTCTGTAGAGTTTCCTTGGGGCAGAGAATCACTGTCCTTCTGGTCAGACTTCATCCCAAAGGTCCCAGGCTGGCAGATCCTGCACCACAGTTGTAGAGGACCTTGAAGGGGGACGTGAAGCCCCTGAAATGCCTTGAACTAAAAGCCAGTGGGGCTTTTGCCCGTAGTCTAGGGCAGTTCCCCAAAAAAACGGCTGGGAAGAAGAGACATGTAAAAATCACTCACCTGAAGAGCTGAGCAGGTGCTGAGCAAAGAACTTCACTAAACCCCAAAAAACTGAAACAACTGGGAAGCAGCAATCCTGCTACTGCTGCCAACTCTGCTGATGAGCTGGAAGCCCAACCAGCCCCCAGGAGGGAGGTTTGGGAGGAAGGCAGTGAACTCCCAGCAGTGCCAGTCTTCATCCTGCCTACCCTGGGCAGACAAGGCAGCAGCTTGGAGTCCTTAGAACACTCTCTCAGCTCTGTTCTCTCCTGGCAGGGGTGCCCAGCTCTGCAAATTAGGGTTGCTAACACTTCCTATTGCCGTGACCTGGCTGCAGGCAGGGATGCGGAGGGGTTGTTCCCTGCTCTTCTAGAGGTCTCAGCACTCTAATTTGTTACTGTCAGATGCAAAAGCCTCCCCTGGTTGGTGCCTGTTCCTCAATACAGGTGCAGTTGTACTTCCCCTGCAGCCTGTTATCACCTGGAGAGCCGAGTGTTTGATCACCATGGAAAAATCTTGGCACTGAAACGAGGACTTAGAGCTTATTTTTAATGGGTTCTGGGAGCTGCTTCTTGCAGTGACGGAGGATTTGGCTGGGTGAGTGGCATCCTGTCATTTTCTTTCACCCCCTTCCTTTTATCCTGACAGTCTGGGAAATTGTGCTGTTCCTGTGTGACGTGCCCTTGGAGAAGGGCGTTCAGCATCCTGCATCTGTCACACAAACACCACCTTCCCTCTCTCCTTCCCTGCTGCGTCCCCTTAATCAGCACCTATGGCAAAGCAGCAGGCACCGAGCCACGGATCAAACGTGGCACTCGCTGTGAAACGCCGGCAGCTGCTTAAGGAGCACTCAGGTCTGCTAATGCCGGCTGTTTAAAGCAGCTTTCCAGGCAGCACCGTGCCAGGTGCTGGAGACTCAGGGATTCCTCTGGCCCTTAAGCTCTGCAGCTCAAGGCTGAGGGGGATTTCCTGTGCTGGGGCTGCTGAGCTGTTGCCTCTTTGAACAGCTGATTTTGTTTTGAATCCCAGAATGATCTGGTTTGGAAGGGACCTTAAAGACCGTCCAGTTCCAATCTAGGGACACCTTCCACTAGCCCAGGTTGCCGCAAGCCCCCTCCGGCCTGGCCTTTTGCTTTGTTTCGTCTCCCCAGATCCATTAACTAAACTCATCTTTGCCATAAGTGTTTTCTTTTAAAGAGCACTCGCATTCTTGCCTCCTCTAATTGTGGTAAGGATGTTTTCCAGGGTGTGAGATGCCAGTGGTTCTGTTTAGGTTCTTTATACAGACAATAGTGGCTGATTCCTGCAAGTCCTGCTAAATCCAGGAGGGTCCAAAGGGTTGAGATGGGGCCCATACCACAAAGAGGCATCCTTATGGAAAAAAAAAAGAGCAGGAGTGTGAGTCAGAGGGTGACAGATTCCCTTTCATGCTTCTAGCAACAGTTTTGCATCTTCTCCTTGTACTGTTTGACAGGTAAAGGTCTTTGAGGGAGTAAGTCCTTGTTTTTCTCTGCTCTGGACCAGTAAATAATAGCAAAGAACTGTTCATCCCTGCCTACCCTGAACTACTTGTGTTCTTATCTTAATTGCTTCATTTTCACAACCCACACTCAATCTTCTCAGAAAATCAGAGCCTTGAACTTCATTCCAGGATCTTGAGGAAATCTCACATCTCCCTGCCACTTCCCAGCCTCTCTCATCTACGAGAACAAACCCCATCTCTCCCCGCTTGACGTACTCCGAATTTCCTTGGGGATTATCTAAACAGAGCCCACGTGATCCAAGTCTCTCTCAGACCCTCTACAAATGGGAAGGCATAAATCACAGGGCCCTACAAATAAACACAACTGGCAAGACGTTATTTTTCCCTGTCTGAAGTGCCACCAGTTCTTTCATCTGCCGCCTCCTGGAAACGTGTCTGTTCAGAGTAAGTACAACCCTTCCCGTGTACACACAGTGTTTTTCTGCCACTTCTCCTCGCAAGCTGTAATGGGAACCCTGCACCAGAAACACTCAAAGAAATGCAGCCAAGTGAATACCTCTTACTGTTTTCACTTCTCTTCAGCTTGGCTCTGAAAGCTGAAAGCATTCCTGTTTGTGAGGAAAGGAATGGTTGGCTAAGACAGGGAAAATCCTGACTGTGAAATCCCGCTGCAGCTTAATTTTCAGACTTGTGACTTTTTGTATTATACTTGGGGGTGTTGGGCATCATTAATTCTGAAAATATTCTTTGTAAGCTGAAGAAAGGGTAAGTTCTTGCCATAACAAAAACAACTCAGAGCTGAACACTAAAAAATTCTACAAAAACTGGAGATGTTTTTACAGTTAAGCCTCGTCTGGAGTTAATTTAAAATAATCATGTTTACATGGAGGTGAATTAGTGAGCTGAGCTCTGCCAGTGCCTCACTATAGTTAGAAGTACCCAGCCAAGAATTATAACCCTGGTAATTCATTCCCTGCCTGCTGCACCCCTGGCTATAAGAACCCAGAGGCAGAAAGGCCAGTCTAGGGGGGTGGTGGCACCCAAAATCACTTTAATCAGTGATGAATGTTGTAGAAATATTCCTGAGGGAGTAAGTGCTTGATCCATGCTTTGCCTTTCAGTGCAGAATAACTATTTTTCTGTATGTAACTGGTAAGGCCAGACAGGGGTCCTGTTGCTGTGGCTCTGCTGAGGGTGGGATTCCATTTGGTGGGCAGTGAAGGTGTCCACACCTCTGCTATCCCTCTGAACATCCTTATGGTTTTTGGAATAGGCTCTCTAGGATGGGAGTCACCTCTGCTCTTGGAGACTCCTCCTTTGGGGTAAGGTGGGTCTTTCTGTTCATTCCCCACATCCCTGGATGGTTGGGATAAGGGCTGGTACAGATGAGCCCACCCCAATGGTCATTTTCCATTAGGACCGTTGTCCTGAGAGCCTCTAAGTGAGCAAACCTTATCTTGCAACCTTTCTTTGAGGAGTGTTGGCTGCTAAATCTGTATTTGGAATTAGCAGTGGCCCAGAGGGGTCCATGCAAGCGTTTGACTGCTCCACTCTTGTCCTTAGTTCAGCTACTCCTTGCTTTAGAGTAAAATACACTTATGAAATGAGTTTTGCATCTGATACATGTATATAATACCAGGGAATGGCTCTGGCATGCCTCTGCTGTGTGATCCTTCCAGGAGCCTGAGAAAACATTTCTCTCCCTAAATTTGTGAGTGGTGGGATGACTTCCCAGCGAAGGTCTGTGAGCAATCGCAGAGAGCAAAAGCTTTTTGGTTTTGCTTTGATGATCAAAAATGCAGTTGCCTTGAGTGTCAGCTGATATGAGAAGGAGCTTTATTTCAGGCAGCCTCTGCTGTTTTCAGTTAATTGAAGCTCGTGGTTGTCGCAATGCCTCTCCTGACCCTCAGCTCGTCTCCTATCTCCGTCTGCCGCTAGTGAGCTGTCACCGGAGATGCTCTTCCTGCCTGGGCTCTCAGCCTGCTCCTGGAGGTGCTGTTCCTGCTCAGCCTGGTCCTGGCAGACTGGACCTGTCCTTTCCAGGCTGTGTGTCAGCAGGGACACGTGGCCTGGCAGCTGCTCCATGCTGGAAACTCGGTTGTTGTCGTCTTCCTTGTTACTGCATCCTGTGCTGGCCAGGAAATGTCAGCCATGGGGCTGCCAGCTCGGGCTTGGCTCATCCACCCTCATCCCTCTGAAGGGAAAGGCAGACATAGGGAATCATAGAATGGTTTGGGTTGGAAGGGACCTTAAAGGCCATCTCATTCCAACCCCCTGCCATGGGCAGGGACACCTTCCACTAGATCAGGTTGCTCCAAGGCAAAAAAAGGAGTTGACAAGGAGCAGGTTACAAAGGTACACGAGGTTACAAATGGCACTGGAAGGTGCCAAGCAGGTAGGCACAAGCAGGGGGTGTGTGTTGGCGGCAGATGGGCTCTGTGCTGGGTGCTTGCTCACTCCTTTGGGTCTGGATCTGTATGACCATGAGATCTCTTTCTCCAAGTGGAAATAGGCTGGGGGAATCTCAGTGAGATCAAACAGAGGTAATTTTATTAAAGCAGCCTGCGAGTTCCTTTTCTGTGCGTGTTACTGCTGCTTAATGTTGGGGATCAAATTCTTCCCTGATATAAATCTGCCTGTGGCCCCTTTGGCTTTTATGGCACCAAGGCCATTTACTGCATCTTGTGATTCACTGGGTCTGTGCCTGGATGGTTCCCAAGCTGTTGTCTGCAGACAACTGGAATCACAGCCATGGGTCTGTGGTGCTCTGTTGGGTGTTTGCAATCCAGAGCATCTGCCCACAGAAGCTGTGGCTGCCCCAGCCCTGGGAGTGTCCAAGGCCAGGCTGGCCAGGCTTGGAGCATCCTGGGATAGTGGAAGGTGTCCCCGCCCATGGCAGAGGGTTGGAACTGCATGAACTTTAAGGTCTCTTCCAAGCCAAACCATTCTGGGATTCTATGATTCCATTAAGGACTTATGAATTAGGCTGCCTTGTATTGCACAGTAAACTGGGTGTGTTGACAGCAGCTTGTGGTTCAAAAGCTACAGATGCCACTGCTCTGAACACTCCTCACTAACCCTTAGCTTTTAATTTGTGTAAATAAATATTCTCCTTACTTCTTTTTTCCCTTTTTTTTTTTTTTTTTGTTCTTTGTTGGGGTGGGGGGGCTCTTTTCCCGCTGGTNTTTTTTTTTTTTTGGTCACTTGTGAGGCTGGGAGAGCTCTTTGCCAGCTGCTCTGCCCAGAGATCTTTTTCTCCAGATAACAAATCTTGGGACCAGCAGCTGAACCACGACATGCTGCCATTTTAATGAGCTGTAAATTTAGAGCATCTTGGCATATTTGGAGAAAGTATAAATCATAGGTTACTCCCGGTTTCTTCTTTTTTTTTTTTTTTTTAATTTACAAAGCGAACAAGTAGCCAAGCGTTAGGTTTCTTTCAGCAGTGACAGGCTAATTGTTTCAAAATGGGGCCGTGAAATATGTTGAGTGCTGCAATGCGGGATCAGCTGGAACATCTGTTCCTGAAAAACGCCGTGTAGGAACATCGCTTCTAAACAGAGATAAGCCAGTTCGAACAGGATGTGAGGGAACCTCGCAAAGCTGAGAAAATTGCTGTCATGACAGCTGTAAAACCAAAAACCTCTTGGAAATGCAGCCTGGGAATGCTGCTCCTAAACAGAAGCAGAGAAGAACTGATCTGGGTTTCCAGGCAGGGCGCATGGTCCTCTTGAAAAGCCTTTAAAAAGTTCCTTGCTCATTCCTCTCTGCAAGAGCATTTTGTAAGCTCCGAGATGGCTTGGAAAGGCAGTGCTCACATGAAGAAATTACCTGGGAATTCATGTGGTTTTCAACAAATGAGAGACATTTGTCACAGGTTGGATTTTTCCTGTGCCGTGGCCACCACCAGAAACATGGCACGAACTTGGATGGATGCAGGAAAGACATTGGGCTTCATCTGTTATTTTTACAGCTATTTCTGCATCCTGCTAGGTGCCTTTGTTAAGGAAAAGACTATCTTGGATTTTTTTTTTCCCCAAAATGTGTTTAATGTAATGGGAATTGGACTGTGATAATTAATTTTCGCATGGCAAATGAAATATCTGGATATTAGGATAAAGGTTTTTGGATATTAGGAAAAGGTTTGGGTTTGGATATGAGGAAAAAGTTTCTCACTCAGAGGGTGGTTGGGCACTGGAACAGGCTTCCCAGGGCAGTGGTCACAGCACCAAGGCTGACAGAGCTCAAGGAACATTTGGACAATGCTCTCAGGCACAGGGTGGGATTCTTGGGGTGTTCAGCACAGGGCCAGGAGTTGGACTCAGTGATCCTTGTGGGTCCCTTCCAACTCAGGATATTCCATGATTCTATGATCTGAAGAAAACAGTGTTTGGATATCGGATAGTTTAGGGTTAGGGTAGAGGTAATACATAAATTTCTGATGCAACCCAAGCACCTGAGCAAATGCTGGTTTTCCATGACTTTGTCCCTGGGAGTATTTGGATTGTTTGGGTGGCTGCTGCTGCTGGTAAAACTGACACCAAATGGAAAATTTATCCACACCAAATGGAAAACTTAAGCGTGCAAAATGTTTTGAGTAACGTGAAAGAAGCTCTGAAAGGAGCAGGGTTGGGGACAAGCTTAGAAACATGGAAGTATTTTGGGTTACTGTGCCCAAGCTTCAATTTCATGAGATATTTAAAACACATCCCTACATTTAAATATAAGAATACTTGTACCAGCTTCAATGAGCCCCTTCTCTTGGGTAAATTTAGGCATAGGCTCAGCTGTCTCAGTGGGTGAGAAAGGAGAAGGAGTCAGCATGCTTTCTCCTCAGAGCCCAAATAGTGACAACTCTGAGTAAATCTTGGTTGAGTACATAAAGCAGATGAGTGCAAAAACCACTGTGATAAATGCTCTACCAGTTCTTAAATCTTGCTGATCTTTAATCTGATAACTTTCTCGCTCGGACAAACTGGTGGATGTAGGATTTCAGCCCTCAGACTGTGTGCTGGTGTGTGTGGATGCATTACATGCTGTGCCTCAGGGCAGCCAGCGCATGCAGAAATTAGGAATCTGGGTTTTTCAGTAAGAAATAGACAGTTTTTAATCTGTCTTTTGTTAAGTTTATTCTTTAACAGAGAGGTTTCTCACTCAGTCAGGAAATGCTGCTTTAGAGGTGCTGGTGCTGCAAAGCCAGCTTACACACAGGTTCCTGATGCTTGCAGTGGAGATTAAATAAAATAATTTCCCTGCTGCTCCCTGTCCTCAGTTCCTGTCCCAGCTGAGGGATTTGTTCCAGATGGTGGTGGGTGGGAGTGCTCTGTGCAGGGGGTGAGGAGGGAGGTGTGCTCTGTCCCCTGAGCACCCCTCACAGGTGATGTCCAGAGGATCAGTGTGCCAAAGCTCGCCACCCTCTGCCCCAGCTGAGCTGAGAAATGGCTGCAAAAGGACCTCCTGCTCCTGTTCCCCTGCCAACATCATCTGGCCCTTCCCTGCATCCTTCAGGCATCACCACAGGTAGCAGGAAATGATTGAAGATCCCTGGGTTTGTGCTTGGTCAGAAGCCATCTACATCCATCTACAGCTCCCTGAAAGGAGGTTGGAGCGACGTGGGGTCTCTTCTCCCTAACAAGTGACAGGACCAGAGGAAACAACCTCAAGTTGCACCTGGGGAAGTTTAGATTGGATACTAAGGGAAATTTCTTCATGGAATGGCTTGTCAAGCATTGGAACAGGCTGCCCAGGAATGTGGGGGAATCACCATCCCTGGAGGGATGTAAAAGCCCTGTAGATGTGGCACTTGGGCACATGGTTTAGTGGTGGGTTTGGCCCTTGCAAGGCCATGGTGAGATGCCTGGGTCAGCCCATTTCACTGCTGCTCTCCATTGCCTCTGCCCTCCTGTGCTGGTGCTCCCTGGATGATTCACCCAGCCTTGGGATGCTCAGACTTCACACTGGCTCAGGGTTTGTGCTCCTGCATCACCTCAGGAAGGGCTGGGCTGCTCTGTCCTCTGTGGACTGGCACTGCAGTTCCCTGGTGCAGCACGACCTCCTTCAAATCCTAAATATCCCCATTTTTGAGGGTGATGAGAGTACGAACAGCAGCATCAGGAGTTTCAAAGCCTGTTCTTCAGCGCTGAAGTCACCAGTGTCACATTTGCTCTCACTGATAAGGACTGGCTGCAATGCCAAAATGTCTGTATGAACTAAAATAGCAGAGCCTGTTCCTGGTGCCTTCTGTTTGTAAAGAGAATTTCAGAAAGCCATGGTTCCTGCAGCCAAAAAGCAGTGACAGTAATACAGGAACTTTGTGTAAAAGCTGATTTAAACCTTTTGTTTAGTTACAGGTTAATAAAGGCAAAACAGCGCTGCTGCTTGGGGCATCAGACATTGACTTCAAATGAGTAGAAGCTCAGGAACTGAATTTAAATCCCAGCTTGGAAGACATCTCTCCATCAGGGGTGAGAGCTACTGCCACAAATCACTCTGTCCCTGCTTTTGTGTGTGTCTTTTCCAGGATATTGTGGTGCTCCCTGCGCTCCCTGCCATTCAAACACCTTCCAAGTACCATGGCAGTGTGGGTGCTGTAATTTTTGTGTGGGGTTACTCCTCACAGCAAGGAGATAAGGTCAGCCTTGATTCCAGCCTTATTTCTAAGTGCTGGCTCTGGCCCAGGCAGCCCATGGCTCTCACTAACTGGCCAGGCCTGGCGCTGCTCACATATCCCCACTGACCCACTCGTGTCCAGCTGAGCTCCTTTGGCTGCTCTGGCTACTTCATTGATCCCCAAATTAATCTGCCCACAGACTCCTCTCTCAGCCACTTTGCAGCTCCTCGGCAGCTTTGCCTGGAGCAGGAGCGTATTTTTCATCTCTCTGCTGAGTTTACACGAGGTGAATTCTCAGAGCTGCCAGCGCCGGCGAACTTCCCAGGCTTCAGCAGAGACATTCCTGCCTCAGAGTGAAAACCCAAGGCTGAATTGGATTTCTCTTGTTTCACTAATTGGCTCAGCGCTGTGGTTGGTATTTATGGCTTTTGTGCTGCTCCTTGATTTCTCGGTCTGTCTGTTTTGTTATGCTGCTCCTACGGAACACGGGAATATCATGCTCTCTTTGGGGTATGCCAACAACTCGGGAAGTGGGTGAGTGTAGCCAAACAGATTTTCCACCTTCAGGAGCAGGGAAACTGCTGAACTGTTGCCTGCCTTTTGTTTAGCATGGGAGCTGCTGCGTGGATAGTGTTTACTGTGTGTATTTCTCCAGAGGGGGCCAGCAAGGAAAGACTTCTGCCTCCATCATCTACAGATCCAGGCATTTTGCTTGGTTCACAAGGGGAAATGGCCTTAAGATGAAATAGGGCAGATTTAGATTAGATTTTAGGAAGAAATTCCTGGCTGTGAGGATGGTGAGGCCCTGGCACAGGTTACCCAGAGAAGCTGTGGCTGCCCCATCCCAGGCAGTGTTCCAGGCCAGGTTGGACGGGGCTTGGAGAAATGTGGGATAGTGGAAGGTGTCCCTGGCCTTGGCAGGGGTTGGAACTGGATGGTCTTTAAGGTGCCTTCCAACCCCAACCATTCTGTGATTCCATGAATCTCCTGCTGAGTTTGTTTTCAAGGCAGGAGCAAAGCACAGGGATCTCATCCTACTGTGGAATTATTTCATTTCAGAACGATTATCTTCCCTATTTTGGAGGCCCCCTGCTCCTCCTGAAGAAGTGCTTTTAAGTGGTTATGAGGCTATAAAAAGAGAAAATCAAAATGCTGGGAGAAATTTTGCAGACCCTTCAATGGCACTTCTGTGAGCAGCAATGGAAAAATTCACCTGGGCTGCTCTCCTGGAGCTTTTGCCAGGGGTTGAGTCCTGGCAAAGTGCAAAGTCTGTCTTCAACCAGGCTGGTATCAATGGCAGTGCTGCACCATCACAGAGGTCCCTGAACCCTCCCAGATCCCAGGTAAAATGGAAACAAACAATTTCTCCTATTTTTCATTGCAATTCTTCAATTTACTCTTGGCCTACACAGCTGGAAAGAGAGAGGGGAAGCGCTGGGGGTGTGACTGGAGGTGATGTCCCCACTGATGATGTTCCTGCATCTGTTGCTAAACTGAGCCTTTTGAAACCATCCTGGAGCGGAGGTCAGCCTGCAGCAGGTCCTTTGCAGGGGGGACGGTGGGGGTTTTGGGGTGGGGGAAGGCAAGAGCAATGGACCTGAGCTGCCTGTTTGGCCTTTTCCCCCAGGATCAGCTTCCCTGAGTTCATCAGGAGAGCGCCAGAGCCCTCTGGATTCCTTCTCCTGGTTTAAAGTAAGGCTTTTTTCCCCAAGGAACTGCTGTAAAAAGTTAAAAAAAACCTCAGAGGCCTCTTTATAACTTTTTCTGCAGCCACATTCTAATTAAGAAACAAAACTCATCATAAATTGCTTTCCAAGGGATCTACTCCAAGTGGGGATTGAGGGCATTTGCCGTGCGGCAGCAGAAACATTTAAAAATGTGTTTTTAGAGAGCAGCAATTTCAGCACATGGGAATAGGCTATTCCAGCTCAGGGGATTTGACTGTTCCCCATTTGGGGGCCCTGAACAGTGCTTTGCTGAGGACAGAAGTGTCTTCAGCAAGTACAAAAATCCTGTTTAGCTGAAGGATTCAGTGGATGGCCATGCTGGAAAACTGAAGCATCAGCAGGGAAAGTTGTTCCCTTGATGCTCTGGTCAGATGTTGGCACTTCTGAGACCCAGCCATCCCGAGGGATTCAGGATTAGTTTAGAGCCATTACCCCTTGTCCTACATGCCCTTGTATCCCTTTTTTGGTTTTTTTGTTTTTTTTTTAAAGCAGAAATCCCTCCACAGCAAGCAAAACACAAGTTTTGAACAAAGAATTTAATTTAAATTCGTGGTGAGGGGGCTCTGAGCTGGCAGCCAGGCCTGGGGGGGGGTTACACTTCTCTCTGCCCCCTGTCAGGAATGAATACCCCAGCAGCCTCACAGCCCCTCTGCCAGCTGTGAGCCCTCACACCCCTCAAAACCCTTCCTTGCCCAGCTCTGAGAGCAGCCATGCCACACCACAGGGCAAGGCAAGGTGGGGAAACAGCCCCTGAGAAAAAGAAAATTACCAAACCACTTGTTTCTAACCCATGCAGGGAGCAGGGGGCTGTTTTGAAGCACTTTGGAGCCTTTCTCTGTGGCCTCAAGCCTGGCCAGAGGATGCTTCTTAGCTCTCCAGGCTTTTTTCAGTGAATTGCATCAAAACTCACCATCCAGTATTCCATCCTGAAAGAGGGAGGGCTTCATCCCATCTTCCCAGGCTGGCAGGGGAGTGGGGAGGGGGCAGCCAGAGGACACAGGCACTCTCTGTGAGCCAGAGGTGCCATTTATGGGAACGCTTGTGGGAGGGAAGAGAGGGAGGGCTTTGGGGCTCGAGAAAAATCTGCAACTGGGTTTTTTTCCATCCCTGGCTCCCTCTCCAGCGGTGCTGTTTTGTGGGCAGCACCATCAAACTCATCACCTCCTGCCCCAGCCAGGCAGAGGCTTTCCAGGAGGTTCCCAGGCAGTGGAGAATTGCAAAGGGCTGCAGGAAAGCAAATTGGCAGCAAGAAGGGGCAAGAGCTCAGCCAGGCACAGAGGCCGGTGGGGAAAGAGGAGAAAAACAAAAAGAAAAGCAAATTGTGCCCCAAAACCTCAAGCTGCAGATCAGTCTCTTTTTTTCGCCTTAATTTTCTGAGGTGACTTCTGTATCCTCCTCCCTTTTCTCAGCACAGCCCGGCTGATTTTTCCCTCCCGGGGAAGGATTGGGCTGTCCCTGTCAGCAGCTGCAGACAGACTGATTGCAATGTGTCACACACATGCATATGTATAGGTGTATTTATATGCATATCTATATATAGGTGCTGCCCTGAGACTCTCTAAGACTACCCAAGGGCACAGTCCCACATCACCCCCTCAAACTTCTCCCTCCCTTACCCCAAACTGGAAGGCATTTCAAAGTCAGGTTGAAGGTCACCAAGTTCTCTGCTGCCTTGGCAAAAATTCCCTGCTGCTGGAAGCAGCATCTCCATTGAGGCACTGCAGTCCTGGCACTCACGAGCTCTGCTCAGCCCGACCCAGATCCTGGCACAAGCATTTTACAGTGAACAGTGTGAAAACCCATTTATGAACAGGCAGGGTTTGGGAAGAGCCCCGACCTGGAGCAGTGGAGTTTCAACACTACCTTATGAATAGCAGGAAAATTGAAGCCCATCTCTGTCCTGGAAATGGGGAAGCTCTGCCATGGATCTGGATGGGTGATTTAAGCTAAGAAACTGCTCTGAGTTCTGCATCCAGCTCTGGGGTCCCAAACATAGGAAGGACATGGACCTGATGGAGCAAAGATGCTCTGAGGGCAGGAGTGCCTCTGCTTTGGAGACAGGTTGAGAGAGTGGGGGTTGTTCAGCCCGGAGAAGAGAAGGCTCTGGAGAGACCTCAGAGCCCCTTCCAGTGCCTAAAGAGGCTCCAGGAGAGCTGGAGAGGGACTTTGGGAAAGGGCTTGGAGTGACCAGACAAGGAGGAATTACTTTAAACTCAAGAAAAGTAGGTTTAGATTAGAGATTAGGAAGAAATTCTTCCCTGTGAGGGTGGTGAGGCCCTGGCACAGGTTGCCCAGAGAAGCTGTGGCTGCCCCATCCCTGGAAGTGCTCCAGACCAGGTTGAAAGGGGCTTGGAGCAACCTGGCCTAGTGGAAGGTGTCCCTGCCCACGGCAGGGGGTTGGAATGAGATGGTCTTTAAGGTCCCTTCCAACCCCAGCTGTTCTGTGATTCTGTGATTCTCCTGCTGAGTTTCTTTTCAAATCAGAACCAGGAAGGATCACAGCCAAGTTACCAGAGGTCTCATCCTACCAGAAAATTAATTCTTTTTCATAACTATTATCTTCTCTTTTTCTTTTAGGCTTTCTCCCTTGTGCTGTTGGCTCAGCCAATCCATAAGACCGATGCCACATTTTTCTTATGGTCACCAAAATTTAATCTGGGGCTCAGAGGGAGCATCACCAACCCCAGTGTGTGGGACACCTGTGCCATTTGGTTTATCCCAGTGTGGGGGGAAATGCCTCATGTGCTGCCAGGTTCCAGGGTCCCCCCATCAGATCTATTATTAAAGATACTTCTGCCACTGAGCTCATTAAAAAATACTTTCCTCACTCCTTCTGGCCTGGCCCTGCCTCTTTTAAAATGGAACCTTTTAATTTGAATGAATCTTT
Source organism: Gymnorhina tibicen (assembly GCA_013399875.1). NCBI lineage: Eukaryota > Metazoa > Chordata > Aves > Passeriformes > Artamidae > Gymnorhina > Gymnorhina tibicen. Next base: position 294,441 of record VXAZ01004036.1, read on the forward strand.
AATTTGATTCTGTGCTCTCCCCGTAAAGAGCTATTCCCCAGGATCCTTAGGATGAGGAGTAATTTGATAAGGTTTAAAGCGGAAGTGAAGACATGGAATTGATCTAATTTTGTTGATGAGGCTGCAGGATTTTGTTGCCTGCTTGTAGTGGGGTTGGGTAATCATAAAAGAGAGAGGGAGAGAGAAGTCCTGGGGTTTCTTGGTCTGAACTGCTCATCTCCAATGGATTTAGCACACGGAGCAGCGAAGGGAAGGGCTCACTCCTGGGCTGGTTTCCTGGTTTTCTCGGGGGGATGCTTCCTTTTCAGCTGTGCATTTTTTTGTGCTCAAGCTCTCCATGCAACAGGATACTGGCAGGGAGGGGGAGCAGGAGGAGAATATTTAGCAACAAAAACTAATCCATGGGGACTTTTTACGGGGGGGTTAATGGCTACTTTTTGGTCCTGATCCTATTTCTGGGAAGTAAACGGTCAAAGGGCTTGAGCCGTTTGCCTCTGGAGGAACAAATGGAGTTGGGGAGCAGAGCCAGGCTGGAGAGTGGCTCTAGGTCTGTGGGCTTTTGGTTTTGACTCCAGGTTTGATACCCAGCCGGTGAGCACTGGACAGCCCGCACGGCTGCGGATGAGACGCACACAGCTGCAAACCCGGTCCGGGCAGAGCACCTCTGATCCAGGGAAACCATCAACACGTGCCGCGCTGTGGGGTGATAGGGACGAAATCCCTTTCCTGCCCTGACCACAGCACCTTCCTGCAAACCCTTTCTTGTCTGACAGCGGAGATGGAGGAGGTGGTTACGGCTGATAAACGGGAAATCCTGCGGGTCCCCGTCCTTCCCCTCGCGGGGCTCTCCTGGACGTTCCTGAACCACAGCGCCGTGTTTGTCAAACCAACGCACAGAAAAGCAACCTCCCTGCTTCTCATCGCCTCTGGGCAAACCCTGCCCCTGCAGACGGATGGCACCGGCTCCACTCCTGATTTACACCGCTGGGGGTGAGGTCTGGGCCCCAACCATCCTCAACCCAAGCGCTTTCACACCAAAATGACAAAAGTCAGCTCAGCTTCAGCCATCCCCAGATGAGCTGGTGCCTCTGCAGGACCCCTGCCCCTCTCCAGTTCCCAAAATGCTGAAAGCTTTCCTTAAAATCTCCTCCACAGGGTGTTTTCCTCAAGGAGCCCTTCCCTGTGTGTGTGTGTCCCTGTAAACAGGGACCAACCAAAATCCTGGGCCAACCGATGCTGCCTTTAATGCCCCACCACGACGCCATCCCGCTCAGGCCAGACCCTGCTCTCTCCCTGCTCCCTCCCTGCTCCCTCCCTGCCAGCTGCTGCAGTTGGGTTTGAGGGTGCAAATCCTCCTCTGGGAGCAGCCCAGCTCAGTTGCACCAGGTCTCTCTCTCCCCCCAGCACCAGCATAGCTGGGATCCAGTGATTGCTGCAGGTCGGCTGGGACACTGTGGGTCAGTCTGGGGGGCTCTGGCTTGTGGCAGAGCTGGTGTCACCTGGCCCATGTCACCTCTTGCTGCTGCTGCAAGGTCTGCACCTCATGAGCTCATGTCTCCCATCAGCCAGAAGGGCTCCTGTGGGTGATGGCCCTGCTGGGCTCTGGGCCTCACTTTTCTCCCTGTTCAGGTGCTAAACCACCCTGAAAACTCCCTTTAACTGGCACCAGAGCATGCTGAGGGCAGGAAAAAACACCATAACCAACCTCAAGCTAGTGAGCTGGGCAAGGGGATGGACTTGCAGTGACTATACCCCATAGGGATGCACCCGAACCCAGCTCCTTGGCTCCAGGAAAGCTCCTGGGCACTCCCTACATCCTCATGCTCCTCCAGGAGAGCTGTGACCAAGCTGCAGGGTTTTGCTTTCACTTTCCACGGACAATACCCAGCTGCCCAAACTCCCCTGCTTGCCAGGACCAGCAGCATTGGCACCCCACTTGGAAGGACAGAGCAGGATTGCTCCCAAGGGACACGGATCATGCCATTTTGGAAGCCTTAAGTCAGCTCTAAACCCCAGGCCTGGCTTCCTGCATGAATCTTGTGTAAACCTTCATCTGCTGAAGAGTTCATTTCCCAGCCAGGGTAAGTGGACAGCACAGTGGAAAAAAATGCAGCTTTTGTGCTGCTGGATCCAAGTCTCCATCTGTGTTTAAGAGCTCAGCTACTAAAAACAGGGATGGTGAAACCTGGTTAACCCATGCCTGGCAGCCAAAATGTGCACGTTGCTGTGCCTGGCCTGGCTCTGGGGCTGGGAAGACAGAGGTGCTCCAGACTTCTTTATTTTTAGGTGCCATCAATACAGCTAAAATCAGACTTTGCTGCTGATTTAGATGAAATTTGACCAGCAACACCACTCCCAGCCTAATTTTATACTTTTTTGACTTTCTCCCTGTATTCCTGCCCTTAAAATGTTTTATGGATTATGCAGCTCCTGCCAAAGGACTTGAGCTTGAAACCTTACTATATTTTGGCCTGTAAAGATGTTGAATGGACGATTTAAAACTCTGAGTCATTAAAACTGTCTGGGAGAACCTAATGAATGTTATTTACTGTGCTTCCCAGCTCAGCAAAAATCCAGCCCTTTCTTCTCCTGCTTTCTATACTTTTCTGTTAAAAACAGCAGCCAAAGTTGTCTGGAAAGCATTCCTTGCTAGAGACAAACTGGATCAGTAAGTGGAAATGTCAGTTTTTTAAGAATCTCTGCCACTGCTTTGAAGTAACTTAAATTTTTTTGTTTGATTGTTGTAATTCAAAAGCTTTATCTTCCACGCTATCTCTTAAAAGAAGGGAAATTCAGGGGCTGCAGCTACCTTTTAAAGAGGAAAAAAAGCAAAAAAAAAAAGCTGCCAAATCCTGCTCTTTTGATGATAGTCTCTTCAGAAGGCTGCCTAGGTGGGCTGGGCAGCACTGCCGAGCTGAGCGCAGTTCCTCTCCCTTCCTGTGATCCCAGAGAGGTCAGAATAGGACCCCTCATCCTCTTTAATTTCTGTTTGTGTTGCTGAGCTTAGCCTTGGAAATGGAAATCTGACTTGAAAAGAAACTACTTGCGATTAGAGGCTGTGAAAAAAAAATAATCTAATGAGCTGCTGCTTTTAATTCCACATCTGAAAGGCAATCTATTACTGTCTTTTATCACTCCTGTCTCCTATTAGGGAAGCAATCTCATGCTGGGACTCTTTCAACACCCAGGCAGTTAATATACATTATAATTATTGCCTAATGTATGAATAGCCTGGTGTGCCCAAGTTGCCTGTTCATTTTTACTCAGCTCATGGAAAAGCCCGTGCAGCACCTAAGCAGGGCTGGAGAAGGGATCTCATGAGATTGATAAAGGCTTGGTTTTAAATTATTTATTTTCTGCATCATGCCGTTGCCACGGGGGCTCTGTTTGAGAAGAGTACTCATGTAGGAATAGACAATTCCTGTCCCAGAGGAACAGCGATGGGTAGAGGAGGGAAAGGAAGGGGAGAAATCCCAATAGATCAGCAGGGAATGGTCTGCCAGAAGTGAGCTTGGGAGGGCTGGGTTTAGGGTGGAATTGCCAATGCTGTTAAAAATCATAAAGGAAAAAAAAATTGATGAAATTTTAAAAAGTAAATAATTCCCAATGCTTCATTTTAAATATTTTTTGTCCCCGATTTGCAAATCTCAAATTTCAGGTTATTTAGCCAGTTTTAAAGCAAAAACTAGAAGTAAATAGGCCAGTACTTTCAAAGCAACATGCTCTGCATGCAGCCTGTCGGAGCAAAACCTCCCTGCCCACCCGCCCAGAGGGGCCTGACTGTGCCCTGGGTCCCCGGCTGGGGATGGGGCTCAGGGCCCCGGCCCAGGAGCGATGCAGCCACTGAGCCCCAACCCCTCGGTGACCCGGCACGTGGGGTTCCAGACAAGCCAGAAGCTCACAGCAGGTTGTGAAAATCCTTTATTCCTCACCACATGTCAGGGACAGCTCGGTGCAGTGATGGGTTTTTGGTGCAGCAACAAGCACTGGGGCAGCGTGGCACAGCTTTTTCCACTGCGCCCTCATTTGAACCTTCTCTCAAAGCTGTTTGCCAACTCCTGCTTCTCCCTTTTCCCCGTGGCAGATTCCCAGAGGATCATCCACATCCAAGGATGGTGTGAACCACCACTGAGGGACTGAGGTCTGAGTCGTTCCTTACATCCCATGGAGAGCTCAGCTCATCCTGGTCACACCACCAGGGAGGGCTGGAGCAGCCCGAACCCCCAGGACAACTTATTTGCCCCTTCCTAGAACTCTCGGAGTGCAGTTAATTATTTACAAGCCTTAACACTTAGGGCCACGTGGAGCCAAGGATAGAAGGGCATTAAAATTCCACTTGATGCTCACCAGGCCTGACTAATAAAATAATGTCCAACAAGGACATCAATTAGCTGCCGATTTGCCAACGCTCGGCGAGGCTAATGACAGCTGGAGCGAGGAATTTGAAACCCGACTCGTCTCTCCAGCCTGCACTGGGGTGCCAGGGATAAAAGGTTAGTCATGTGTACCAAATGCAGCGTGAGCTCCTCCATTATTTATGTGTGTCAAACAGACAAGGAGCGTTTCAATGCCTGCAGTCACTCTATGGTAATTTGTATTATATAAACAGATATAATCTGGTCATTAATACACATAATTCTGAGGGAGCTGACAGTAATGAATCTGGAGTAGGTTATTCCATTGACTTCTTCCCTTGCTAGATAACAGTCTGGGGTAATAAGGGCTGAGCAACCAGGGCCAGCAGCATCAGGAGAGTGGTGGGTTCATGGTGGACTCTTTATGGTGGGTTCAGGGTAGACTCAAGCTTTGCCCTTCACTTTTTGTCCTAAAATTTTTTTCCAGGCCCTGGCTATGCACTGTAGGGATTTACACTCCTCTTTCACCATCCCAGGTCTCTTCTGTTTGCTGGCTCAGGGCTGCTCATGTTGCATCAATCTCTGCTTGGCACTGCACGCCCCACATCTCTGGCTCTGGTAAGCTGGGCTGGGCTCGTCAGCTTTCCTGCTCCTTCCCACCTCTTGGAAGAATGCTTTCATTAATAGTCAGTAAATGAGGGTTTTTTGTAGTGGTGTAACAGGCGTTTTCTGGGAAAGTGGAAGTGGGTGTGTGTGGACATGGCTTAGAGCCTCGTCTCACCACAGCTGCACAAATACACCAGATCTGTGCCTCTCTCTGTAGATTTCCTTCTTTTTTAAGGCACTGGAAGGTGAAGATACCTACTGGTGATGCCTCTCCACATGTGCCACGAGTGGGGCAGCTCAGCTGCTGACAGCTGAGCCAACAGTGGCCCGTGGGATGTGTTTAGATGAGCTGATTTCCATGCAGTGGAAATGGGAACAGCTTTGGGGGTCTGTAGCAGGATGGCCACCATCCACAGCAGTGCCATGAAACATCAGGCCCCCATTTTAAAAAGAGGATCTGCCATTCCCTCCTGGGAAGGTGGCTCCAGTCAGGGAGATAGGGAGCAGAGTGGTGCCTTGCCCTGGAAGTGAGCCTGGCCGAGTGCACACTGAGCTGCCCCGGGCTCACCCGTGCTCTGGATCTGTCTCCCTCAGTAAAAGGTTTCATGACTAACTCTGCCGTTCTGGTAACTCTGAGGATGTTTTGGGAGCTCCCCGAAGAGCTGCAGCTCTGCTGAAGAGCAGGGAAGAGGCTGAGCATTACTTGTATGGAGTTTCTAAACCGGATTGGCAATAAACAATCTGTTAACAAACCCAGATGAGGTGGGTTTGGGAGTGTCTGGCTGGAAAGGCAAACTCTTGATCCCACAGTGAGTCCCAAGCCCAGGAGCCATAGGGGAGTGTCTGCAAGATCCTGTCCCACCCAATGCCCTGGTCCTTCTTGCTGCTCCGAGGGCAGTGTCCAGCAACAACAGCACAGGCTCCTCCGGAGATTTAATCTCCGGGATCCAGGAGGCCAATCCCGCTGCTCTTTAGGACGGGAAAGATCTGTTTGCCAATGGCACAACTGGCTCATAACTACCAGTGGAGATGGGGGAGAGATTTACTGTAAGGCTGCTCCCAGTGTTTGAGGTGTTGCACCCATGCTGTTGTTACCCAGTGTTACCTCACATTCTTTCTGGTCATTCCTCCGCATGGAAATTCCCAGAGCTGCTTCTGTTAGCAAAGCATCAACGGGAAATGGGAAGGCAAAAGCCCAGCACAGGCAGTTCTGCCTTGCTGCAGGTTGTACAAACCCCTTTATTTAAAAACCCCTAACCTCTGCCTAATGATCACCCTACTTCCCACTGGGGGGAAAAGGCTGTCATCAGCCCCCATGTGATGTCACTTTACCCTCTGGCTGTTTTCAAAGGACACACACCAAAACTGGTGCTTTTCCACTGATGCCTTTTCTGCAGGGCTATTGCCCCCTGCGTGGAAAACAAGAAATTTCTCTGTACTTTAAAAAAAAATTGCTGCAATTGCCCTAATTCTCTTGGCTGTCTCCAACCCTTTTGTTTCCCATACGGATGATCCATAGATCTTACCTTTGGATTTGTACTCACTGCCTTCAGCGTCTCTGTTCCCCATTTGTTTATAAAGGATATTTCTATTCTCCTCTTGATGAAGAAGGGGTGTTGTTTTAACCACTAGAATAGTCCCTCAGTTGTCAGATTGTTGCTTTTGGTCAGTATAAAGAAATGTTCTTCAATATTCCTCAATTATCATTCTTGGGATTTTTTTGTTTGCGTTTGTTTTTTTTTTTTTCTGTTTAAATTCTTTCTCTGAACTGATTTAGCTCATGATTGTTTTCAGGTTGGTAACAGGAGCCTGAGAGAGCAGCAAGGCAAAGTCTGACTGGGTTTGATTTTATTCCATCTGCACATAACAAATGTTTCTGAGTGGCAATCACTTCCCACCTAAGCTACTGTGTGTTTTCAGTGCTGTGATCAAATTCTCTGTATCTGCCAAGAAAAAAGGTCTGATCCACAGTTCTCCCCTGTTGGATGTGTGAGTTCTTTTGAGATAGCAAATAATCACCATCATCTCTCACAAACATAGCGCCTGTCTCCATGCTGGAGGCAGCTTTCCTGCAGATTTGCTCCATTTGAAGTTTCCCCGTGACAATCTGGCCCCTTTCTCCTCCTTGCCTTTGGCGGCTGCGCAGGGGGATTTTCAGATGGTTCACAGGTTTGATTTTGTGCTCCACTGCAGGCACTGGCTGGTCTATTTTGTACTTTCTATTTTAGATGATTGAGCCATCAATTTTCAGATTCATTTACTACTGAGTCCAATGACCTGGATGCTCATGATCCCATTTCTAACAGGTCCCTTTCTTATCCCCACTTCAGCCTCCCTAAAAGCCATGATTTTAACACTCCAATGAGCTTCCCACAGGTTTCCATATTTCCAGCTAGGCCAAATTTTTGCCTGTACAACAGAGATTCCTGTTTATCGGCCAGGACCTACCTTTGGTGAATAGGTGATGAAAGCATTTCTCTCCACTTCCTTCTTTGCTTTGATTAATTTTGTTCTCAGCACCTTCATTATGTGCTAAATGAGTTTCCATTTGTTCCCTCTTTGCACCTTTCCCTTTTGTTGTTAGTTTAACACCTCCCTGCCCAAGGCAGCCTGCCTTTGCCTCAGAAAATTGGTTTCTAATTCGGGAAGGAAGCTACCAAAATCCTCCAAATCCTTTCATGGGGGGTTGAGGGAAGTGCTCTGTAAACAACACTCATATTGCCATTTCCAAGCTCAGTTTCCCCATCAAAAACCTTCTAGTTTTCTTCATCTACAGGAGAGGAGAGATCTCTGAAAGCTCCTTTAGGAACCTTTTTAGCATCCTTTTAAGAGATACAGCCTAGAAAACATGAGAGAGGCTGAGATTTTGGGACACTGGTGTTGGTACTGAGCTGCAGCTGGGCCCCTGCCTTCCTGTCTCCTGCCCTACCTGCTGGGGCCAGCACAAGGTAGCTGTGCCTTTCTTTTGGAATGGATCCAACCTCTTGGAAAGATGGTTGGGCTCGGTAAATGAGCAGAAAACCAACCTGGGCGGGGCGGGGGGAGGGTTGGAAACTGACACTGAGTTTCTCATTGTCTTTTTCTCTCTGGAGCGTTTCTTCTGGACGGAAACGATATCACCGGGTGATCCCCACGGATCATCCCATTGATTCTGGCTGCCATTGGGAAAGATGCTTCCTCTCCCTCCCAGACCTTAAGCATCTGTGCATGTCTTACTCATCAGCAAACACTCCAGCAGATGCCAAGCATCCCTTGGACTCTCACCACGGTGAGAGCCACACACATGCTCAGGTGCTCCACTGAGCTGGGGCCTCTCTAAACAAGAAGAGACCATTAGTTTTGGCTCATTAGCTTAACTGAGCTGACTATTAAATCCCACTCCTCCCGCCACTTTCTGTAAAATAAACTTAGAAACGAGCCATCTTTGCAGCTGTGACGAGTAATAAATCCAATTAATTTCCATGTCTTTAGTGTTAATATATGCATTAGACGTGTCAGCGCTGCCTTTTTCTTTCCTTTGTGGAAAAGGTTGTCTCAGAGATTCCCTTCTAATTAGGATGGGAGTTTAATCCTTTGTGGATATATTCCTCCAGGAAGCCACTTGCTGAGATGCAGAATCTTCAGTCCTAGGGAATTGTGTTACTGTTTGTTTGGCAGTTTTTTGTTTCTTTTTTTTTTGTTGTTGTTTTTTTTGTGCATATGACAACTACTATCACAACAAATTCATACTTCCCGTGCTAATGTAAGAGTTAAGGAAAAAATCTCCACTTTGCCCCGTGAAGATGTCACCAAACAAAGCAGAAAGCCAGGCACAGATGCAGCTCTCTTTGAAATCTGCATAGTAATGACTGTTTACCCTCCTTTCTCCATCACTGATGACTCCAACACAAAGGGTACAGTAAACAGCTGTGTGGGAATCATGGTCAGATCCATTAGCAGGATGAAGCAGTGGCTGAGTGCAAGTCTCATGCCAGTCGTTTAGGACAAGCTGAGAGGAAAACCGCAGAGATCACGGCTCGGAGGCCAAGTCTGTTAGAAGTGTTGCTGGTAGTGCTCTTGGTTACAGGGAGATCAGAGACCCGGCACAGATGGAAGGGCAAAGTGCACGGGCTCCAGAGAATCCTTTGAAAGTTTATCAGCCCCTGTACTCCAAAAACTGCCCGTAGGTGCCCCATAGCTGTATGTCACACAGTGCAGCCTACTCAAAACAGGAGCTACTGGGGCAGGTCTCAAGGCACCCCATGCTCTGCAGATAGAAGAAGAAGCTGGAACTTGGATCCTGTGCAGAAGCCACTTTTAATTGTATCACAACCAAGAGAAAATCTTTGGCCCAGAAACCAAATTTACATGAACAAACTCTGCTACCAACCTCCTTTCCTGCTCCTGCTGCCCCATGACTAACCTTTCCTCTCCACCCTCACAAATACTGCAAACTCCCAGCTTCGTTCTCTGAGATTTCCCAGAGCACTGCGAATGCTTTTCTTCCTGCCTGTCTCTTCTGTTACATCCAGGAATGGCTATTTCTCCTCCCAAAGGTTATCTAGGTTTGGAGCCTCCTCCCCACGGACAGAATCATAAGGTCTCTGATGAGGAACAGCAGGTCTTTGTTCATTCTCAGTGCACAGGGGCTGTAAATCCTCGGAGGGTGACCAGGGAAACCGAGAGCTGGCTGCCCCAATAAATCTCCCAGGGTGGCTGCTGCACTGCTCTATGAGAGCTGCACGTTCCCAATGCAGTTGTGGGATAGAAAATAAGCCAGTGTATGCACTAGGGAAAAAGAAGGAATGATGGTTTTGGTCACTTTAGCTGAAAAGTTGCCTGAATAAGCTGCTGGGAAAGGCAAGAGAGGGTGACAGCCTTTGGAGCTTTCCCCTGCTTCTTGGTTAATCCAGTGGGTCACCAGGGCTTTGTGCATTAAGCTGGAAGTGCTGGCAAAACCCCTGCTGTGGCAAACGCAGGGTTACACCCACGCAGTGCAATTTAGAAACAACACAGGGTTTCTAACCATGGGTTTAGAAACATGCACATGGGGCGCACTCACTTGGACACGACCTGGGATCTGGGAGAGCTGGGGAGGGTCTGAGTGGAGCAGCACAATCCAGCCAGCACCCCGCAGTCTGGATGTGGCTCTTGGGCTGCGTCCAACCTCTCCCCACCTTTTCACAGAATCATACAATATCCTAATTTGAAAGGGACCCACAAGGATCATCGAGTCCTGCCCTTGCACAGGACAACCCCAAGAATCCCACCCTGTGCCTGAGTGTGTTGTCCAAACACTTCTTGAACTCTGGCAGGCTTGGTGCTGTGACCACTTTCCTGGGGAGCCTATTCCTTTTATCTTGTTCCAGCTTCAGAGAGGCTGAGAGAGGACAGGGCATGGCCTGTAGGGCACTGAGTGACACCGAGGAGCCAAACCCATGTTATTGTACCAACACCTGCCACCCTGTCCTTCCCAGCACTGCTGCCCTCTGTGGTTGGTGCCTTCAGGGGCCTGTCCCTGCAAGGTGAAGCTCTTGCCTCATCACAGCAGTGCCTGTTGTCTCTTGCAGTGCAGTGGGGTAATTCTGAGAGCTTCTTGCTCCAGGATGTCACCCATTTGCAAAGCTGGGAAAACATGAGTGGGGCCAGCGTGCCTCGGCATCGCCACCTCAAAGGCAGAGAGGCAGAGTCTGACAGCCCCACAGAGCCCAGCCCAGCCTGACAGATCCCACAGCAATGCTGGGCTGCCAGGAGCTGCTGCTTGACTTATTTTAATTATTTATTACTGCTTTCCAAGTCTGCTCCTTCCCAGGAGTAATCCTTGTTCCACTGCGTCATCCAGAGGTGTGAAGGAGCCTGATTTTGTGTCAGCAGTGCCAGAGGGTGACTGGTCAGATTCGTGTACAGATGCCACCTCTGCTCTCATCTCTATGCCTCAGCTCAGGCAGGTCCCCCTATCCCTGTTTCCCACTTGGTCAGACGGGGCATTCACTCTTCATCTGCCTCTGGAATGAAGGATTCTTGGTGTCTCCAGCCCACCTGCTTTGAATCAGAGCAGGTACAGCAGAAAGCAGATTCACAGGGCAAGTTTGGGGCAGGTGTTGCCCAAGGCAGTCGTCATTCCTGCCTCTCCTCATCGCTGGTCTCCTCGTCAGTCTCTGTGCCAGACTCCCTTTGGCTCTTGCTGCCTGGGAAGGACCAGAGCATGGATATATGAGGAATACAGTGGCTTTTGTGGCAGCTCCATGTAGCAGAAAGCAACAGCACATGCCCTGAGAGAAGTTCAAGGCAGGGTCATCTGTCACATCAGGGATGCTCAGTGAGTACCACCACCAAAGACTCCTTTAGACAACCCTCCAAGACCATAAAAGGGCTTCCAGTAAGGGACAGATGCACGCAAATTAGTTGTAGGAAAAGTGCTGTTTGTGGATTAGCTAGGAAGTGTGCTGCAATGAACACGTGTGATCATGATGGAATAAATACTCTGTTGTAAAGTTTCACGACCCACCTGATTAGAGGAAATATCCCTTGGATGTCCAGCACGCTGAGAACAAAGAATGCCTGCTTTCTAAGACTTCAAATTGTGTTAGAAAGTTTCATTTTTAGCTGATTTTGGTATCATGAGCAAGGAAAGGCCTGCTTGTTTCCTGGGCCTCTTTTTGCTCTAAGTGACAGCTCCTCATGGGCCCTATAGCCCTTGGATGCTCCTTCCTCCTCCTGTCTGCTCGCAACCACTTCATAAGCAAATCCTTCAGTGATGCTCTTATTGGCAGGCCCAAGATGCAGCCATTTGAATTCTGACTTTTGTTTTTAACCAGGTTCATTTTCTTCCCCCTCCAAGCCATTGGTAATTCCTACAGAGGGGCTCCCAACTCCTCCTGCTGCCTCAGACATCTGACTGCCACTTCCCCTGCTCGCCCAGGCAACTGGCAGTCCATTTGTTTCCAGTCTCCCTGGAACAAGCCTGGCCTTTTATTTCATAGCTCTGTTCTGCCCTGCCAGCAGCCCTGAAGCTCCCTTGTCAAAGCAAGAGAGGAGAAGAGTTATGCTCCACACTGAGATGCGGCTGGCACTGGTGTGAGATGGGAAGCAGGCTTGGATTTGGCCATGTGGCCCAGATGTTTTGGGTTTGATTTATTTGTTTGCTACTTTTCCTGGTGCCTGCTGCTCTGCTCTGGAGGATCTCAGCTTTTGTTAGAAGTAAATTAAAATTAATAATAAAAAAAAAAACCAACAGGGAAAATCGAAGAACGCAAAGTGTTGGAGGAAGCAGTGACATTTGGAAATGTACACGAGGCAACATGGTGATGTTTGCTTCAGTCTGCTGAAAGCTTGAGACAACAGCTTGGAGGAAGATGGAGGATCTCCCTCTTGGCTGTCATCCCTTTCCTCTGCTGCATCCCCTGGTGGGCTCAGAGCACGCTGAGCTCGCTCCCTTTGCACTTTCCCCCTGCAGCCACCGAGTGGATCATAAATGGAATTTGGATAATTACCAAACCTGAGGATTTCGCTCTGTTCTGGGAGTTGTGCTGCAGAGGCTTTAAATTTTTGGAGGAGCAGCCAAACTGGAGGAGCTTTGCAAATCCTGCACACTCCTGGGCCGAGCATCCACCCACTGAACACTGAGGTGGTGCCTCAGCTTTGCATCGCAGTGAGGTGGAGCTGGGGAAAGCATCATCAACTCAAACCTCGCAAAGAAACAGGGTTTAACAGCTCCCTGCCTGCAGTTCAGTCTCTTTAGTGAACACAAGCACAGATCAGAGTGAGGCACAGGCTGAAAAATTCAGATCCCAGTCCAGAATACAAATGTGCCAGCACTCGGGTGTGTAGTCCTGGAGCTGGAGTCCGACTCACTTGCAAATAGGGACCCTTCTCAAAACACGGATCAAGGTTCGAATTCCTGTCCCTCCTGCAAAATTAAAGAGTGAAGAAATCCTGAGAACTCAGTGTTTTGGTTCTGGGCCATCTTAGAGGGGTGAAGTATGTGCTTAAGTGCTTTGTTGAATAGGAAGAGACTTGAGCACGTGCTTAATGTTATTAAGTGCTTAACTGTTTTTGTTCAATCAGCCCCCCCGTCCCGCCCCCCTCCACC
>VXAZ01004036.1:317582-509916 GCA_013399875.1 Gymnorhina tibicen
AAAAAAGACCAGAAAAAGCTGGGGATTTGTGGTAGCACTTTAATTTGTGCACTTGACATTGCAGATTGGAACCAGATGCGGTGCTGGCTGGGGGAGGGGGCGCTGGTGGCAGTAGGTGGCGCAGCGAAGTCATCCCTTGAACCCATCACCTCCGCCAGCCTGGCTGCCAGCCAGCCCCGGCTCCCGCAGGAATGGGGGAGAAGGCTTGGGATCACCCCTTTAGTTCTCCAAAGGATGGTCTTAAACGCCAGCACATCTTCAACCAGTGCTTGCCAGCGCTTTTAGCATTTGCTCTTCCTTTGCCCAGTGCCAGGCTGGATGGGGCTCTGAGCAACCTGGTCTAGTGGAGGGTGTCCCTGCCCATGGCAAGGAGGTTGGAACGAGATGATCTTTAGGGTTCCTTCCAACCCAAACCATTCTAGGATTCTATGACTGGCCCACTTCATGGAAAAGATTGTCCTGAATTTAATGGGTTTAGAACAAGTCCAGCTATGAGCATCAAAACTCATTGCAATGAACGTGTCAGAGCACCCCTGGGTGCCAATCAAATTATGCACTCGAAGAAGCAAAAGTAGATGAACCTTCTTCCTGCCTCCTCCACTCTCCCCAAAGCCAGAGCAATTGAAGGGTATGAAGTTGAACAGATGATGGATAAGCAACATTATAATACACAGGGGGAAACTGATTGTGTTGACCGTGGGTTAATGAGTGCCTTGCAAAATAATTTCTTATTGCTTATTTTATGCCATCAAATTACCATCATAAATAGCCTTAAAATCCATCTCGCAGCAATTTCATACAATTATAATGGGAGAAGAGGAAGAATTACTCTTCCTTCCTGCTGCACTGCAAAACTAATAAAGGGGCTGTGATCCCAGCCTTGGGAATCTTGCTCTCTGGATGGTGGACTCTAAGCTCATAATGTGCACCAGAACAAGGCGGTTCCCACACCACAGGCACTTGTTGGCAGAGCTGTTTGGTGCCATTGTGTGAGCAGATGTGATCTTTGAGTAACACCAGTGTGGTGGGGGACGTGCCCTGCTAGGCTGGCACGGCCGTCCTTGCCCATTCCACGTGCACAGGTCTGGTTTGGCCGTATCACACAATCCAGCTTTGTTCTTACAGCTGTGGTCAGCACAGCGTGTTGGCCTTCCTGAGCTGTGGAACATGCTCCTCATGCAGAACTGGCTGGAACAGGCTGGGATGAAGTGCCTGCATAATTCTTCACTTAAGTATTTATCCAGAACATTCATCTAAAATGTCAGGGCTTTGTTCAGCTTTTATATAAAAGAATATGGATGAGGTGTTTCACAAGGCTTAGACAGAGAAGTCTGTTGGTCTTTGGGACCCCTTCACATCTGCCCCACTGAAGGAGCTGATGTTCTTTGTCCTCTTCTTTTCCAGAACTGCTTGAGGAGGAGGGATGCTGGGTTGTTAAATCAGTTACAAGAGCTGGATAAGCAAATAAGTGATCTGCGCCTGGACGTGGAAAAAACGGCAGATGAACACCTGGAGACAGACAGCCGTCCAAGTTCAGGTAAGGGCAGTGCTCAGCAAAGTGCAGCCTCCCTTGGGACCTGGAATTAAACTGGCTGTAGATTTTAGTGCTGGAGTTTTCAGTACTGCAACAGTAAATGTCTACAGTTCGTTCACACTCTGATAATTAATTCCTACTAACAGAGTTCACTGACCACTGGAAAGGTTGCTGTTTGCTTCTTTCAGAGGAGCATTTCCAGCTTAATTAGATTTTTAGTGTTTGGGGCATTTGTTTTTTCAAGGCCACCCTCACATTAGTTCAAAAAGTTCTAATTGTCCTGTATATTAGGGAGGAGGCTGAAGGAAAAATGGTGAAAAGAAGCACCACCATTAGGAGGAAGATATCAAAAGTGCTCATACAGCCAGAAAGGAACATGGAATCAAAAAATTTCATCCCCCGTATATTGATTTTCATCTCATTCTAACTGTGTTGAAGCCAGTAAGTGGTATTTAACTATGGGGAGCCTTTCCTAGAGGCCTCTAGACTTGTTCTGAACACACTAAAAAGTGGAGAATCCTCCAACTTGCAATTGTTAAAGCCATTGCTAATTTCTAGTCTGAATCTGACTTGTTCCAGCAGCGATATTTTTATATCCTTTTCTCCCCTACAGACTATTAGAAAAGTCTTGTCTAATACCCAGCTTTTCCTCCTCTTGGAGGTGCTATACAGTATAATTCCTGGCTTTTATTTGATGAGCTAAACAGGTCAAGTTCTTGAAGTCATTCATTTGAAGGCATTTTTCCAAGCTCCTAAATAGCTTGGTGGCCACTTTCCAATTTTTTAGCTTTGTTTTAAGCGTGCTGGATTCAAGGACTGGGCTCACCGTTCCAATGTTTCTTACCAGGGCCGTGTAGACTGCTGAAGTCATTTCCCTGCTGCTATTCATTAGTCTCTTTGTACATCCAACAATCTCATTAGCTTTTTTTTGCCATATCATTAAGCTTGATTGAGCTGCTTTTCCACGCTGACTAAGCCCTTTCCAGGATTATTGTTGTCAGGATGCATCCCCATTCTGTAGGCATGCTCTGCATTCCTTATTCCTAAATGAACACTTTAAATTTTGGTGGTGGTGTGTCATTTTTCCTTGAGTAGTCCCAGTTTACCAGGAAATTAAATCTGATGTGTCTGCACATTATTTTCTTCTTTCCTGTCATCCAAAAATATTATGTTTATCTCCAGAACTTTGAGGAAAGTAATGGATAGCACTGGGCCCAACACTTTTGTAGTTAAGTAATAGCTGAGAGTCTGTCTTGGAAGTATAATACTCTGTTAGATGAGTGGGCTGCCAAACACAGCCTGGATCCTTGTTGCTAAAATCTGAAAATCCCTGTAAGGGTTAAAACCCCAACCCTTGTAAAGTTAAAAAAAAATTCCATGTGCTGGGATAAGTTCTGCTGTTTTAAGTGCTTTACTTTTAAACAAAGTAAATTCATGGCAATAAGGATATTACGAAATTGTGGGCTGGTTTTGGGGTGACTGAATGAAATCCCATAACTACTTGCATTAGAGTAAGCCAACTCAAACACCAGCTTGACTGCCTTTCTAGGGACACAAATAGTAACTTTGTGTAGACATAACTAATATAAATCCAAACTCTTATTTTTATAGGGTTTTATGAGCTGAGTGATGGAGCTTCTGGATCGCTTTCCAATTCATCTAACTCTGTCTTCAGTGAGTGTTTATCCAGTTGCCATTCTAGCACTTGCTTTTGCAGCCCTTTGGAGGCAACACTGAATATCTCAGATGGACGCCCTAAATCTGCAGGTATAGTAAAAGCAGGTCGAATACATCATACTCCAGGAGGTGGCTTTGGCTTTGGAAATACTGCCTCAGGAGCACCTGGGTTGGATTAACCCTTCTTCCTTTCATGTGCCATATTATGCTCTGAAAAGATCCCAGTGCCTCTCATGTACATGGGTCACAAGGCAGGACTGTTTGCCCTCCACTGGTCCAGCCTTACACATGAATATGTCACTCTAAACACCTGAAAATGGCATGTGAAGATATGACAGCTACTCTACCCAGCAGAGGGCAGTGGTACCTGTACACAGAAACACATCAGTCAGCTGATTTCTCGTGGTGTTCTTTAGAAAAGCATTTTTAGTGAATAGCAATAATTAACGATAGTTCTTAGCTACGTCAGCATTAAAGTCACAGAGTAGGGAGCTAGCTACAGGTTTAAGGGGGTCAGGGCACATGTCAGTCTGTTTTTAGCAGTCATTTTGTCACTTCTGAGGTCCTCGACCCCCAGGTGAGCGTGGTGAGGCGTGTCCTGCGTTTATATAGTATAGACAAATAGACATCGTGAACAGGGCAGATACCTTTTGTCTCTTTGGCAGAGAGCTCTGAACTTTCCTTGGACACCAGTCTGAAGATGCAAGCCTTGATGTGCGGGATGGTTCAATAGGAAGGCCTCTTCTGTTCTCCAGAAAAGACACTTCAATAGGACTGTTGTGATCAAGTGTTATTGACTGCAGACATTTTCAAAAGCTTTAGCTCAGTCTGGCTTTGGGGAGGATGATTCCAGCCACAGTATTCCCAATTTGCGTTCTGCTCTTTAAGGGTAACTTATAGTGATTTGTTGTGAATCAAGGACAGAACAGTTCACGGTCTTCTGTTTCTGAACTGGGAAAATACAGCCTGGGATACATTCATTCTGAGATCCTGACAAGTCCTCTTAGTTTTCCTGTGAGCAGCTCGAGGTAATTTAATGCTCCCTTTTGTAAGGTATATGTGATCTTCATGGGCCATACGTTAAAAAAAAAAAGCAGCACAAGGAATTCCAGCTGATTGCATTGATGTTTTTTCTGTATATACCACGAAAACCTAAACCTCTCATTATTTATACAGTCTCAGGGATGAAATTTCACAAAATGGACAAGTTTCAGAAATGTCGTTTTGTCAACATTCCTTGAAGCCAACATAGAATTTAGGAAATGTGGAAAAACTGAGAGGTGATCTGGAGGAAGTTTATGCTCTTAACTTCCCTGTTCTTCCTCTCCTGCTCACACAGGAACATCATCTCTATCAGCAAATTTCATCAATGCCCATGAGACCTCTTTGAAATAAGCCTTAGCTAAGTGGTGAGCACTGAGCATTCAAATTGGAGTACCCTGGCTGAAGTTTCCAGCCCAAGGGCAGAAAACAGGACTGGCAGAGGATCATTTAGATTGTACCCCTACCCAAGAAGACAAGGGCAACTTAAGCTTAAGAAAATAATAATAATCTTAGGTGCTTGGGTGGAAGCCCTGCTCTTAAGGTCGCTTACCTCCCTAGTAAGCTTCTTAGCCATTAGACCTGACTCATGCATCTTGAAACGCACTGGATTTCTCTGGCAGAACTCTCTTTGCAGAGCCAAGGCTAGGATGTCAGCTGGATTGACCTGCACTCCTTGGACTTGTGTGAAAACACAAGCCTGTTTCCCATTCTAAAACCCCTTATCACTCAGAAGGAGCATCTGTTATTACTACTAGCATTGCTGTAAATATTATGATATTAATAGTAGTAACAATAATAAAAACAACAATAAAATTAAATCTGAATTTTTTTCTAACCTGAGATATGCTTGAAAGAATCTGGAAGTGAAATCTGTCAATAAGCCAGAAGAATTAAATGTTCTCTTGTCTGTACTTTTTATGCTTCTCTTTGAATTTAGCAAAGTAAAATATAAAATTCATATGTGCTGAGGCCTGCAGAGTTTCACAGGTCACTGTGTAACATGTAAGAGACCCTTGCAGACTTCTGGGTGTCTTGAAAGGAAGATAGGAAGGTCTTAACAACCTGGGCACAGGTTTGAAACCAATGTAGATGTTCTCATTAGGGCTGTGATTTTTATTGTTTTAACCACGTGGTCATAGTGGGGTAAATCCCTTGTAGATGCAGTGACAGGGAGACCCATGGAAGGGTAGTGCGGCTTTTTATATTGCTTTAACAGCATCCCTGGTTGCAAAATTGCTGCTGCTGTAGTTAAAGCTTTGCATTGTGTGCGTAGATGGACCGGCGTCCTTGGCAGCGCATTAAAAACGTAGCACAGCTGTCCCTGGCAGGCTCTCTAAACTCTTCTAAAATGCCTTTCAGATCTCATAGGCTGGATGGACTATAATAAGGAAGGCCAGCATGAGGACCAGACCGCAGGCTCTGTCTGTCGCTCTTTGTCCACACCGCACTCAAATTCCCTCGATGTCGTTGCAGATGTACATCCCAAGTACCAGTGCGATCTGGTGTCTAAAAACGGGAACGACATCTACCGCTACCCCAGCCCGCTCCACGCCGTGGCTGTGCAGAGCCCCATGTTCCTTCTCCCCGTGACTGAGAACCCCCAGCGAGAAGAGGAGAGGCTCGCTTGCGATATGAGCGACGTTTGCACCCCATCCGAAACGGACTCGGGACAATCCGCCATCGCCTTCCCCCCGCAGAGCTCCTGGCCGGCTCCGTGCCCTTCCACCAGCAAGAGGATAGACAGCTACATCTTAAGCCTGGTTCAGAAAAAGACGCACGCGGTAAGGACTAACAAACCCCGGACGAGTCTCAACGCCGATGCCACCAAAGGGATCTTGAGGCACGGGAGCATGTGCGTCCGGCAGCCGGCAGCGATGGTGGCCCACGGCAACGTGGTGAACCTGAAGAGCTCCAAGCCTGTGTGTTTGCCTCCTGGTGGGACCCCCGCTCCGGACCACACGGCTCCCTCCCCGTTAAAGCAGAGGCCGAGGGAGCTGGCTGGGGAGCAGGTGGAGAGCAGGAAGGCCCCTTTGCCGGCAGCTTTCCCACCCGGCACAACAACCGAACTCCAGGGCAAGCACCTGCCACGGGGTGTCAAACCGGCACCGCTGGAGCTGGGCCGCAACGCCGCAGCCACGGCAGGGGATGTCCCCAAGGAGAACGGCCAGCTCTTTGCTGCGTCTCCCAAAGAGACCTCCGGGAAGCCGGTGGTGCTGCAGCCAGAGAACAGGGTCAGCCAGCCTCCCAAAAAGGTCCTGTTGAAGAGCAGCTTGCAGGCAGCTCGCTCCTCATCGCCGGCTGTTGAGGAGAGGCCTGCGCTGGATTTCAAAAGCGAGGGCTCTTCCTCGCAGAGCCTGGACGATGGGCTGCTGGTGAACGCCCAGTACATCCCAGCCCAGCAGCAAAGCATGAAGCTTCACAAAGGCACCCGGAACGTCAAGATTTTGAAAAGCTCTGCGTTGAAACACAGGTCCCACCTTGTCAGTGGGGTGGAAAACAGCTCGCAGACCTTGCGGGAGAAAGCCAAACCGCTCGGCAAGAAGTGCCGCTTTCCCGAGGAACTGGATACAAATAAGAAACTGAAAAAGCCCTCGTCGCGGGGGAAGAGAGGCAGCGGGTTGCCGCTGGAGCCAGGCCTCCCGGGCCGGCAGGCCAGCCTGCACAGATCCGCCCTCCGCTCCCACGGGCACGGCCGGGAGGTTGTGGTGGCCAAGCCCAAACACAAGCGTGCCGACTACCGCCGCTGGAAGTCCTCGGCAGAGATCTCCTACGAGGAGGCCCTGCGGAGGGCGAGGAGGAACCGGCGGGAAGGCGTGGGGGTCTACTCACAGGTGCCCCTGCCCTATGTCAGCCCCTATGCCTACGTGGCCAGCGACTCGGAGTACTCGGCCGAGTGCGAGTCCTTGTTCCACTCCACCGTGGTGGACACGAGCGAGGACGAGCAGAGCAACTACACCACGAACTGCTTTGGAGACAGCGAGTCAAGCCTGAGCGAGGTGGAGTTCGTAGGGGAGAGCACGACCACCAGTGACTCTGATGAGAGCGGGGGCCTGATTTGGTCCCAGTTTGTCCAGACGCTCCCCATCCAAACGGTCACGGCGCCGGAGCTGCACGAAAATGCAGCCAAGGCCTTTGTCAAAATCAAAGCCTCCCATAACCTCAAGAAGAAAATCCTCCGCTTTCGGTCAGGCTCCCTGAAGCTCATGACGACCGTCTAGTGAGGTGACTTGGTGGAATGTATCTGCTTCTGCTTTCGGAAGCAAGGTGCTTTTTTTTGTACATATTTCCACGGATTTTTTTTTTTTTTATACAAATATTTAAAACTTAAGGTAAATTATGTCACTTGTCTTCAGAACTTGGGTGGATACTAGTGCCTTTTATGTGGAAATAAAAGACCGTTACACTCGTTTAAAAAAACCCGACAACACAACACTGCCATTTCAGTGGTGAACAGCCTCCAGCGCGTGGTGTCAGAAGGCTTTGAGAAAAGGCTAATTTTTCTGGGAATGGATCTTCCTTGCCTAGTTTTTCCAGTTCTGGGTCTTATACAGGATATCGACAGCTTAAGGTCATAAGTTTTTAGGGAATAAAGGGGAGGGAGTGAGGGTGGTTCTTCATGGTTTTGCTTGTCCCTTTCTGCTGCTGCTGTTGCCACACCTTGAACTTTTTCCTTCTGGTACTCTGGTCTGTTTTTTTTTCCTCTTCTTGTTGATTCTCTTCTTGAAACTCACTCCTGTCCTCCCCCAGCCTTCCCCCACCAGGAAAGGGCTCCTGTTCAATCTGTCTCCGAGGTTAAGTCGCCTTCCCTGGCGTGCACTCTGCTCTGATCTCCTGGGAGTCCCACTGCGGACATTGGTGGTGTCCAGAGTAAACTGCCGGAGCAGCTGACGAAGGCTTAGTAACTTCATTATATTGTGTAAAACTGCTTTTGAAAAAGAAAAAAAACCCATATGCATGTCACGTGCATGAGTATCAGTAGTTTTAATATTCCTGTTGATGTCCAATTTACTGTACATCATCAATGGCTGTTTTTATATATATATCATTGTGTAAATTAATATAACACATCATATGCTGTAATAAACAGTCTGTTTTAATACTTTTTAAAGTTTGTTACGTTGGTGCAGACCCAGTCAGTGCTTTTATATTGGTGTTGTCACCACTTAGATGTCTCCTGATGTGACCTGTTAATATTCCTTGCATTTAGCCATGCAGGAAATGGGGCAAGTTTAAAATGTTGCTGTGGATGTGACTTGTACTTTGAGGGAACTGGCTTGTCATGGCTCCTCTTGTGCTTCCTGTAACTTGCATTTTTCCGAGGGCAAGGTGGGATTTAGGAGCTCAGAGGCATCTTCAGGTTGTTGCTGATGGCAGGCAGCTCATGTTGCAGAGCAGATGGAAGTGTAATAGTAATCCTCCTCTCTGTCTGGGTGCTTGCAGACTTTGGTTGGTACAACACGGGGACAGATGGTTGGTTTCTGTAACCAAATCGATCCGCGGGACACGACAGGTGTCCTCCTGGAATGTCCAGTAAGTGAATCCCCAGGAGCTGTGTGGTCTGGTAGCCAGGCTGGGTGGAGGACAGCATAGGCTGCCGGTCCATGGTGCCCTCTGTAGCTTGGGCAGTTGGCTCTGTCACAGCCTAGCAGGGTCATGGAAGGTGACAATTGTGTCACCCACTGGTCTGAGTCTCAGTTCGTCCCATGGCACTGGAGGTGACTGGCAGCAAAGGAGAAAGGAGCCCTCCATAGGCAGCACTGCTTCCATTCACAACAAAAGCTTTGGAGCTGCCTGGTGGGAAGGCTGGAGGTTTCGGGCAGGTTGAGCTGGTTTCTGCAGGTTCATCTTCTGCTTTGGCATCCACAAAGCAGTGGACAAACAGCTGGAGTGGGTGCTGTGGCTGGTGCGGATTTCAGGGACATGTGTGCAGCCTGTCCATTCCATAGCAAGGTCTGAGCAGAGCTTTCCTTTGTGGTTCCTCTGTACCCTTCCTGCTGTCACCCACCTGAAAGGCAGAGCAGCTTTTTTCCTCAGGTTTCCTTGCATCGCAAATGTAGGAAGGAAAGATCCACTCAGAATTAAACATCTCAGAGAGGAGCTTCTGAGACAGTGGGAACACTTTTCCTAGGAGGCAGATTTTATTTTTTAATCTGCAGTGCAGTAAATCCCTATTTAGAATGTCTCATATTATTTTTTTCCTGTTTTTTTTTTTTTTTTAAGGAGTGGAAAATCAGTTTCTGTAAGGGTTTTGCAGTACATCACCAGGCTGTGGATTCAGTGACCCAGAAAGTCCTTGCACTTCCACCTCCCATGAAACAGCAAAAGCTGTAACTCCCCTTCTCTGCTCATAACTCTCCTATTACTTTACACATGGAAAGGCAGGCTGTATATATATATGTATGTATGTATAAAAAATTATATATTGGTTTAGAATGATTCATCCAGAAATTGTTGGACAAAGGCTGCCACTGCAGAGAGGGGAGAGAAGTAATCGTTGTTGTTAAATATGGCATTACCAAGGCTAAGCAGCAGCTTAAAGCCGTCCCATTAGCAACTGATGGGTGTTATATCAAACAAAGGCAATGTCGTGTGGAAGCTGGTAGTTTCTTTCCTAAAATATCTCTTAATCATGCCACATAACCTCTCTTTGAGTGAGAAAAACATGTGCAAATCCCTGTAAATCTCCTCAGAGGTATAGCAGAGCAGCAGAGAGGATCCTCAGCCATGCACTCGCTCTCTGGCTGTAAAGGAGCTGCTGGTGGAAAGACAAACCAATGCCCAGTGGCATTGGGATGATGAATTTTTAATTGCAGTGCTATAGCAGATTGCCTTGTACTGGGTGAGGGAGGCTGGTTTTCAAAAGTGAGCTGCTGAATGGTTTCTTTTCAGATAATTGAGTAAAAAAAGAAAATAAAATAAGCGCCTAAATATCGCTAAGACTGTATCAGCTGCAGCCACTGTATTCTGCAGTTCTCTTGTTGAATAGCTTAATACCAGGCTTGGAAATAGGCTGATGGTATCTCCCTCTTAATTGCATCCGAGTCTTTTCAGTTTGGGGAAGGAATTTTCCTTTTCTTACATGATTTAGGTAAGCATCCAGAATCCTTTACACAGGCCTAGTGTTTTCTATCGACACCCAACCCCCTCCTTTTTTTTTTCTTTTTTTTTTTTTTGAATAACAGATCTTAACAGTGAACGAAAAGTACTTGGTATGGTCCCAATACACAACACACATTCTCATCTCTGGTTCTGATTTAGGAAACACATCTGAGTTAGTAAGTTTTTGCAGCGTTAGGTTGAAAAACATCTGCTGATCTTGGAGACCAGTTGAATATCTGGCACTTCTTTAAGCTACCTGGCTTTCCAGCTTCACAGCCTGGAGTCCTTGCCAGTGCATTTTTCATGATGTTCACTTTTTAATCATCCCCAGTGTTTATGGTTGTCTTTGGAAGTCTGAAGCGGGAACATTTAATTGCACTGGGAGCTGTTTCAAGGGGTAGGTGGTAGAGGGGAGTTTTGGGATTAGGTATCCCTATGCTCCTCATGTAACTGAGTGCAGGAAAGTACAGGAGCATAAAGGAACACGAGCAGGCCCCTTTGAGCTGGGTTCCTGGTGATTCAGATAAGGCAGCTTTTCTGCACACCTCTGGAATACCATCACTCCCACTGAGGCTATCAGCACCACGCACTCTGAGGGGATGAGTGTCACTGTCACTGCTGTCTGCCTTCCAGCAGGCTTCCTGGGTCTATCCTCTGCTCCCTCACCCCAGCCACCAGCTGTGGGTCAGAAAATAAAGAATCAAGCTGTGTCTGGTGTGTGCGGGGTCAGGGAGAAGCCCTGGCATGGTGCCCAGACGTCCCAACTGCGTGGGGCCCCTGCTGTGGACCTCCTGCTTGCCGTGAGAAAGCCAACGTGCCTGTGGAGCAAGGGCTCGGGCAGCTGGGTCTGAGGGAAAGGGGGAGTGGAGAGTCCCATAAATAGAGTGGTCTGATCCTGGTTCATCTGTATTTCTGGAAGAGGTGGGAAGAGGAAGTGTTCCAGCCTAACACCTCTCTCAGTAAGTTAGACTGGACTAAATGGAGTCCTCCCAGGGACTCTGCCTCATTTCTCCCAGAACTCTTTGAATGATCCAAGCCACTGTCAGCACTCCCAGTTACTGAGGTGCTTAAACCATCTGACCAAGTCCTGCAGGAACTGGGGACAAGTGATGAGCTTCCATTCCCCAGATCTGGTTTTGGCTTTCCACAGCACAGCCCCTGCTTGCAGAGAGCCTGTAGGTCCCAGCCCTCTGCAGCTTTCCTTGTCCTGGGGCTTCAGCAGGACTCTGTCCATCCCTTACCAGTTTTCTACTTTTCTCATGGGTTGGGGTTCATGCTGGATAAGGCCTGAAAACAAGTTCTCCACAACAGTCCTGTGCCTTCAGCAATCCTAGATCTGTTTGTTGGCTCAGAGGAAGGTCAGGCGTTCCTCAGGTGGCAGCCAGCAAAGCCATCCCTGAGGCACCCGCACCCCTTCCTGTCACAAAGGGCAGCAAAGGCTTTGATGAGCTGTGGTGGCCGCTTGGCAGGTGACTCACCACGCTGGGCATGGCTTTCCCCAGGCGCGTGATTTTTCTTACAAGAGGGAACAAGGACATTTTTGAGGAAGCAGAAACAGCTAAATACATTTTTAATAGCTAACTTCGGAGTCTAGTATGTACCTTTGGAGTAGCCAACAAAAATAAATATGACTGAGCTGCTAATACAAGAAACTGAACCATTCTCAGCTTAACATTATAGATGGAGAACTGTGGTGAGAAAACAATTAGTGCTGGAGCATGTCCAGAGAAGGGCAATGGAATGGATGAAAGGACTAGAGCAGAAGTCTTGTGAGAAGTGGCTGAGGGGGCTCCAGGGCAGCCTGGAGAAAAGGAGGTTTAGGGGGGACCTTATCACCCTCTACAACTCCCTGAAAGGAGGGTGGAGGTGGAGGGGGGGGGATCGTTCTCTTCTCCCATTTAACAAGCAATAGGACAAGAGGGAATGGCCTCAAGTTGCACCAGGGGAGATTTAGATTGGATATTAGGAGAAAATTCTTCACTGAAAGGATGTTCAGGCATTGGAACAAGCACCCCTGGGAGGTGGTGGAGTCACCATCCCTGGAAGTGTTCAAGAAACGTGGCACTTGGGGACTTAATTTAGTGGTGAACAAGGTGATGCTTGGGTTGAGTTGGACTTGAATTCTGAGGTCTTTTCCAGCCTTAACTGTTCTATGATTCTATGAATTGCTTTGGGGTTTGAAAATTCTCACAGTTCTGGAATGAGAAGAGATACATGAAGACCAGGGAGATCTATTTAAAAGGGATACTAGAAAGTGCTTTTTTACACAGCAGGGAATTTGCTTCTGCTGGAAATAGTGAGAAGGATGTAATATCAGCAAGTTCAGAGGGAAAGAGAAGGTAGGGATGGATATGTTCTACCAACGATTGTGGATGCCAGGAAGAGTGTGAGGTGACTGGACTGCAAACAGTGGCCAGGCCTGTGTGCTCTCCCTCAAGATTGTCTTTTCCTGCAGTTGCTGAAGCACCATTAGCTGGGGGAGATGCACCATCACCATCCTGCTGACCCAGCAGACCATTTCCTGTGTTCCTCTGATCTTGAAGTAACTGATGGGAGCCATTGATGCAATTGAATTTTCCTCACTCTAGTATTTATTAGTCTTTTGCCCTTCCAGCTCCTGCTGAAGGCAAGTTTTGCATTGGTTTGCCAAGAAGTCTTTGCCAAGAAGTCTCACTCTCCACGCTTGGCTGATGGTGACATGCATTTATTCAGACTATGGACCCATGTTTCTGGTCACTCTTGTCCTCTGGCACAATAAATTCATCCACCCTTTCAGGCAGGCAGTCTGTGCTGAAGTCCTCTGTTATGGTGAACATCATCCCCTGTGCCACAAACACTGTTATGGGCACAATCCATGTGTGTTCCTCATGACTTCAGTCCATAAATAAGTCTACCTTGGGATCACTGTTGGGCAGCAGCTTTACACCCTGCAGTTGCTTATAAACTGTAGGAAAAGCTGGTGACCTCCAAACCAAATGAACCATCCTAGAGCCAGAGTGCCTCCACTGCTCCTTGCCTTGGGAATTTTCTGTCCTTGGGGAGTTTTTCTCTCCATCTGACTGTGTCTCCATTTGTGCCTTGGTTTGGAGCAACAGAGCAGTCTGGAAGTGTGTCCCATGGTCATCTCCACTTGACCAGTGTTGGTTGGGGCAGCAGAGCCATTTTGGAGCACGCTGGTAGAACACTGACCCCAGCAGTCCATGCCAGGGGCACGGCAAATGTGCTTCCACCTGAACAGGGATACGGGCATCTGACCCAGTGATGGCTGCCTGGAAAAGCTTCCAGTCAAAAAATATGGGCAAGCTTGGTCCAAATGACATTGGAGACCAGACTAAGTCTAGGCTGAAGTAAACACTTGAACTTTGTATATTGTTCTTGTGGGGACCTCAGTTTGTGGGGACCTGAGTTTGGATCTGCTCCTTTCGCGCTGTATGACTTGTTAATGTAAAGAGAGCCTCTCTCTCAATTAATGCCCTTTGTTTCCATGCTGTATTCCTTTAAGATCAATAAAGTGTATTAACATTAACAACTTGATTTCACTGAGCCAAGCTCTGAAAATCTGGATTTTGTTTGTTTTAAAGGAGTTGTAAGTCCTGGGAACTAAGACTTCCTCGACAATACTAAAGGAAAACCTGTATAATTTGGACTCTGACCTCGTGATGGGGTTCATGCCATCAGGCTTTGTAAGTAAATTGTTTTATCCCCCCTGAAAAAGGTCAAGTCTTCCGTGGTCAAGGGGCAGGAAGCTGGAAAATTTGCAGCCTGTTGAAAAATGTGTTCCCTGTGTCTCCTTATGAGCTTTGTGCCTTCAGAAATGAGATTTTCACGAGGGGGGGGAGGTATGAGGTACAGGTAGGAGAAGGACCTAATCAATCTTAATCTCTGAAGTGCTCATGCAGTGAGTGTTTAAGCATGTGATTAAGCCCATTCTTACTCAGCGAAGCATTTCAGCACACGCTTTGGGGTGAATGAAGCATGTGCTCAGGAATGCTGGATCAAGGTCTCTAAGCTTTCCAAGTGTCCCATGCCTGTTTGCACTGACTGTCCCATTGACTTCTTTTGGCTAATGCTGGAAGGAACTCCCTGCTCTTCCTTAAAAGCCACACTCCATATGGTGAAACTGGATTCAAACTGTTAATCTGAATTTGGGAGAAGCATTACCTTGGGTCCTTGATTTAAGCAGTAATGGCAAGGAGGGCTTTCAAAGGAAGAAATTAATTTTGTTATATTTGAGGACAGTGAGCTAAAACCACTTCAGTTATATGAGTGAATGTGCTTTGTGCTCTGTATCAGTAGCAGGACTTTGTGTAAACCCTGGGAATGGCATTTAGGAAGAGGCAGAATGACCCTTTCTGTATCTGCTCCCTTCCCTTCCCTTGGATGCCCAGGTAGAGCTGGGAAAATGAGGCAGGCACAAACACCAAGTGTGGAGGGTCTGGAGCACCACTCATTCATCTGCCTGGCTAATCCAACTTTAATCCCAGTTTCAGGCAGTGAGATTAGCAAAACAGCAGGATCTCTGGGCTACCCAGGGATCTAGAAAGCAGAGAGGGTAACTTTGCCTGGCTTCAGAGGAAAGCTGCAGATTCAGCAAGCAGTGGAGGCAAGGGAATGGTTAAAGGTTTGCCTTCTCTTCCCAAACACATTATTTACAGTGGGTTGGTTTCCTTTTGGAAGGGCCCTCTGTAAAAGGAGACGTTCCCAGCGTTTCTGCGGGTTAGACCTGTATCACATTACAGTTTTCTTTCCTGGACTCTTGACTGACACGATTTCCTGAAGCTGCTCTTCTCTCGGGAAGGTGAACTCAGGAAAGAGTAGGTGTTTGCTAAAAATCCAGAGTCTTGGAAAGCAGAACCACGGTGATGGTCTCCTCGTTCTAGACATAAGGTCAGTCCTCAGTGCTGCATCATGCTCTGCATCTCCCAGTGCAGGGCAAGGGCTGGGAAAGGAGTGGGAGAGGAAATCCATAGGGTTTGATAAGAGAGAGGTCTGTAAATCCTGTTGGAGCAGCTTGCAGAGGCCATGGCAGGAGCCACAGGAGCTGCGCCAGGCGAGCAGCCATCCCACCTGGTGGGCAGTGAGGTCAAGGGCTGTGTTGGCCACTGACCTGGATATCCTGATCCCTGCCTTTGCCTAAGCCACCTTCCTGCCTCCAGGCCACAGCAGAAAGCGTGTTCATCCTGGTGAGTGTTTCCTTTACTGCTTCTTTTTCTTCTTCATGAAATAAATTGTGGCTTGGCATTAAAGCCTGAGTGCTGAATGAAAGTGAAGTTCTGGCTTGTTTCTCCTGTCAAACACCTCAGAGAGTGTTTTCCTTGATGTTCACTTGCTTGGAAGGAAGAGATATGATCCTCTTCTCATCTGCAACATGTCCATGTTTTTTTACAGGTGTCTTCTGAGTGGCATGTATGGAACAACAAACACATCGAGGTGACACAGCACTGTCTTCAGCACTGTGGGACACCCTGCAGCAACCCTATAGCTGCACAATCCACAGCTACCCCAAAGTGTTTTTCTCTGACAGGAATATTGGGACTGAGAGGTTTGGATCTGACTGATCCCACCTGAAGCCCACCAGTGCTTAGGGTGAAGATGCTCCTGCGGGGAGAGGAGGAAGCACACTCAGAAGTGTTATTGCTGTTAAATGACAAGCTCCCTTTCCTTCCCCTCCCCTTCCCTGCCATGGAGATAGAGATCTCTGCTGTGGTCCCTGCTGCTTTCTTTTTCCTGTGTTGATCTATGGTGAGACTTGCTGCCTTTGAAGGATGGTCTCAGCCCTGAGAGAGGCTTTCACTGCTGAGCCACTGACATTTGATTCAGAGCACGTGTCTTCCCCTGGGCCCATTGCAGATGCCCACTGTCACTCTGGGTAGGTTGCTTGGGCTCATGAACATGGTAATTATTCATTACAGAAATATGAAATAAACAATTAATTTCATGTTTAACAACAAAAAAATGGCAAGTGGAGAACTGGGTTTTCCTTCTGTTTTGTTCCCACCCTTTATTAGCTACTCAGCACAAGCATTGTAATATGGACTGGAAACACAGCAAAGTGAAAATAATAAATTACCATCCTTACTGTATGGCAGAGCTAATGGATTTGTGTGGGGCAAGGAAACAAAAGGCCTTTTGTCCTGTCAAAGAATCCTCACTGACATTGACCTAAAAACCCAAATAATTTCCTGATCTTCAGGTAGGAGAGATGGCAAAATGGACAAGATGTTCTAGAAACTGATTCTTCTGGCTGCTGGACCCACTCCTGTTCCTGTTGATTGATTTTGAGGCCGTTTTCTCGGTGGTCAGGGCTGGGAAAGGAGCGGGAGAGGAAATCCATCAGGTTTCAGAAACTGCTTCTGGTGCACTGATGAAAAGGCCAATTTTGTGAGTAAACATCCTAATAAGCAGGTCTTGACAGATGGTTTGTTGCTCAAGCCCCACATAACCCTTCAGCTGGTGTCAGTGTCTCCCACAGATGTTTCCCAGGAGAACTTCCCCATGGCGTGCTCGGGAGCTCTCAGCTTTCACAGCATGTCCGGCTGCATCCCAAGGAGGAGCCTCGGTGCTTGCTCGACACGTTGCAGGTGTGTCTTGGGAACAACAGGCTTCCAGAAACACGTTTCTCAAAGGACAGATAAATTTAGGCTCCCAGTGGAGCCTGTTGGTGGCTGAACAGGGTAAGCAAGGGTGCCTGTGCGCAGTGGCTGCTGCTGCTGCTGTCACTTGGTCCATGAGCAGTCAGAAATGTTCAGTGTTACATGAAGCAGAACAAGAAATGTCTCGTATACTTTAGGTATCCTCCAGTCCCTTTTGTTTCGGTATTGCTTCATCTCAATCTTTCCAGAATCTGTCCCCCATATTTTCTAGCAAACCACAGAATAAATGTCACTTAGGCAGTGATTTTTCCAAGCAAATCCATTCTTTTTCCCCCATTTCCTTTGAGTTTGCTGAACTGTTCTGAGTCCTGGGGTCAGCCAATGACGCTGTAGTCACAATATGAGGTGTGCAGTCCTCAGGCAGATCAAGTATTTCCACTAGATGGATAAATACAGCAATTTTACCTCATTCTCCTCCCATGGTGAGCTCGTGGGACTGTAAGATTGTTCATATCATCTGTCTTCCAGAGCAGACAGTTTAGATTTGGCTGATCTGTACATCCCTGCAGTGTTCCTGGTGGGCTGTACAGGATGTACAACTCTCTGTCCCTGACCTGAGAGCAGCTGGAACTGGACTGACGTGCAGAGGCTGCTGTTGAGAGGAAAATGAGCTGTCCTGCGAGGGTGTCCGCTAGGAATGGGCTTAAACAGAAGATTATGGTTTGGGAAAAAGTTTAGTTTTGATGAATTTAGGCTGAATTCCTGCCAAAGTAGAGCAGAACACAACCAGGTAGAAATTCTGCAGAAGGGAATAGTGCAGCAGCTCACACTGTGGGTTGTCTCAAGAGCTGATCCATGGATCTCTGAGCCTCTCTGCTGGGTTTCATGGGTTCTCCATCTGTGGATGCTCTGGTGTTTCCTGCCTATGGTCTAGTGTCTGGGATACCCCAAGCTGAGAAGTGTGGGAGCAGTGAAATCCCCTCTTGCTGAGCAGCCTATTTGGCAGCAGGCTGCCCCAGGGCCCTGGAAACCTGAACGGTGGAGGAACCAGATGGGTGACCAGGCAGGAAACTCAGCAGGTTTCTGATGTTTGGAGCCCTGTGCAAGTTTCATGGGAACCTGGGCAAAATTGACTCACCTCGCTGAGATTTTGCTGAATTGGTGAATTCCTCTGAAATGCTGTTTTGCCTGAAACCTTCCGAGCAGGTGCAGTATCTCCAGCTATCTTTTGAAGACAGAGACAAGGCATTGCCCTGTGCTTCCAGCGTGGGGCTTTGGGAGTCAAAGGCTCACTTGCCTTTGCTACTGAGCCCTCTGCCAGCATTTGCACTCTTGAAGTGGTGTCGAGGAGGGAGGACACAGGAACATGGCAGTGATGAGTAAAGGTTGACAGGTTATTCTGATCCTTAGAAAATCATTGTGTTCTCATTACACTACACCTCATCCACCTACTCTGTCTTGTCCTGTAGACTATAAATTCTCCATATTAAATTAATTCCCCAAGTTCTCCATTTGTTTTCACAGCCTCTAGCTGAGTTTCCTAGGTGCTACCCTCATACAAACAATAATAAAGACGGCTCTGTCCTGCTGCAAACCACTTCTGAGGATGTTCCCTCTAATTCTCTTCCTTGTTCAGCATTGTATCATTAAAAGGCATGAGGTGGTTAATTGGAGGCTCACAGCTTTTGTGACTGATGCAAACCGGTGTGTGTGTAATAGCTTGCTGCAAATGCTCAGGTGAATGCTTTAAAAGAAAAGGGGGAGGACGCAGATGGCCACGAGCAGAAGCTTCCCTGCAAAAGGTCAGTGGAAAAGGTTAGTGATAGGGCTGCCCCGAAGCTGGAAAAAAGAACCTAATACCTGGACAACTGGTGAGGAGCCCGGCTAGAGCCGGGCTTTGTTCCCTAAAGGGGGCTGCCGCAGCGAGGAGATTGTACATCAAAGCTCTCATAAGAAAACACAGCAGAGATCGGTATCACCCAGCCTGTGGCACTGGGGGAAATGGATTGGTTGACAAGTCGGAGGCCCTCTCTGGGCAGATGGCTGGGTAGGAGTTACTGGCTGCTTGCAAAATCTCGGAAGGAGCTTTTAATCTGCGTGTGATACTGTATGTTTTAGCGAGCATCTAGATGCTTATCTCGGCTGCATTAGTCACCAGGAGAGTCTGCTCTCAACCTTTTCTCTGCCATACCTCAGCTGCAGGCTTCTTCCCCCAGTTTTTGGGAAATACGTGAGCTGAACGCTGTAGGATTTGTTGGGCTTTTTAAAATTTTGACAAGGAAATAATACAGGGACAGGTTTTCTTGGTGATGCTCTGCAGAGCATGTTTGGTGCTGTGGCTTCACATGTGCTGTGATAGACTCTCAGAGCCTTGCCCCGGGAGCCAGCGGCCTGAAAAGTCTTATCACGCTCCAAAACAAATAGTTCTGTCTTGAAGCCCATTAGAATAACAACTACAAAGCTTCTCCCAACCTGATGTTAAATGCCTTGCTGTGCCAAAGGTAAACAGGATCAATCACTCATCCTCCCAGGGACCCTCTGATGGCAGTCCATGAATCAAGCTTGGCTTTTGAGGTCATTTTTATCTGCCTTGGGGAGCACAAGCTGATCAAACTGGGGTCTCGCTCTGCATGTGCAGGCTGAAGAGTGCAAGCTTGGGTCTGGCAGGGTGTGTTAATTAGGCGTATCCAGTGTAAATATATCTGTTATGATGAGGTCTGCAAAGCGGTGAGACCTGGGCGTGCAGGCTCTGGCCACCTCTGCTCTCCTACAAAGCCAATATTGCCACCGTGCATCTGCTGGCTTGGCCAAACAACAGCTTGATGCTGCTTTTCCTCCTGTGCCTTTGTACCTGCGGTGTTTTGTTTGTTTTCTTTTGATTATGCCAAAAAAAAAGCTTAGCTCAGTGGGGAAACCAAACTCCCAGCAATGCCTGAAGACTACAGACGATGTAATAGTCTGGAGTTTTGCTAATCCAGACAGTAACATGAGCTCAGGGTGTTCAGCTGAGGTCCCACTATAACTTTGCCCATCACCCAGTGAGATTTAGAGCCTACCAGGTCATGGGCTGTGTATGCAATTAAAAAGCTCCTTTCCCCAAGGAGTTCACAGCGCAGAGACAAAATATTAACCTCCCAATTAGTTTATTGTGGCAGACTGGGGCACAGAAGTCAGATTATCCAGGGGCAGGCTGAGACCATTCATGTGCCATTGAACTTGGAAAAGGCTTTTTTCACGACATCTGGTTTCAATCAATTTGTCGTCAATTCAGAGTGCCGGACTCATTTTCTGGGACCATTAAAGTACACAGCACTGACACGGGGTTGCAGCTGGAATCCAAACATGGGTATCCAGAGTCCGGCTGCCTCTCGCTGGTGACTGTGTAGAGAATGAGAATCTGGTGGTCAGGGTATTCTGAATAAAGCTCCTTTGTCCATTTGAGAAAGCCTCAGGCTTGGCCATCAGCTCCTGTCCTGCCATTTACAGCTTGGTCATACATGTGGTGCCAGGACAGACCTCAGCAGGGACCCAGTCTCCATGAACTGGGGAGGAGATTCATGCCAAGCCTTCTGGAAGTCTTTGCAAAGGCTCTCCCTGACATGGAGCAGGCTCCTTCCCCAGCCCAACTCTGCATTTTGCTCTTAGGGCTCCAAACCACCTTCTTGTGCAAGCAGCCAGTTGTGGCTGTGACTCTGCCAGTACTGGAACATGCTGAGAGGAGCCTGGTTCATTTAAATGTGTGGAACCACAGCTCATGCTTTTACAGCATATATTCAGTGAAGCAATGCCTTTATCTGCAATACTTAGCCTTTATCTAACATCTTTTCAGTCTAAAGCTTTTTTTGAAACACAGATTAAGTAATAACAACGTAGGATAATTGAGCGCATTTTTTCACAGTGACATAGTGATACTTATCTGTGGCTACTGAAAAGCAGGGATAATATACTTTGTCAGTGCTGTATTATCTTGCTTCTGAAACAGAGCAAGTTTGGCATTAGGGCTTAAGTAATTGAAATACGGCTCCTTGTACCACAGCCTGTTTGTTTACAATAAAGCCTAATGCATCTTTCTAATGGACACTGCAGTGTCAGAAGCACTGACACGACCCCTGGCTCTGTGCAGCCTGGGAGGCTGGTGGTGTGTTGAGTATGGAGATCACACCGTGCAAGGACTGCGTTGGATGTCCTGAGGAAAACCCATCTTGCTTCAGGAAGAGGTGACCTCAAGGATCAGGGCTTGTAATGCATGCTTGTTTTTTGGATGTCAGGTGAGATGCAGTTCTGAGCGTGCTCTGCTTAGCATCACCACGGCTCCTGTGGGTAGTTAGTTAAAACACTGTTTTGAGCAGACCTTGCAAACCCACTGGGTGATTTGATTTGCACGGGAGGCCAGGTGGAATAAAAGGACAGGCTGGCATGGCAAAACAAGCTGGACTCCCTTTGAATCCCACTGAGTGAGGAGGAAAACCTAAATTAACGCCCCCTTCCAAGCCCTCAGACACACAGGTCTCTTACGCAGCAAAACAGCACGTGCATTTTCCAGGAAAAAAAGGAGGATCGATAGGAAAACACTTAGATTTCAATTGACTTGCTGTCCAACGTGGTATTTGAGTCCCTCTTGCATTTGTTCAGGCAGAACACGATGGTGTGTCTCTGGATAATTTTCCACCTGCCTGTTTTGAATATCAGATGGAATCATTTAGCTGGTGAGCTGGAACGATGCCAAATTTTGCAGGAGCCTTTTCTCCCAGCTTCTGCTGTTTTTGTAACTACTTAGACAGAATTATCTGAGCATGCTCCCGACTGGCACAGGGTATATGCTGAGCAACACATGAGTCGACTCTTCCACTCTTCATGTGTCAACACAGTCCCGTAGTTAATGTCAAGCAACAAGCTATTAGGACTTGTTTAACTGTAATTCACAGGTTCTCAAAGGGCCAGAAGGGTATTTCATGTCATCTGAACCTGCAGAACGACACTGACCCATCAGCAAAGTCATTTCAGACACTGAAAAAATCATTCACGCCATTTTCTTGCTGGATTTTTTTCTGCATTGTATCCCAGTGTGCATGACAAGCGAATTGCTGGAAGCTTCTTACTCTGTTAAGCATCCTCTAATAGGGTGGAAGTGGGGGTTAATTCAGCAGGTAATGTGTTGCTTTGAAGTTGCTCAATCTATTAAGTGTTTAGCTGTATATATGTAAGTGCATTGGATACAGCTGGAATACTGATGTCAGGATCCTGTCAGGCTCACCTCTTCCTTCCCTGTGCTGTTTGATTGGCATCAATCCTGAGGAAGGAGGTAGTGGTGCTGGTAACTGTTCCCCGGCTGGAAAATGGGTATGGTCAGCCCCATCCTCACATGTGGTTGGTATCTCCAGAGAGCAAGAATTTGTTAGCTTAAAGCTTTTCTCTAAATGGGTGACAACTCTTCTCTGATAAGCTGTGGCTGCCCTACATGTGAGACCTCAGACACCAAATAAACAGTGCTGGCATCAGATAATTCTGTTTAGAATGCTGTGGCCTTAGAAGTGCCCTATCTTTTGAAATGCAATGTTTTTTTCATGGGTTGTTTACATCTTCCTGCAGTGACTTCATGTCACCTCGTAGTTCTTCAGTGTCTATAAAAGCTTAAACCGCTGATCCTAGAAAGTATTTACAGGACTGGGTTTCTTTTTCTCAGGCTTTTGGGGGATGATTTATCTTTAATACTCCATCATGCTTCTGAAACATCCACTGGAGTGCTGATTGGCAAACCAGAGCTTGCAGTCATTAGAGATGTAACGTTTCTGAAAAGGCTTGACTCGGTGGCGTGCTCCGAGGGTGAATGTTGTGGTCGATGAGATCCAACTGGGAAATGACACAGATGTCCTCGTGCTCAAAGTGTAAACCCCCATGTCAGCGGGTGTCAAAGCACTGTGGAGTTTTCTGCTCACCCCCTTGAAAACACGGGTTGCAAACTGGAAAGATCACGACCTTTTGCAATTTGAGGGAAGGCCTGTGATTTGGGCTGGGAACCTCTGGTGCCCAGGAAGCTGTGAGCAAACAGGACTGAAGCTGGCTGTGTGAAATCACAGAGCACGCCAAGTGTAGAAGGGAAAGCACCAAAAAGCTGAGAGTTTTGAAACTGTTTATCTAAGTTTCTTGCATGGCCCCTCTTATCACAGCATCGCAGCACCTCCCAGATGGTTAATATGTTTTATCTTCTTGCCAACACCCTCACAGGGTTCCTATCCCTATTTTACAGTTAGGAGACCCAAGTGGAGGTGCTGAGTGATATGCCCAGTGGCACTTGGGGTTTCTGTGGCAGATCAAGGAATGAAGCTCAACTTTCCCAGGCCCCAGGCTAATTCTTAAACCCCGTGGGATCCTCCTGGAAATGAGCAGAAGGGCTTAGCAAAACACAGCAGCATGTGGAAATAATGTTCAAATGCACTATGGGGGAGCCCATCCTGGACTCCCTAAGTGTTGGGTTTTCAGTCTTGGTGTTTGGGAGCAAGGCGATGCTGCACTGTGGAATGGTGACAACAGCCCTTGAATGAGCAGAACGGGGCTGCCATCAAGAGAGGTTCATTACTCCACACTAATAATGAATTATAGCACTGTGCTGACCAGGCTGTGCCACTTTGGGGGCTGAAATGAGCTGCTGGGTGTGTGGCTCTTGCTGCCCATGCAGAACTGGGATTTCAGGCTCTCTCATCACCTCGAGCCAGAGCTGCATCTCCTTGGCTGCTGGCAGGTCAGTGGATTCTCCAGTGCTGTTTGCCCTTGAGAAGGCTCCATCCCACTAAGATGTTTTGCAGAAGCTCACTTCAGGATGGAACTGGCAGATTTTGAGCTGCCAATTACCCAAGTTATGCTGAGCTCCTACTCCTCCTTTACTATCCCTCTTACATCTCTTGATCCCTGCTTTTCCTATTCGTTCAAAATCCCTTCATCCCAACAAAATGTTTTAGAATCACAAAATGTCGGTGTGGGGGAATAATTAATACAGGGAGAGAGTGATTATTTATTGTGTCCAGGCTATTACCTAATAACCTCCTCCTTCATTCACTGATAATGTTTAAACTATTTGAAATTGCAGCACCTGATAAATAGTGCCATGCCCATAACTTGATTGCAGTAATCCAGGAGGGAGCATGTTTCAAAATGCCAGCATTTCTCAGCAATTAGCTGGAAAACTAGTCCTTAGCAGGAGTGCTGGGATAATCTGGAGTTTGAGATACTGCTGGGTGTGTTGGATGCTAATTCTGAAATGGTCACTGCATTTTCTTACTCTGGGCTGTACCTGGATCGAAAGACCCTTTTAGGAGGTCAGAGAAATAATGATTAAACAGGCAGGCAGCCCCAGACTGAAGCCTATGGCTTTGTTCAGGAGGGCAAGTGAGGCTGCAGGATGAAAGGAAGGTGAAGATGAGCACAGGAGGCAGCAGTCCCCGCTGGCTGCCTGCCTGCTCCTCACTCCTCTCCACGGAGGTTTTGCTAAGCAGGCGAGCTGGTGTGCTGTCACTTGGGAATGCTGTCAGCTCCTCAAAACCTTGGGTTCTGAGCGCTTGCTCTCCTACGCACACTCAGCAAGTTTCCAGCGTGAGCAAAAAAAAAAAAGTCTTTCATTGTCACTGCAAGGCAGCGCACATCCCAAAGTCCTCATCTAAGAAGATCCCAGATGAGTGTCTCATTTGCATGTCTAACAAAGCCTTGGGTAATCACCAGGAGGACGCTGGACTCAGTTGAAAGACTTGGACGATAGCAGCAGGTATTTGGAAAGAGGCATCTGTGCAGGGTGATTCCTTGATCTGCCTCAGATCTGAGTTTGTATGCTTGTCTTGCAAAAGGATGTTGCAGCAGCTTCACGACGCATCTGGAAATTCCAGATTTTTGTGGAAGGCATGGGATTGGGAGCTGGGAGGTCTGGGACACCCTACAGCTTGTTTTCTCAAGCACTCTTCTGTAGCAAAAGCAGTGTCAGGAGTGCAGGGTCTTCCCCATGGAGCAGCAGAGGGGAGGAGTAACAGAGGAGATGCCCAGTCCAGGTCTGGCTGGTTGCCGTAACTTTCCTAAGACACTAAGCTGTGTCCTTTGAAGATTTCCTCTCAGCAGAACCTGCCACATCCTCACAGAGGTAAAGTAGGGAGTGATCTAAATCTTATTAGGGACTGTAAAGCAGTCAGAACGCTGGCTGCAGAATCACCCTGAGGGTGAGTGTGGCAGCAGAGGACTTGAACAGGCTGACTCTGACCTTGAGATGCAAATGAAAATCAGCAAAGAAGATGGGTTAAGGCTTCTGGAATATGGGGAGATGAGCAGAGTGCAGTTCTTATAGAGAAAGACTCCTTTTTCTGAAGCTCTACAAAGCATACTGCCACCTGAAGCACCATAATCTCTATTTCCTTACAACCCTCTTCTTTATTTTTTTAATCTCACAAGTCACAGGTATGCCTTTGCCTTTACCTGCCACTGTGTATCACTGGTAACTCATTACTTTGTCCCAAGGTGACTGCTGACATCTGGGTCAGCTCATTCTCTGAGTGTGGAGGTGACAGTGGTGTGGCCAGGAAACTCTCTGGACTTAATTTCCTGCCATTCCCCCTCACTTGGAAGTGTTACATCCTCCAGGCTGATCAGTGGACCCCAGCACAGATGTCCTTAGCTTCACAGACACATTTTTCACACCTCAGACCATCTAATTCCCAACCATATGCTGCTTGTGCTTGCTTTTCCTGATAAAATATCTCCCCAATTTCTCTGTCCATGTTTGTTCACTCTCTGACTGTTGAGCTCTGAGAGAAGTCAATGGGAGAAATCCCATGGGTGGCTGAAAATATTTCTTCACCCTCCTTTTTTATTTTGATTTGCATCTCAGCAGGGCAGGTAGCATTCCTTAGAAACAGAAACACGCCTTCTGCAACATCCCAGCCCTTTTAAAATAGAACTGAAGGACTGAAAAAGATTTGGGCGACTCTTCATTTGTAAACACTGCCATTTGCTTACACTAAAATATGAACGTTTTCTGTAAGAGGACCTTCCTTTGCAAGTTTTTCAGGCAATGTCATGATGTGCTGGGAGCAAATATGGAATCACAAAATCACAGAATGGTTTGGGTCAGAAGGGACCTTAAAGATCATCTAGTTCCAATCCCCCTACTCCTTGTCGTGCTGTTTCTGCTGAACTGTTCCTCTCCTTGCAGATTAAAAAGTCTTCCATGGAGTAGAGAGATGATGACTGTGTTGGGAATCCCCACCTTTTCTCAGAAAAGCTCCTGCTCTTTCATCACCTCACAGGCTGATTTCAGAAGGGATTACTCTGACTTGAGCTATGCCCTCCTGGCAGTGGGAATCCTCTACTTCCATTATGAGTAAAAATGAGCATTTCTAGGGGGACTGATTTGAAGCAGGCATTGAATCCTCCCCCTTCCTGAGCCAGCTTTAATAAATAGCAGGGTATGAACACAAATTGCTGAGTGCTTGTTGAAGGACAGCTGAAGAAATGCCTTTAAAAAGCCAAGCGTCTGCCATGGGTTTCCCTTGGAGCTGCTGGTGGCCCCGTGGTGTGGGACTGTGGGTTTAGCTGAGAGCAAGTGTGGTTTCATTACGAGGTGGTTTGCCGGGAAGACACTTCAAAATCCTGCGAGCTGACAATTTCCCCAGCTGATTGTGCTCGCTGAGCTGCTGCCGTGTGCATGCTCAGTGTCACCAGACCACGGGAACGGCAGCTGTAGAGCACAGCACAGGCTCCTCTCCCTCTCCCACACTCCCCAAGCAGGAGAGGAGTTCATTTTTTATTACATAGTCCATATTTTCCCTCTTCCTAGAGCACCACACTCAGCAGGAAGTTGCCATAGCCCTGGAAACTCGGGACCATTATAATCATCGTCGCGCGACTGCGTGACATAATGTTCTTTGAGTAATCAAACCTTAGGCTGCTTTGGGCACTGTTGCCTGAGAATAATCATAGGTCGGTTTTTAAGTGGCACGAGCTTGGTTCTGGGCTGGTGCCTCATCCTGAGCTATTGCTGATTCCGTGGATTTGCTGCACAGGCTCCGCAGGGTGTAATCGCCGGCGCTTTGTGGCAGGCTGGCAGCGCTCTGCTGTGCCAGGTGCCTGTTTCTAACAAGAGTGGGGGTTTTTCTTGTTTTTTTTCAGAATGACTAAATAACCTGTAATCAGTATTAATTCCTTTGAATGCTCCAGAGTGAGTTATTGCTGATTGCTGCTGTCTGACCCTAGTTAAGTCCATTTCTAGAAAACGCTTTGTGTGACTCTGTGTGTACAGCTGAAAGGAATGCAGCTTTCCCCTAATTGCACACTGGTAATGCAAGAGGAGACATTTCTAGTTCTGCTTCTGAAAGTATTTCCTTTAAGCACTGATGAGCCAGTGATAGCAGTAGCCTCTGAAACCGTTTTGAAAAGGAGAGA
This sequence comes from Gymnorhina tibicen, assembly GCA_013399875.1. Classification (NCBI taxonomy): domain Eukaryota; kingdom Metazoa; phylum Chordata; class Aves; order Passeriformes; family Artamidae; genus Gymnorhina; species Gymnorhina tibicen. The sequence continues at coordinate 344,946 of VXAZ01004036.1, forward strand.
CAAGGCAGGAACTAATAGAGTTTCATCACTCGAAGCCTTTGCATAGATTGTAGCAGCAATTGAGCCATCACTAAGCCACTGGGGATAATATCTTTAAAACGCTCTGTATTTTAATAAGATTAAATTGATTCGGGTCTTTGCCAGCCTTTTCAAAGCCAGTGCTGTGTGATGGTCAGTATTTCAGGAAGCTCTGCGCTGGGAAGCAAAGAACTGAAGATTTCTGTGTTTAAATCGAAGAATACCAACCCTCCCTTTTTATGTGCAATATACTGCCCTAGGTACATACAAAAATCCCCCCTATAAGAAAGTCACATTTCCTTATCAGCTCTGCCTTTCTGATTTTTCTACAGCCTTTGTTCTTAGCTCTTTAATTTTATTTAGATCTCCTGTCAGAAGCGTGAAGGCATTTCTTACAGTGGGTGCTGCAAATACAATGAATTTCTTACAGAAGTGAGCTAAATTGTCAATACCATTTGTTACAGTATTAGTTAAGGAGCTGTGCATAAATCAAAAGGATTAACATGATCTCTCGGGTAGAATAGAGGAACAGAACATTATATTGCTCATGTATCATTGATGAAGAATATTTTCCCAACCTTTCATTTATAGAAATGAAAATGTATTTCCCTAAAGTGAGTTCTTTTCTGTGTTTTCAAACTGGTAACACAATTTTTACCATTTAATCATTAAAAACTGTGTTTAAACCAGCACTGTGTTTTCTTATGGGTAAATATTACTTTATTTAAATGTACTTGGGATGCTGTCTCAACGCATTTAACACTTCTCGAGTTGGGCGTTTCATTCATGAATTATTCTCTCCAAAGCAATTAGATGAAAGGAAAAGAATACAAATGAGTTTATCGCCGTTCCTGAGCTGTGTTATAGAGATAATCCTGTGTTAGCTCTGGGCGAAGGGCATTTGTGTGGACGTTTCCTGCACCTCAGCTGACCTGTGGTAACTGCTACTCATTACAGAGGAGCAACATCCTTGTGTGCACTGACCTCCAGTGCAGCCAGGAGTGAATATATTATTATGCAGTAACCCCCTGGTTTAGCTGATCCAGGAGGTGAGGACACAATTTGATTGTGGTCTTGGAGTACCTGTGCATGGAAGAAATTTCTAACGGGAGGTGATGCTTCACGTTAGCAGGAAAGGGTACAGCGGAAATGAGAGTCGGCTCAATTAGAGCTGGAGGACTCGGAGCAATGAAGGCAGCTAACCTTGGAACAGCAATTCAAGGACAAGTTGGATTTTCCATCTTCTGAGTCTTTATGTTGAATGTGCATATTTCCCTGGGGATGGGTCATAGCTCAGTCAGGAGTTATGGACTTGAGGCAGGAACTGTGATACATCCTGAGCAGAAGGTCAGGCAAGGCAGTTGTTAAGATCTTCCTGGGCCCTTGAAGTCTACAGATTCCAGTGAGAATTACTGCAGCTTCACCACAGCTGGGCTTGAACTTGGTGCAAACAATAATTGCCAAATACTGCATGTCTAAAAAACCTTATAAATGAAAAAGTACATAGTAGGGTTGCCCTACGCCTCATTAGTAACATGACTTAGGGTGCCGAAGTCCTTTAGCCTGTTCCAATTTATAGCATGGCTTTGGGGTTAAGCCACGGTGGGACTCAAGATCCTGGTTCTGTCACAGGATTTCTATTTGTTCTGGGCTAAGCTTTTCACCTTGGCCTCACCTGGGTATTTATTTTCCCAGTATCCAACATGAAGGACTATTGCCTCTTCCAACAGATAACCAACTTTTACATCTCCAGAGCTTCTGCAAGGCAGTAAAAATTCCCAGAAATGTATTTTCAGTCCTTCTGATTTTGAGCAGCGCAGAAGCTGGGCACTTTTTCACTGAATCTGGCTTTAATTTGCATAATCTCTATAGTACAATTCAGTGATATTTCAGACCCTAAAAGCAACGTGAATGGCACGCGAAACGTGCCTATATTTTTAAAGTGCCATTTAAAAATAACTCATCATTAGGACTGTGTCCAAAAAACACAGGATTCAAAAATAACTCTCCGTTAATGAGAGCAGATTGGCAGTAGCAGTGTTACAGGTTAGATTTATGCCTGCGTGTCTCTGTGTGTGCTCTCCACGATAACCAGCCCTGGCTTTCTGAGACAACAGCAGGGACATGGTGCCCTCGGTCCCGTGGTGTTTTTCTCTCTGTCTTGGAAACCCAAAGGTCTCTAGAGACACCTTTGAAAGTTGCCTCAATAAAAGGTTTGAAAACCTGCACCCCAGCAAAATCCCCCAAGCAGGGGCTCGCTGTACCCAACACGTCGCATCCACGGAGAAGGCTCCTCTCTCACTGAATGGGTCCTGCTGTGCGTAGAAATATGAAAGATGCCCTCAAAAATCAACCTTTCAGGTTACAGTACAGATGGAGAGAGGATGAAAATGAATTTCAGCTTTCAAGTGACTTTATTCAGTCTCCTTGATTGACTTGCTGGTTTTAATACTGTAAATTGGGGGATTGCGTGTAATGCATTCATGCTGCCCTTGTCTGGAATGAAGCAGGAACATAATTTATGGCGATATTCTCATCTCAGCCTTTGAGGAATTAGCTTCAATTAACTCTGTTGGGAATTGTATGTGTCGGATGTCAGAAAGCCATCAAGTTTTCTTTAGAAATGCCGGCTGCCGTACGCGCCTCATTCTTCGGCTGTCTGAGCGGCTTTAGCGATGGAGAGGGATCCAAAGCTTGGGAAACGCAGATCTGGGTGACCAAGTTTCAGAGGGTTAATGCCACGCACAGATGATGGACAGGACTGTAGCCGAATGCACTGCAGGCTGTTATAATTTATAGCCCTCCAGCATGGGTGAGAGGGTTTGGAGAGGATGCGGCAGCTTCTGAACCCAGAGTGCTGAAAGAGCAAACACACCAGAAGACACAGGCTGTAAAATAAGATCTCTCTGGATAAATCTTTCTGACATCCATCAGAATTAGAAAGGACATCGATTTCAGGCCGAGTGTGGCCAGTGCTTCTGGATCTGAGATCTTCAGGCTGCAGTCTGCATGTCTGCGTCTGTACTGCTGCCAAATTTGAGGCAAGCCCTAGAGAAAGTGGGGTGATAAGCATGTGGGAGAGGGGTCCCAGCAGTTCATGGTGCTTGGGTGCTGTGGCAGAGTCCACTGCGGTGTTGTGTCACTCTTGAGTCCTGCTCTGCCTCAGGAGGACTTGCCATTATGTGATGGACACCCAGAGGGAGGTGGCTAAGTCAGACTCTTTTACGACGAGGGAAAAATAATGGCTTTGGAGAAAGAAGCCTTCTGGAAGAATACCTGGCCTTCTTGCTGTTTATAAGAGCAGAATGTGACGGGGAGCACTGCTCCTTGTCAGACACTGGAGATTCAGAGGGGGAGAAGCTCACCGCTGGATTAAACCTGACCCTGGTATCTCTCACACGTGCAGTGCTGCTTGTCAGCCTCGCCAAGATGGGAAGGACACACATCCTGCCAGACCCCACTGGGCAGCTGTACCAAAATACAGCACCAGAGAGCCACGAGGCTCAAACAGCCCAAGCCATGCCCCCTGTGCCTCCCTTGTCAGTGATGACTCCATAATTCCCCTTTCAGCCATCATTTCAAATCTGAGGTGAGTGGCGGGTGCTTATTTTCACTCTTAGCACACATTCCTCAGCACTCTTCTAATTTCTGTGCTAGTGGAGACAGAATCAGGCAAAGACGTCTGGTGCTTCTTGAAAGCGAAAAATCCCCCTCTGCCCCCACACCCCAGGTTATCACTTTATTATCGAGCAGCACTCGCCAGATCTGACTCTGAAGTTGTTCTGTGGCGGGTGCTGGCAAACCGTTTCCCAGCGATGCATTTATATCTAAATGGCTAATTCTCTATCCACAGCTTATCCCAAAGATTAAAAACCCAACCAGACTAGATCTGAGCAAATCCAAAGCAGGAATCCTAATCAGTTCTGTCACTAGAAGTGCATTAGTGTGGCACTAGAGAGAGCGTGGCTTTCTTCCAGAAGATACAACAATCACGGCTCATTTGGGCGGGGAATTTTTCTACCGCTGTGTATTGACACAAAGGAGCATTTAGCTTGATAATGCCTCCTGGCTGCTGCCACGATCTGAACATTAAGGACAAATTAAGGTGTAAGATTAAACTCTGGAAGTTGCTACCTGCTCACAGTGAGGCAGAAGTTGCATCTTTGGCTTTTTCACACCGAAATATTGGCTGTCAGCACTTGAGAGTTTAAAAATAAAAATTAAGCTCCTGCCTTATGCAGGAAACAATTAGGATCTCGAGTCTCCTGTAATATTTCTGCTATGGAATTTTTAATCTGCAATTAAATCTGTCATGGACTGCGGACCCCATGAACTCTGGCTTGTCAGAGTGGTTTACTCATGAAGGAGGTTCAAAGTGGCACAAACACAGCAGCTCCCATAAATTGAAAGCCAGCTCAAAATTTGTCACAGCCGGAAAATCCCCAGAGGATGAGATGTAGGAGACCCAAAAAGTCTCCACGCTGTGTGGAGACTGAATTAGTTTGGAGTAAGCTCTGTTTGCCTATTTGTACAATTAACAGCAGTAATGACAGCTGTAACTACAGGGGGATGGACGCGTGGCTGGGTTGCAGGAGGTGTCTCTTGGGTTACAGATGGTAAATTTGGCCAAACATGGTACCTTCTTAAATGATCTCTGGGCTAAATGCTGTGTAGTCAGAGCTGCAGTCAGTGTGGGACTGGGAGGAACCGTGAGAAATGAGAAACGAGCAGCAGAGGAGATCAAGGCTTGCTTTGGAAATACCTAAGCTAAACAACATGGCTAAAAGGAACCTTACTGATGAGATGGGGAGGTTGGAAAAAGCATGGAGAAATTCGTGCGGAAGATCACACACGAAGGATGAGCAGCAAGGGCAGAGCAGCACAGCTGCGGGGCCGTGGGCTGGGCTGTGTGTGCCGGGCTGCGAGTCCCTCTCTGCTGCGCCCGTCCGATCCCACCCGGCAGGTCCCCGTCCCCTTCCTGGCACCGAGACAGGGTGACGAGTGTCAGGAATTCAGCAAACAGCACCGGCAGCGGCTGGAGCTGGGGAGGCTGATTGACGTGGCGATGCTGACAGTGAGCTATGTGCATAGCTTAGCTAAGCACCCGTCTCGACATCGGATGAGGAACAGGGGAGAGATTAGGCAACAGCCCGCAGTCATTTGAAAGCCTGACGTGCTGGTGAGGAGGAAGGGATATTTTAGGTGGTGAGAGACATAGCGAATAAAACAATGGTGTGGTAAAAAAAAAAAAAAAAAAAAAGTGTGATGAGGACACCTATTAAGGCATTAAATAGCTTTCTAAGGGGAAGGGGTGGAGTGCCATAGTGTGAAATCGGGATATTACAGTACAACTGTACTGCTGGAATTGTCTCTTGATGAGAGGGGGGAAAGAAATGAAGGCATTTCTTCTCCCTGCTTTGAAGGAGTGCCTTGCACCATCCTGTCCTACCCAGCAGTACCAGAGGGTTGCTTGTTCTTAGCAGACCTCTGATAGTTCTAAGTGAAAAATTTTCCTTCCAAAAATATTCAGATGATTTGGAAAGACCTCCTATTTTGGTGAGCAACACATGGATAATACTTCAGTTATGCACTTCCAGCCTGAGCTGGAGCACTTCTGAATTCACCCTCCTCAGGGACAGTGTATTTAGATGAAATGGACTTTCTTCCCGAATTCCTCTTGGGAACTTGAACATTTTGCTCAATAAAGGACGTGAATCGTTACAACTGTGACCAGCCACACAGTTAGCTCAGCGTTTCTCCCAGCGATACAGACTTGCTGAGGCTACTGGAAATGTGCAGCTGGATTGGGAAATGCAGGAAGCAGTGTGTGGCTAGGCAGCAGCTTAGCAAATCTTGCCAAAATCTCTCTGGCTGCCTGGGCTTTTCCTCTGTATTTTCTTTCCTTTCATCTTCATTAGCCTTTTATAACTCTGTCTGATTACTGCAGCATTCCCACCATTTCCTACCGAAATGCCACTCTAATAGCTTTGTTATGGGCAGCCAATATCGACGCTGGCCATCGAAGGGTTGTTGACTTCTAAGAGAGTGATTGAGATGTGATGGAGCTGTCTGGAGTGATGCTGACTGTCAAACCACCGCCGGGATCGCGAGGAATGCATGTTAGAGGGGAATGGGAGGAGGAATGCTTGTTGGAGGGGAGTGGGAGGAGGAATGCATGTCAGAGGGGAGCGGAGCACTTTAACAGCAATCGCTGTATGAAATTCACCTCCGTGGGTCTCCCAAGATCGCTGATAACGCCGTGAGAAATTCAACAGCTTCTGGAACTCATCGAACCAACTGCACAAGTTTGAAGGCTTTGTTCTTTTGCAGCTGATATTTGGGGCCAAGTTTAAAACGACAACAAAACCCAAAGAGCTCTCAAGAAAATGTTCCCGCTGAATAGTTTGGAGAAGATGCTTGTCAGCTGCTGGAGTCTTTGTGAGCTGGGTGTGGCTTTTTTTGGGTATAACTCAGAAATTTCCATTGTCTAACAGCAGCTAGCTAGGGCATTAAATTGTCACGGATCACATCTTTTTCATCACACATGCACAAACCTGGAAGATTAATTATACTCCCCTTTGTAAAACTCAGTATCTCAAGTGATTAGGGAAGAAATGAATCAAGAATATGAATTTAAGTACCTAAAAGCAACACAGCCATAGCTTGACTTGAAAGAAAACAGCTGCCAAGAAAAACAGTAAAGCAAAAATGTGGATCAGCATCTCCAAGGCTAGGGGAGGGACAGGGATTCGGGATGCTCCCAGAAGAGTGTTTAGACTGACCTGAGGCCCTGACACTTTCAGGTGGGATTTCATCATCTGTCTTTTACTGAGCTGGGAGAAACTCATGGGGAATTTCTGTAAGGAACAGGCTGGCTAACCTGTGCAGGAGGTGGTGTTTTCCCTCTCAGTTAGGACTGAAAAAATTCCTGCCTGTCAGTGATTGGAGCTTTAAAGTTAAGGCTCAATGGCCTTTGCTGGTGTTAAAGGGAAAAGAGAGCATCAGTGTCCAGGAATTTATGCAGCGTGTTTTGTCTCCTGTTATCCCTGCTACACAACTTCTTGCAAGGTTTTGTTCTGTTGTGCCTAAGGCATCACTGTGAGAGGAGATGCAACGAGGAGATGTGAGGAGCGGGAACTCTCCCATCAAGGGCTCCCATGGAAGGTGTTGGTGCAAACTGCTGGCAGAGCACATGTGCTCAGTGGGTGCAGCAGCAGAGGGGTGGACGTGTGTCGTGTCCCCAGCCACGGCGGGGAGCTTCAGAGGAGGAGCTGCAGCTGTGTGGGTGGAAAATGTGCTTTCCTGGCTGGAGCTGAGTCATGCTGCAAGGCGCTGTCGTGTGCAGGGGACGCTCCAAGCTGGAGGGGGAGCACTGAGTGAGGACCACAACAAATCATGAAACAGGGCCACGTTCACAGAATCGCGGAATCATGGAATGGTTCGGGTTGGAAGGGATTTTCAACACCATTTTGTTTCAACCTCCCTCTCGTGATAGGGACTGCTTCCACTATCCCAGGTTGCTCCAAGCCCCATCCAGTCCGGTCTGGAACTCTGCCAGGGATGGGGCAGCCACAGCTTCCCTGGGCAACCTGTGCCAGGGCCTCACCACGCTCACAGCCAAGAATTTCTTCCCAATATCCCATCTAATCCTGCCCTCTGTCAGACAATGCTGGAGCATGTAGGTTTGGTCCCGTAGGTGCTCATTCTGGTTTTATAACTATTTTATAACTATGTCTCACTTTCTGACCTCTTGCAAAGAAAGCCTTTAGAAGAGCATTAAAAATGGAAAAATGCTGCAAAACACAGCCTTGCACATGCGTGCCAGCCCAGAGGTGGGAATGGGATGCTGGCACAAGTTGTGCTGCAAAACATCTCTGGGGTCTCCCAGTGCCTGGCCCCAGTGCCCCTGCTGGGACCTGTTTTTATGCTACCACAGCTCACCAACAAATGAGCCACATCACCCGCTCCTTCCAGCACTGTCACCAGCTCTGCTTTGTGCATTATGACCAACCACTGACTCTTTGTTTTTCCCTGAACAAAATGCCACTGCTTGTCTAGAGGAGAGATGCACATGTAGCAAAGCCTGAGTGGGAGCTGTAACCAACTCCAGATGTGCGCTGTGAGCGGGATGGGAATGAACCATTCCCTGGGTCTGCCAGGGACAGGAAAGTGTCTGGGCTTAAACTGCAGTGAGGAACATCCAAATCCAGCAAAAGCTTTGAAGGGTGACAAGGAGAGAGTCGAGGGAAACAGTTGCTCAGGAAGACTGGAATTTTGGCCAATGGGTATTTTTAGCACTGGGTTGGGCAATAAACTGTAATTTTACCCTGCCTTTGGGGGATGAACTAGGAGACCACTGGAGGTCCCTTATGGCTCCATTTGATGTATTGTGTTGTATTTATCTGTGTTTATGTAGTATTTAAAGGCTCTCTTTTGGGGGCTTGTGGGTATCTGTTCCTGTGCACATGGATTTGAGCAAGGAGCAGGGAGTTCACAGCGTGACCGGACACATATATCAGAGTGCTTATCAGTAAGGATACACAGATAAGGGAGTTATGAAGCTCTCATTTTAGAGAAGAGAGAGGTTTCTAATGTGTTTCCATGAAAAGCAGCAAGTGGGGGGAAGGACTGGCAGAAGTCCCACACTCCCTTCCCTCCCCTCTCCCACCCTCATGTTCCCAGGGCTTATCTCTTCCCAGCTCCAGGACTGGTGGGATCCCTCCAAGAGCTGATATAAGCCTCAGGGATGGGAGAACACTGACCCAGCACGGGCTCTCGTCCTGAGTTAATGAGCTGAGCCGGCTTGGGAGAGTCTGGTCACCATCAAACCCTGGCAAAGGGAGGAGTGTGGTGACCAGCTGGCAACAGGGGGAGATGTGGGAGGCTCCCCAAGGCTTTCCTTGGCAAAACTGAGCGGGAAAGATGACTTGTCCAAGACCACAGAAACCTGTGATGTGACAGAGCTTTTACCTATGCATTTTCCTCTCTGAGCTGTATTTTAGGAGGAAGTAATGTCAGAAAACAGTGTATTCTGTCGTCTTCGGTAGTGTCTACACCAGAAGGTCTCTTGCAGTTCTGCTGTGCAGTTATTTGGACAGGTTTTGTGAGTGGCTGGGGTGGGCTGTGCTGCTCTGTGAAGCTGCACATATCCCAGCAGTGCCTGCTGCCAGCTCTGCACAGAGGTGCCAGCCGAGCTCTTGCGAAGCACTTTGGGATGGAAATCACGATCTATATTTGTAACACATCAGCCTCCTTAAACACAAAGAACAAAAAAAGAAAAGAGAAGAAAGAAATCTTTTTTCTTCCTCCTGGGAGGAGCTCTTATCTGATTCCCGAAGATCATTTTAGTGTCTGCGCTATTTTTGTAGCTGGAAGTGCAGTCTGCTAAAGAGCAGGCAGTGCTGAGAACCTCCCAGAAATTCATTATGAGAGTAGGAGGCCAAAAGTTGAGCAGGGACACGGAAAGCAAACAACCTCCCGCTTTGCTGTCTCTGAATTTGATCTCCCTCTCTGAAGTCCCACCAGCCGTATGGCTCCTGAGCTCGGAGACAGCTGGGCTGGAGCAAACAGCCTCCACACAGAGGTCTGGTAGGCAAGATAAAGTTACTTGAGCATCTTCACCCCATCACTGTCTAATGTGTCACACTTGGTGTCTGCTATCGACTTTCAGGGCTTGGGATTCTTGTGACCATCAACCTATAGATCTGAATTAACTCCTGGCCTTCTGAGAAGTGATGGTGCTGAGCTGCAGGGTTCAAACATTGCACCAGTTCATTGCTCCTGCTCTCCAGGTTGGCCACCTGTATGCAGCTGCCCTCTTCTCCCACGAAATGGTTATTTCCAGAGGGAAATAACTCAGGGAAGTGGACCCCTCTTTGCTGCTTTTCCAAAAGGGTGAGGGGTGCTGGGATAAATGTGGGATACCAGGCTGCTTCACTCCTGTTCACTCAGGAAAAAAAAGGGAAGAGCTGCCAAATTTTTTTTCCACATAGCATCTGAGGACCACGTGATTACAAATCTTACAGAAGGTGGGGTTTTTTTCCCCCATTTTCCAATTTTTTTTTTGGTTAATGCACAATCCAAACCCTGATCTCCCGACATATGGCTGCTGACAGGTGCCCATCTGCTCCCCCTGGAAGCCCATCTTTCCTGCCTCTTCTCTCCCGTGTGAGATGGGGTGAAGCAGCAGCGTCAGGCTGGCGCATGTGCTCCTGGCACAGCAGAGCGGCTCTGCCGGGTGCCTGCAGCCGGATGGGACGCGGGATGGATGCGGGATGGATGCAGGATTGCATCTCCCCACAGATGGTCCTCATGCAGCCGGGCCTGCTTGTCCTCGCCGGTGTCAGAAACATCGCCTGAGCACACAGGGAAGGGGGAGAACAGAGATTTCACTGCTGCAAAGGCCTGTGTGCGTTCATCACGCACAGGGATCTTTGTTGGGAATGGGAGATCCGTGAGCTGCCAGCAGGGAAGTGGTTAAAATTTTGACAGTGTTTCTATTAAGCCAGGAAAAGTTTGACCTCTGCCTGTTCTTTACTTCTGAGTGAATTCGGGAGATTATGACAACGGCTGTGTAGGCGTGTTCCCAGTGTTTAGTTTCCAAAAGATGGAAATATCATCTTCCTCAGCCTTTGGTGGTTTTAGCAGCAGGAGCTGGAGCACTGTGTTCTTGGCACAGGGAGCACGGTGCAGCCTGGGAGCCCCCAGTTCCTGTACCCCAATTTCTTCTCTGCAGCCCCCTCACTCCACTGCTGATGGCAGGGCAGGGTTTGCCAAATCGTTGGCACTGTGGAAAATGTGGCAGGAGGCAAAACTTGCTGCATCGTGCTCTCCTGCTGAAAGTGATTTATGGCATTTTGGGGGTCACAGAGAAGCCAAAAGGTAAGCATGCACTTTCCCTCCCTCTTACTCTCTGTGCATATATAAATTATCTGTGAATGCTGCTACTGCTGGTTTCTGAACGTATTAGTATTTGTTTAGCCCAGGATTCATCCCACCCCAAATTTGCCTGAGGTGCCTGACTCTGAAGCACAGACATCCTCGGGCTCCCTCTGTTGTCAACGCAGCGAAGCACCTGCAGAAGGTGACCCAGCTCTCAGGTGAGAGTTCAGTTAATTTATTTCTGGCTTATTCTGCACCAGCAAAGCACCTGCAGGCAGCTGGGAAGGATCTGGACCCACACATCATCCTGTGTATCTGGAACCCTCAACCAGGCTCTGTTGCATCAGGAGCTGCACAGACATGGGGCAGGAGGGTGGCCCTGACCGTGGCAGGTTGTGATCTGGTGGTGCATCTACCTCTGGAGAGCTGCAAACCCAGGAGCATCAGGTTGGAGAATCAGAGGACGGTTTGGAAGGGACCTTCAAGACCATTTGTTCCAACCACCAGAGGCAGGGACACTATCCCAGGTTGCTCCAAGCCCCATCCAACCTCGCCTTGAACACTTCCAGGGATGGGGCAGCCACAGCTTCTCTGGGCAGCCTGTGCCAGGGCCTCACCACCCTCACAGGGAAGAATTTCTTCCCAATATCGAATATAAACCAGTCTTTTGCAGGTTTGAAACCATTCCCCCTTGTCAATTGCTACATGCCCTCATAAAAAGTCCCTCTCCAGCTCTCTTGTAGACCCTTTAGGTACTGGAAGGTTCTAGAAGGTCCTCTCAGAGCCTTCTCTTCCCCAGGCTGAACATCCCCAGCTCTCTCAGCTTGTCTTCATAGCAGAGGTGCTGCAGCCCTCGGAGCATCTTCCTGGCCTCCTCTGGGCTTGCTCTGACAGTTCCATGTCTTCCCTGTGCTGGAGGTCCCAGAGCTGGACGCAGCAGTGCAGGTGGGCTCTCAGCAGAGCAGAGTGCAGGGGGACAGTTCCCCTCCCTCACCCTGCTGCCCACGCCGTGGGGATGCAGCCCAGCACACAGATGACATTCTGGGCTGCCAGCACACTTTACCAGGTCAGGTCCAGCCTCTCGTCCACCAACACCCCTAAATCCTTCTCCTCGTGGCTGCTCTNCAGCAGTGCAGGTGGGCTCTCAGAGCAGAGTGCAGGGGGACAGTTCCCCTCCCTCACCCTGCTGCCCACGCCGTGGGGATGCAGCCCAGCACACAGATGACTTTCTGGGCTGCCAGCACACTTTACCAGGTCAGGTCCAGCCTCTCGTCCACCAACACCCCTAAATCCTTCTCCTCGTGGCTGCTCTCAGGCCATTCTCCTCCCATCTCTTACCTGTCCTTGGGATTGCCCTGATGGAGCTGCAGGATCTTGCACTTACTGAACTTCCTGAGGTTTACATGGGCCCAGCCTGTCAAGGTCCCTCTGGATGGCCAGCTTAGGGTGGAAACAGAGGATGCTTGTCTGGACCAGCTGGTCAACCTAAGGTCCTGAAAGCACCTGCCCCATAATCCCAAGCCCTGTGACACCCCCGTGTCCATTGCTTCACAACGAAGGAGAGTTGAAGGAAGGGCAGTGAGATGCCATTGCAGGAGTCTCTGGGTGACAGCTCTGCAGTGGGAGTCTGTCAGCCCAGTGCACTGGTGGTGGGCCCATCCTGCAGCTGCTCAGGGAGGGGAGCTGCCGTCTCCAGAGTGAGGAGGAATGAAACAGCCAGGAGAGATGAGAGATAGGGCAGGGCACACCTTGAGATGAAAGACATGTGGTTTGTGTTTGAGGAGTAGTGACGTTCAGTGGAGAGGAGTACTTACTTCTTCATTAACTCAGTGCCTGAACAAGTTTATCTTGAAGCCCTGAACAAGTGTCATTAATGTTTCCTTTGAGCAAACAAGGCCCTTTGATAATGCTTACCCTCTTCTGACCTTTATTTTAATTTTGAATTGTACTAATTAACACCAATCATTCATTCAAACACTAAACTGGTTGTTCCTGCTAAATGCAAAGCAAATGCTTTGTGGTCAGGAGCAAAATGTGGGAGGCTTCTGTAGGGAAACTCCAGGGTTGTGGGACACTGGCACTGGTGTGTTCAAACAAGGGAATTTCCTCTCTGGTCCTGGGGGAGTAGCCGGGAATAACACATCCCTTAGGAGAGGAGAGGGAGCTCCATGGATTGTGGGGGCGGTGTTGGGACTCAGAACCATGTGCACACTTTTCTTTAAGCTTTTTTCTGAAGTGCCTGGTTTTCAGCTCCCTTGGTGAGTGCATTTGGTGATGGCTGAACAGTTTTGCTCCGATACCAACGCTCTCCCCACCACTGCCGGGAGTGCTGACCAAGGATGTGCTGCCTCTGGTCGTGGGGGATGATCTTCCATGCTCAGAGGAAGGTTCATTCACTCTGTGCACCAACCTCAGCCTGCTCTCCAGAGCAAACCTCCCCACGAACCCAACCAAAATTCCTCAGACCTGTGCTTGAAGGTGGTCTTCATCCAGTTTCTCTGAAATACAGGCAGAGACAGGGGGCTCAGTTTGTGCCAGAGGATCTCTGTGGCCAGAAGATCTGCGATAGGTTTGGGGGAGGAGGAAAAAGTTTTACTGCAGGGAAACTAAGGGCCAGGGTTTTCTTTCTCCACACAAGTCATACCTGGGCGTTGTACTTGGATAACTCATGGAGAGTGAGGTGTCTTACTGTGAGCAGAGCTCCCTGGTGCACCCACCACAGGGCTGCTGGGGGTGTGAAGGAGGAACTGGACATTTCCCCACATTTCCTACACAAGCTTAAGGGACAAAACAGGATTTTGAGCTCCAACGTGAAACCCTCCCTGTGTCATATGAGTACGAGTAACCACCATGGCTAGGCAGACTGTGGCCAGGACGTAGAGGCTAGGGATTTGGAGGTCAAATCTGACTGGAAGCAGCTCTACCAGAGCTTTAGTTTCCTCTCTGAGGAATGGGGCTAAAATATTTCCCTGCAGTGAGTCCTGGATCTCCACAGCAAAGTGCTTTTTATCTAGTTTAGATTAGATACTAAGCAAGACAGGAGCACTGCTGAAAGACAGGACCCATCTATTTTGGTTTAATATTTTGCACTGTCTAGCACTCTGCCATCATTGTGGGCCCACGATATTTCTAGCACAAGCAAGGGAAGATAAAACTTCCATTGGCAATGATTGTCAAGCCTGTAAGAAGCTTCCAGAGCAGGCCAGTAGATACAATTATGACTTTGTATGACCAACAGCTTGGCACAGCTAAACAAAACCTCTTCCTAGACCCCATCAGAGTTTTTAGCACCCACAGAACAATCTGTTTTTCACAACTCCATGTCTGTTAGAAACTGAGCCTGCCTTTAGCCATGCCTCCTCAGCCTGTAAGTCCTGTGACTCTGATTTTAAGCAGGATAGTTTAAACTTCTCATTCAAGAGCCCCACCACATCAGACGGCAGCAAATGAATCACGTACATGCCTTTATCTGATGGTGTGTTTTTGTAAAATGAGCCACATGCAGTGAGGAACTTGCTGTTGCAGGGAATTTGTGTTTACATAAATCTCCAGCCCACAGATTTATTTTCCTCTGCCATTCCCTGTATGTAAAATCCTCATTGGGAGCTATTTAAAAACCATCAGCATACAAATAGTTTACAAACTGAAGCTGGGAAGGGGGAGGAAATGCATGATTGCAAAAGGATGTGGTGTGTAGGGAGCTGGTTCTGTGGCTCTGGGGAGATCTTAGAGCACCTTCCAGTACCTAAAGGAGCTCCAAGAGAGCTGAAGAGGGACTTCGGACAAGGGCATGGAGTGACAGGACAAGGGGGAATGGCTTTAAGATGAAGGAGGGGAGATTTAGATCAGATATTAAGCAAGAGATTTTCTCTGTTTGTTTTTGGTTTTTTTTTAATGCAGAAAGGAAGGGTTATGTTAGATGTCCATGAAGACACCTATTCCTAACAACATCAATAGCACATTATCTCTACTCCTGGCAAGAAGGAATCAATTTATTACACATCAAGAAAATGCTTGCAAGCCTTGAATGTTGAAAGGGCTCTGAAGCACAGTGTCTCAGATCTGCAGTGATGCTTAATTATCCTCAAAAGCCTTGAGATCAGGCCCTGAAATCCCACTGATTTATGTGATTTGGCTGACTCCTGATCCTCACCCTGCTGTCTTGATCCAAACATCCCCCAGCAAAACAGCTCCTGTACCCTCCCTTTTGGAGGCTCTTGCACACAAGATCACAGGCTTGCCAAGCCACGCACCGCAAACTTGGACAATACCAGAAGTGATTTTCTCAGGCAGCCCTAATTCTCTCTCCCTGTCCACACTTTTCCCCTAGGTCTGTTTGGGGCTACCTGCCTCCCACTCACAGCTTCCTTGTCTGGTCCTGCCACTGAATCCTACCCAAATCCAGGTTTTCCTTTCCTCCATATGTTTATGCTTTCCTGAGCAGAATTTAAAAGTTCTTCCTAATGAACACAACAGCAGCCTCCAGTCCTGAGGACCGGGTCCTTTGCAGATGAGGCTGAGAATGTGGCTACAACAGATGGTCTGGAGAATCTCCTTTGATCACAGAAGCACAGAATGGTTTGGGTTGGAAGGGACCTTCAAGATCATCCAGTTCCAACCCCTCTGCCGTGGGCAGGGACACTTTCCACTATCCCAGGTTGCTCCAAGCCCCGTCCAGCCTGGCCTGGAACGCTGCCAGGAATGGGGCAGCCACAGCTTCTGTGGGCAGCGTGGGCCAGGGCCTCCCCACCCTCACAGGGAAGAATTGTTTCCTAACATCTAACCTAACCCCACCCTTTGGCAGTTTTAAGCCATTCCCCCTTGTCCTATCAATACATGTCCCCCCCACCAGAACTCACTTGGGTGTTTTTGCAGCTGTTCCTGCATCACCAAAGGAGGACAATGCTGGTCCCATGCCCCTTTCCTGGTGGTGTCCCATGTACTCTCCTGGAGGATAGCCGTGCCCCAAGGAGCAGTTCCCTTCCCAAGCCTTATGCCAGGCTCAGCCTAGTTCTGGGAAAACCCTTTGGCTCACACATCACTAAGAGCTGGCCCGGAGCCTTTTTTGCAGGATGCAGAACACATCTGGAGCTGTGTGCGTGGGCTTCGATTATGGTGGTTGAGAGTTTATCATCACCTACTCAACCCTGCCTCAGACGAGCTCGTTGTGCTGCCCCAGGTTACTCTGTTTGCCGGGGTTGCTGCAGGGAACGACAGCTTGTGCACGCAGACATCATTAAAGGCAGGCTCGTGTGTGAGGCACATGCAATAACTGGGTTGCACTAATAGGTTGTGCCTGTTATTAACATTACTGAGGTGCCCAGGGCTCAGGCTGGGATCAGCACTCTTGGTGCCCAGGGCTCAGGCTGGGATCAGCATTCCTGGTGCCATGCAGGTATTTGGGAAAGAAATTCTGATGTGATGTAAGCAGAAGGTAGTTTGCAAGGGGGTTTTGTGAGGGACTGATCACTGCTCTGCGTAGGTTTGGCTCGATATTTTTCTGTGCCAGGAAGGACATTATTCAAAAGCCAGTGCTGGAGCTGGCAGAAGGATGGAGTCTCTGTCTGCTCACATTGCAGGGGTCCTGACTCTCCTTGATGGGTTGGGAAGGAGGGAGAAAGCAGAGATGCAAGGGGGGTTTGCCCTGCTCTGAAGAGATCTTTGTGGTGGTGGGGCAGTGTGGTGACTTGCTGGGCAGAACAGCTCAGTCAGTGCATGGGCTTGGGCTGCACGTTTGAAGGGAAACCAGAGAACCTGTGGATGCCTCATTCCTGAAAGTGTTCAAGGCTGGGTTGGATGGAGCTTGGAGCAACCTGGCCTAGTGAAAGGTGTCCCTGCCCATTGCAGAGGGGTTGGAACTGGACTGTCTTGAAGCCCCCTTCCCATAAAAACCATTCTATAATTCCATGGTTCTATGAAACCAGATATAAGGAGGCAGCAGGAGCCCACCCAGCAGTGGTGAAAAGGAAGCGGGGACAAGAGCCAGAGCAGAGAGGAGAAAAGAGGGATGCAGTGAAAGTGAAAAACTTCAGCTCGGGCATTCCCATGGATAATTTTTGGGGCACTTGTTTGCATGAGGATCCAACAGGGATGTGTCCCAGCAGATGCTCTGCCCTAACCTCTTCCAGCCTCTCTGCTGCCTGCGGCCACCTCAGCAGTAACTCCAGCAAGCTGGAGAGAAGAGAATCCATTTCATCCCAAGCAACAGGTGATTCATCTCTCAAGCAGCCTCCTTGAATGTGTCCCAGACACCTCACTGGGAGCGTGGATTCAGCAAGAACAGGGGTCAGCCCAGCCTCCTCCAGTGCCAAGTCAACCCTTTGGTCACCACATCCAGACGGGAACATCTGAAGTGTTGCAACAGCCTGAGGGCAATTAGGGGTCAGGATGCCAAGAAATGTGCTCAGCACTGGGTGGGTCCATGTTAGGGAAAGGGAGGCATTTATATTAAAAAGGAGACAACTTGGGCAAGAGGTCTTTGCTTGCAACAAGATGAGAGGGAAGCCTTGAAATATCCTTGAAGGATATCACAGATCTTCTATTTGCCTTGCAAAACAAAAACCATCCCTCTTCACTGTGTTTCCACAGCTATGCAGATATAAACACATGAAATCCAAGGTTATTTCTGATGGGTTTCTTTAGAGCTCAGAGCAGGCTCTTTCTGGAGTGGAAGCATTGCTAGGGAAGGCTCATTCCAGCAGGAGTGCCCTCAACAGTGCTATTTATTGAAGCAAGGCCTTTATCTTGTGATGAGATGTACTGAGCTGGAAAACATGGGGGCTTGTGATCTCAGGGACTAATCTGCTTGTTCAGACTGTGGTGGGGGAAGCAGCTATTCAGGGCAATTTTAATGGCTGGAGCAGCTGGGTTGTAAATAATCCATGTAGGACTGAGTCTAATTTTTCCCTTAACAGGATGCTCCCACAGATGTGACAATTAATCACAGCGATCAGCGTTTCTGTACCAGCATTTCCAGATAAACCGAATGAGGGGTTCTTCCTTTTTCAAGGGATCAAACCAAAAATTAGGTCTGGAGGCTTAACACTTAGTCAACGCTTCCCCAGAAACAGAGGATATTGAAAGAGAGAAATTACGATGTGGGAAATGTCTCCCGGACTTGCAGCCTGAAAGCCGCAGCTGGGATTTATTGGAAATGTCTTGGCAGTTGCCATGGCATTTATTTTGCCTTTAAAAGGTCTTCCAGGTGATGCTCTTTGACGTTAGAAACACTAAGTGCAAAAGGAAGCAGGTTAATTGGATTTCTCTGGAAGACAAAACACAAGAGGGCCCAGGCTGATAAGCAGCTGGAGTATTTCCCCACAAGGTTGCCAGCTGAGCTTCTGACAACCGATTCACACCACAGATGCCCTTGTGTGCTGCTGCCTGAGCAAAGAGCTCCCAGTTCACTTGCTCTTGGCAGGTACACAGAGAGGAGGAAAATCCTGCAGAAGTGGCTGCTTTTCTCTCCACCTCTCCATGAAAACTATCTCAGAGGGGGCTGGCTGACCCTCACAAGGACAACTGCACAGAAGACCTGGGGCTGAACCCGAGCATGGAATCACAGAATCCTAGAATGGTTTGGGTTGAAAGGGACCCTACAGATCATCTTGTTCCAAACCCCCTGCCCCAGACACAGACAACTTCCCCTAGACCAGGCTGCTCTACACCCATCCAGCTTGGCCTTGAACAATTCCAGGGTTGGGGCATCCATAGCTTCTCTGAGCAACCTGTTCCAGGTTCCAACCTGAACCACTGCCCTCACAGTGAGGCATTTATTCCAAACATCTAAATGTCTCATCTTTTAGTTTAAAACCACTTCCCCTTGTCCAATCACTATCTGCCCTGCCATGATCAGGCGGGGATGCCGCATGCTGTGTGTTAAGGGTTGGCTGTAGGGACAGGTTTGGGATCAGTCCTGAAGTCTGCTCCCCAATGGAGAAGAGGCTGCTTTGCTTTGGGTGAGTCATTCCACCCTTTCCTTCCTGCTCTGTCAGAGCCCGGCCTGCTCAGGGAGCACCTCTGCTCATGGAAGGGCTGGAGGAAGGCTTGAGCCATCCCTTGGGAGTTTCCTCATCCTGCCCAGCCAGCATGACCCATCAGTTTATCGTGTTAGGCAGGGGCTGCCTCCCTCTGGGACTGATCGTATCACACAGCCATGTGTCACCCAGGCACTTCAGGATCTATTGGGGTGCTGGGCTTGCCAACAGGATGTATTTTACAAGCCTGAGTCAGGGCAAAGGGAGGAGACATTTCTCTTCTCCCTGGTTGTGATCCCACCCACAGCAGCCCACAGCAAAGCAGGGGAGGGAGCCTGGGTCCCATGAAGGCACTTCATCAGCTGAGTCCCCAGCCCAGGCCTGGCATGGGAATCTGAGGAGAGGGAACTTGTCCCCGAAGTGCCTACGCTCCCCTGGACTTCTGTGTCACACCTACACCCCCACCTGCTTTAAATCCTCCTCCTGAAGAGAATAGGTGTTCAGTCTTTGTCAGCAGGGATGGCAGATGAGAGACTTTGGCTTTGTTGTCACCTTTGGAGAAAAAGAAGAGTTGTGGTTAATGGCAAAAGAAACAGGGATCTCCCATTACCATTTTGCCTGTGCTGTGTCCCTTCTGCTGCTCTGGCATGCAGCAGATGAGGTAACATGTGCCTGGATATAGAATTGACCAGTGTGGATAAATAATAAGCAAAAAAGAACAATAAATAATCCCTATAAAAGAGCTGTTGTTTATTTTTTTTCTCTTGACACTCCAGTGTTTTTTTTTAAAGCCAAATAATCATGTCTGTGCTGGGGATTTTCCATCCTGCTGAGAACCTTTGGGTTTGATTAGCACATTAAGTGCCTGTTGAAATTAAAATTATCAGCAGTTAAAAGATGACCTGAATGGTGAGACAAGATACAAACCTTCTAAGCAAAAGCTTTTTTGTGAATGAAATGAGATGGAGAAAGGTCCTGTTTTTCTCCCAGGAGTGCATGCTCATATTTCTTGCTTCTTCCCTCTCCTGCTCCTTCTCTTTCCATGGTGACCCTCAGATCACTTGGCTGCCACCAGACTCCTGATGGACATTTTCACAGCCATTAATTGAATTATTGACAAGTGAAAAATGTTTCACTGGGAAGCCAACCTGCCTTGACCCTCCACCTGCCTTAAAACAGAGAAGAGCAGCACATGAAATATCTCATTACCAGGGTGAAGGTAATCTTCAGCTGAGAGGAGCCAGTTATCTGCTGGGCTCTGATGTCAGGGCTAAGTCCTCTGCCACTGACAGAGATGTGGGAGGTCCTTTTGTGGCTTCTCTAGAGGTAAGAATGTCAAGAAGGGCCGATTAACATCCAATTGCTCCACCCCACGTTGGTTGGGTTGGGCCCGCGGGCGATGTTGCTGAGCTGCCAGTGGGTGGTGGCTCACGTCACTGCTTGCTCTTCACTGGCCTCGGTTTTAACTTGTTCAATCCCCGTGGCCATGAGCAAAATGAGAGGGTTTTGCAGGCACAGTGAGTGCCAGAGCTGTGCTGCCTCTGCCCCTGGCTGAGCCGGAGCTTCCCGCGAACACCGGTGAGACCATTCCGCCTCTTCGTGACTGCCACCCTTCCATTTCTGCAGCTCCAGATTTACAGTTTGAATGTCTTCAGCCCAGTCCTGCAGCCACGTGATGTCATTCTGTTTCTGCTGGTTGGGAGAGGCTCTGATACTGGAAACGGGCTCTTCTTGCAATATTTATGGGCCTCAGCGTCGGCGTCTTTGAACTCTCTCTTGCATTAGCAGAGCAGATTGACTTTCTAACCTCTCACTCAAAACCAGCTTTCCCCCTTTATTAGAGCTTTTCTCTGAACCATTTAGAGCTTTTCAACTTTCTTTTTGAAGTGAGAACCCCAGGCATGGATATGTTTTTCCAGCAGCAAATGGTGAATGTGCTGTTCTCCCTCTTGGCAACCCCCACAAATCCACATCCCAGGACCCTGTTTATTCTCAGGACTTCAGCAAGAGGAGCTCAGGGGACACCACCAGTCACCAGCCAGGCCCTTGTCTGGTGGTTCAGTGAAAATTAAACACTATTGTGTTAGGTCTGGGGGGGATGGAGTTAAGTCAACCCACCACAGCTTTTTAATTTTGATGGGTCTGGGGCTTTGCTTCTTTTTGGCAATGATGCTCAAACAAACAGTTGTCCGGTCTGTAGATATTACTTCTATTCCTGACTTTGAACTGAGCCAGATTAAAATAAAAACCTACTGACTTCAGTGGAAGAAGAGCCCAGCTGAGACCTTTGCATCTGACAATGCCAGGGTAGGTTTGGTGCTGCGGTGCTACTTTACTGACCCCAAAGCATCTCTCTTGGCTTATGGACAATGATGTAGACTGAGACGAGTCTGAAACTTGATTAATGAGCACATACACTACAGGAAAATGGCTTTGGCATTTGCAAGAAGACAGACAGCCTCAGGCATTTTGTGGCTTTTGACAGCTGGGAGCCATGAATGTCTGTTGTCTTTTTTTTTTTTTTTTTAAAAAAGTCCTCCGTAGAATGAACACATTCAGCAAATGGAAGAAAAAAAAAAAAAGAAAGAAAACATTGCTCCCAGCTGGGGTGAGAAAAATCTAGTCTATCAGCGAGATTGTCTGGTGGCTAAAAGGCAGCTTCCTGGGTTTTGATGTTGGTGGGTTCATTCTCTGCATTCCTCCTTTCTCTCCTTAGATGGCTTGTTAGATTCTTCTAAATACTTTTTTTTTTCCTGGGTCTTCATTCAGGAAAGACATTTGAGCTATGCAGAGAACTTGCAGCCAAATTCCCCTGGGAGCACAGTGCATGGACTCCGGTGCTTGAAATGAGCAGGACACTCTGGAGAGCCTGGAGAGGTTGGTAGGAGTGAGATTCCACTTTGAGATCCAGAGGAACCGTGGGGGTACAAAGCAGGGGTTGTAGCAGAGTACTGGCCCAGACTCACTGTGTGGGATGGGAAGGATGACTTCTGACTTCCATCTGAAGGAAGGGGTCCATGATATTTGCCCTTCAGCAACACTGCTGGTTGCTCACGCAGCCAGACAGACCCTGCTGCTCTGGGTGTACCGGGTTGCTGGTCCTCGCAGTCAGGAATGCAAGAAAAACAATTTACGGGAGGAAAATACAGTTCTGGAGAATATGACCTACGGTGAATGTGTCGTGCAGGTTGAAGCTGGCCAACAGATTGTGTGCTTGGCATGTCTGCTTTAAAATTAATCATTTGTTTAAATGATATCCCGATTTGGGATGCTTTCCTGAGTTTGGGACCTAAAATGCAACTTTAGGGAAGACTTCCTTAGTCCAACAAATAAATCTGTTGCAGACATAGGAGTGTTTTCTGTTGTTTTTCATGGAGTTCTTTATAGCTTTCAGATGGGACACTCCCAGCTTCCTCCAGAAACTGCACTTGCAATAAGTTCAACTTCTGGTCAGCACCAAAAATCCACGAAGAATATCAAGTTGTTCAGGGTCCCAGATACAAAAGCCAAGAAGGACTAGCAATACTTAGTGATGATATTTGTTTCCTTTGCATAGGAAAGGATTGATTTGTGTGTTAAAAGGAGCACGTTTCTTATGGAGCAGGCAGCATGATGGATGGCCATATTAATAATACAGGATTTCTTCTCTAAGATGTGGTAACGGGCTTCAGACTCACCTCCTCCTCCTCCTCTTCCCTTACAAAAGGGGGAAATAGAGACTAATTTATAGAGCTAGACTGCGGTGTGTGATGGCTGGTAGAACACGTCTGATTGCTCCATGCTGGAATATTACACTATAGGTCTCTATAACGGGTCCCCAAAGTCCCCTCATGTCCCAGCCTGGGGACAGGTCCCTCCAGTGCTGTGATTTGCTGTGCCTCCCCCAGCCACCGGTTCTGCTGTCAGCAGGGCACCCCTCCTGAAGGTTTTTCAGTGCCTGTCACTGGCTTTCAAGACCAGATGCCTGTTTTCCCCAAGGTCTGTGGGATGTGCGTGTGGGTTTGAGGGGAGTGGTCCCCTGACCCAGGGAGCACTTGTGGCAGCGAAGCCTTTGCCGACTGCTCAGGTGTGGTGCAAGAAAAGTGGGGCCAGAGGCTGTGCACAGTGTGAGGGAGGCAGAGGAGAGCTGGCAGGGACGGGAGTGGGAGGCTGAGGCTGTAATTTTCTCCCTCTGATCTGCCTCGCTTGTAAATAGGCATTTCCAGCACTCGGGAGTGGCCTGCACATGGAATACATCCGCTGTATGCCGGTTCCCTCAGGAGTGGGTTCAAAGTGAAGGCAATGCTCCATCACAGAGCTAATTGAGGAACTGAGCCTGGAGTCTGGCTGCAGAACAACCTGTTTCCTCCACCCTATTTGATTTCAACTCGACTTGCCTGGAAAACTCAGATCTGTGCATCCACATGCCAGCTCTGTTCGTTTCCCTATGGCACTGCACATCTTGTTGCAAATTATCAAAACCATGCTCATGCATTTCCTTTTTATCCTTTGGTTGCCTGTATTTAATATTTGCAATAACCTGTGTTGTGTTTCCTGCAGTTGTAGCCGTGTGTTTCACTGGCAAAGGCCAATGTTTCTTAAAGGCCATTTTTTTTTTTTTTCCATTCTGGGAGGGAGATTTTGCTGCTTATATATCAATATGATGGCTTGCAGTGTTCTGGCAAGCTGGAGAAAGAAGATAAGAATGAAAAAAATGCTACATTTCATGACCCAGTGGCTTATGCTCTGTGTGCTTCACTGTGGACATTTAACAATCACGAGAGAAGCTCTTCTATGCCCCTTAAAATATCCACATCTTTAATGTAAATGAATCAGAACCATTTTTTCATGGTTGGGTCATGCGACTCTGGAGTCAGAGGGGATAACAGAGGGTATATTGTATATATGGATGAAAAGAGCAAGCCCTGACACTGGAGCAGACACTTGGTACAGAGAGATGTAATAAGGAGATGGCTAACTAGTCTCATGTGCTTAATTTCTGTGTTACATTTGGTTTCTCTTCTGAGAATGTCCCTGAATGTCCCTGAAATGAGAGGTGACGTGCAGGTCAGTAGGGTGCTGAGCTCACCCTACTGAGAATGGAGCTGGATCCATTCTTAGAAATGCCACTACCTTGCTGGGTGATTTTAGGTGCATCTTTTCCCTCTTTGTTTCCATCGCAGCTTTCCTCTCTCACCCAGCCATACCACGAGTGCTTTGGGGCAGAGATCATCTGTCCCTCTGTGGTTACTCAGTGTCTGGGACCATGGGGATTTGCTCTTCTCTCTGCTATTTCTTTAGTATAATTTTTATGAGAGGCCTGGCTCATTCAAACACATGAATCAAGGGAGTGGATGGGGTTTAAGCTGGTGCATCTGCCTAAGGAGAAATAGGATGGGACTTGCAGTTGTCCTTCCTTACAGACCTGAGGCTGCCTCTCCACCCCAGGCCAGGTTCACTGCTTACTGGTTAAGACCGGGCAGCTTGGGTTGGGGTTTGAGAGTTTCTCCACGGGGTCAGGACCCACCCCTCTAGCAGGGTGTGTCACACATCAGTTTGCTCTTTGCACCACTGACAGTTGCTCTGTCAGTGCTGGATGCTACAGAGCAAACCCAGAAATGCTGTGGAGGGAAGGACTCCCCTCAGCCCCACTGCTCCTGGGCGGAGGTGAGCCTTGCCCCGAACACAGTTTGGCCCTTTTGTCTGGCCAGGGAGATGTCATAAGGAATGGAAATGCAGTAATCAAAGTACAAAACTCAGACAAACGTCATTCTTGGAGGAGCGAGTGGTGGACCCCAGTGGTGCAGACCAGGTGGTTGCTGCCATGCTTTGTATCCCATCCCACATCCCAAAGGGCTGCCGATCCTGCAGTTCCCTGCGGGACTCTGTGCTTTCAGGAGCTTGCTGGGTCCCTTAAGAAGAGCAAAGCTTTTTTGCTCAAGGTCATGCTTTCAGTGTGACAGCGGGAGAAGCTGTGTGTAAAAGAAAGGTTTGCATAAAAAATGAGAAAGGTACAGCCAGACTGGAAAGCACTTTTTTTTTCCTGGGCGTGTCACTGGCATTTCACAAAGGTAACTCCGTGTCTGTGGCAAGGAGCATGGCAGGGCCAAATTCACGGGACATCTGGGGCCAGCTCTTGCTGCCCGTGATAGGTAAGAGGCTCTGAAGTGTCCTGGTGGTATTACGGAGCTGTGTGAAATTTCACTGTGCCCTCTGTGGATTTCATGCTCTCAGTGTGCGTGGCTGAGATGCACAGGCAGCCTCCAGCATACTGATGAGCCCCTCACATTAGTATTCAGTGCCAAAAGCCAGAGCTGTTAGACGAGGAGTGATGGTGTGAAGGGGAGAACTGGTAATTGATTAGGCTGTATTATAATATTGACAGCCCTGACCCAGCTCCCACGCAAAGGACATTTAACAAGTACCAACTTAGAGCCTCAGCACCATAAATAAGTCACTGTGGAGGACATGTGTGTTTTGGGTGCTGGGTTTGTCCCTGGGGAATTTGCAGAGGGAAACACATGATTGACAAGGGGCTAGAAAAGTCAAGGCACAGGCTCCTCTGTCAGTCTGCACACACATGGTTTCTATTAGCAGGGCACCCACCCCTACTTGGCACAGCACTTGGCACGAAGTTAACTTCAAATTAGGCTCAGGCTGAGGTGCTTTTGTTGAACAGAGCCCTAAGTACATGATCACATGCAGCACTTTGGGCTAAGAGTGCAAGGGGACCGCTGGCAGTTTGATGCATTCCAGATGTTTCAGCTGAAGGTGAAATTTCCCCTTTGCCCTCTGGGTTTGGGTTAAATTTTTGGGGTTGGGGTTGCCCAAGGTGTTTGATACAGGGGCAGGTGCAGCATGCAGACTGAAGGTTACTGTGCAGGAGTGCCCTGCAGCTGTGGGAGCCACAAACAGATTTCATGGGCAAATTAATTCAAACAGGTGAATGACTTTGCTCTGGTTTGTTGTGTTTAACCTTCGCTGCAGTCGATGGTTTATCTAGACCTCTGGATAAACAACAGAAAAACCCAGAGGCTAAACCAATGTGATGTTTTTTTGTCTAGTTTTCAAACAGAGCTGATTTATAGTGGGCACAAAAATATGAGCAAGTGGTTATGCTTTTTAAAAATAAATTAAAGACAACATTAGCAATGAATAGAGCACATGACCGAGCCAACTTTTTTCCTGAGCAGTTTTTTATGAGAACAATAGTGAGGAACAGCCTCTGATTTTATGATTAGCTGAGAATGGTTGCGAACATTTCCTTGACACCAAAGGCAGACGTGAAGCATCATGAATTAATATTTGCAAGATGGCATTTTGAGGTCTCTGAGCGCAGCAGACCTGTAATAAAACAAGGAGCAGTTATCATTACTTTTGTTTGCAAAGCTCAGGGTAGGCAGTGGCTGGGGACCAATCTCTAAAATTATCTGGTTGCTGTGGATGTAATTGGGGGGCAGGCAGGGGGTTTCCTGTGGGGTGGGGATTCACTCCCTGTTGGGGAAGCAGGAGATGGGGAGAGACGTGCTGGAGATATCCATCACGTGCAGCAGACACCTCTGACAGTGATCTGCACTGCGGCAATTCTCTCTTGGCCAGGCGATTATTACTTGTCAGTCCCAGCTGTTACCTGGAGGACCCCAGTTAACAATTACTTGAGGGTGTTATCCCCAGCATCGATTATTTTATTAGCTCCCTGATGAACCATTTGTGTCAGCCATCTGAGCCTTGGAGACCAGCCTCTGGTGCAAGTCACGGAGCCCGGGCCAACACCAGGCTGGCTACTGCAGCTTCCCAAAAGGCAGGGGGATCCCGTGAGTCACCTTCTCCCTTATTCTGGAAGGAGCCCTCATCCCCCTGCCCATCACAGGATGCTTGTGGCTGCCTCATCTGACTCCGTTTTTGGAGCCACCACGCAAGTGCCAGGCAGGAGGAGGAGAGCGTGGCTGTCCCACCACCCCAAACAGATGGCAGGGCAGAGCTGTGCCCTGGCCTCTGGCAGCAAACACCAGGGCCCATTGTTCTCGGGGCTCCGAGAAAATAGATGGGTGACATGCAGGCAGCTGCAGAAAATGTTCTCCAGACTGCGCTTGTGCAATGGATTAAAAAAGAAAGAAAAAACAAAAAAAAACAAGAAAAAAAAAAGAGGGACTAGTTATTCATTTCTGTTTAATGATGAGCAGTTCCCATGGGGAGTGATGACACAGCAGAGGAGATGGTCTGGAAGCAGGCAATGCACATTTCAGCTCTTGGTTTGCCTTATTTTTAACCCAGGGTTTGCAGGATCTCCCTGTTCAGCACTGCCTGCTCTTAATCAGTGTCCTCAGACATAAAGGCAAAAAGAAGGACAAATACCACCAGGTGAAATATTCCCACTTGGTCCTAGAAGAATAAAGCTTGTTGATCTGCAAGTGGAGGGCCTACAAGAAAGCTAGAGAGGGACTTTTGACAAAGGCAGGGCGTGACAGGACAAGGGGGAATGGCTTCAAACTGACAGAGGGCAGGGTTAGATGGGATTTTAGGAAGAAATCCTTCCCTGTGAAGGTGGTGAGGCCCTCACAGGTTGCCCATGGAAGCTGTGGCTGCCCCATCCTTGGCAGTGTCCAAGGCCAGGCTGGACGGGGCTTGGAGCAACCTGGGATAGTGGAAGATGTCCCTGCCCATGGCAGGGGGTTGGAACTGGATGATCTATGAAGTCTCTTCCAACCCAAACCATTCTATGATTCTATGATGTGTGAAACTTTCTGCGCAATGCCACCACTCACAGCCCTCGTGCAGCTTCAGCTGAAGCAGTTGGAGAAGACACCCGGCTCTTGCTGAGCACATCCTCCTGGTACCCACCTCCTTTGAGGCCATTAGTAGCAAACATCAGATACTCATCACCCGTCCTTGTTGTGGGCACTGTGGTTTTGAGAATGATGGTATAAACTGCTCTGGCCCTCAATGGATGCAGAATAAACCAGTGCTTGGCACCAGGTCTGAGGAGCAGAAACCTGGAGGCAGCAGCTAGATGGGAGGATTTCCAGTTTGATTCAGACACCGCAGTTGGTTTGTCCGTGTTTGGCTCTGTCTCCGTGTAATACAGCTCTTCAGAGCAGAGAGAAAAGATCCAGCAGAGTGAAAATCTTTGAAACAGGGGGAAAAGAGCAAAAACATAGCCTAGGGAGCCTGTCTAAAGAAAACAAACAAAAGGCAGAGAGGAAATGGGAAGCAGTGGATGGTATGTTACACAGTGTACAAGCCAACAAGCAATATCTGCAGGTCATCCATTCCTCCGAGCCTCGGAGGGGACAGAGGTCCCTGGGTTAAATTACAGCCACCCCTCTCCCCCCAGCCTCTATTATTTTGTCTCCAAATGCCCAGCAACGGCAGTGACAAAAATAGTTTGCAAAGTCTGACAAAAATCTCTATTTCCCAAAGTTTTGCCAAGCCTTGTTTCATGTCTGAAGTGCTCTGGCTGTTCCTCTTCAACTCGGCGCTGACCTTCTGGCTGCTCCGTCCCTGCTTGATCTGATGGAGAGGTAGAAACACTGCATTAACCAGCACCCTGCCAGCCCTTCAAAGCCCTCTTCCTAGCTGTGCCCCTCGATTTTGATTTTTGTTTCTTTTCCTGAATGCCTTGCCTTTAAAGTGAGATTTTCTTTGGTTTATAATACTTCACACTTCATATTTCCTTCATGGCTGGAGGGCTGTGGAAAGGGAGCAGCGGGGGAGTGTTGAAAGCAGCCTCTGAAGGGATGTCCTCAGCCTTTTTTGGGCAGCCCAACAGCAGGGAGAGCTCACTCTTGGCATTTAGTGAGTGCCTCGGGCTCCCACCCTGGCACAGGGACATGGCACAGAGAAAATTCAGCTCCTTCAGTCATTCTTCATGTTACAGACAACAGATTAAATTGTCTACAGCGAAGCAATTATCTTAATAAAGACAATTTCAGCTTTTCTGGGGTTACTGAGAAGAGCCCACAGACAAAAAGAGCATTTGGCAGTGACTAATTCTTGCAGTTCGTTTCTGGGAGTATTTTTTTACTCTCCGAGCACTGGGATGGGAGTTGCAAAGCGGAAAGCTCTGAGATGCAGTGGGTAAATCAGGGGAATAAACAGATACCCTCCCTGCTTTCAACTGCAGCTGATTATCCTGCTTGTTGCTATGCTTGCTCCCCCTACAGCTTTTTTTCTTATTTTCTTTTTTTTCTTTTCCTTCCTTGGGATTTTGCTGACAGAGCAGCAAATGTCAGGCCACCTTGGATTCCGCGCAGCCACGCTGGCTCGAGCAGCAGTAACAGAGGGAGAGGGGACACTTTGCTGCTGCATCAGGTGGGCTGGGTTTGTCTGCCAGCACTGGAGGTCTAAGGAGATGCTCTCAGCACAATCCCAGAGCTAAGGAAAGGCAGAGGATCTGCCTCAGAGCGTGTGGTCTCTGATGCTACAGAGGACAGGTATTAGGAGCTGTTGCCCAGTTTGCTGCCTCCACTGCACTTTTGGCTCTTTTTTGCCAATGACACCACTGTTCATCCTGTAGAGGGTGAGGAACTTCATGAAAGCTTCTCGTCAGCTTTCCCCATGATTTGCATTGATTTAGCCCAGTTTCTTCTTAGAAGGACACAAAGTGGAGAGTGGTGTATCTCCTGCACTCCTGCTGGAGCAGACGTGAGGAAGAGAAGACAGATCAAGAGACAGACCAAGCCTGAAGTTCCTCAGATGTCTACTGAGAAGGGAAGATGTGATTTAAAAGAGAATAATGGAATCATTAAGATTGGAAAAGACCTCTAAGATCATTGAGTCCAACCATTAACCTAACACTGCCAGGTCCACCACTAAACCATGTCCCAAAGAACCATATCTACACATTTTTAAACACTTCCAGGAACAGTTATTCCACCAGTGCCTGGACAGGCTGTTCCAGTGCTTCACCATCCTTTCAGTAAAGAAATTTTTCCTAATATCCGATTGAGGTCTTCATTAGCATTTGTTGGGCTTGTTATTTCTCTCCTGTTCTTGGTATCATGGTACTGTTCAGAGTCCAGAACTGGGGGAATGATGTGTCCCGAGTTGCTCAGACAGGTTAGACCAACAGCTCTGCCTTAGGAGCTGCGTGCAGGCTGTGTGCAAGACTTTTGGGACAATGGGGGAAGAAACTTCTTTGAAAGCAAGCAGGCAGTTATGTGACTAATGAGCCCAAATTCTGCTGAACTGCCTGGCATCCCTTACTGTAACAGCCTGGCATCTCTTACTGTAACAGCCTGCAAATCATTATCGGTATTTTTAGGTCCCTGACAGCTCTAACAACCTCGCTAGGGGCTGCCTAAGTCACTAGTGAAAACGGGGATCAGGTCCTCTAGTCACACCAATACGATTCATCCTTTCTGATCTACCCAGATCCAGTCATGCCTTTAGCTGCAGCAGCTGCTCAGAGCTGGCTGTGTGGCTGGGGCAGAAGGACACACGGCCAGAAGGTGATTTTTCTCTTCCCAGGATGTGTATCCAGGTTGGGACTGACACATGACCTGCTGGAGAGGCTTTTCTCTGTCCTTTGTGAAGCAGCCTTGAAGACTTCAGCTGTCTCCAAGTGGGCTGTCGGTTTAAGGCACGCAGCTTGTAGGTGGATAAAATTAGATAAAGTGAACCTTCCACGTAGCCACTGCTACAAGTTTTACCCTGTGTTTTTAAATAGTTCTGTATAAATAACACTGGGGAATGACACAGCCCAGGTCTGCAAGGCATTAGCACTCTCCGGCACGCTGCACATTTCACACGGAATGCTGTTAGCAGCAGGGAAAAGGCCAAGCCAGACCTTCAGATCTAAGCGTGCTCGAGTTGCAGAAAAATCTGGACCTGGAGGAGGATCTGAAGTTTCCTTCTGACCTCTATCTTCACAAGGAGCCAAACCACCCTGTCCAGCATTGCTGAGCCTACAGTTCCCTACCTATTTCAATCCAGCAGCTGCAACCCTGGGTCCACCTCGGCTCTGGACAAGCTCCAGATGAGTAATTCTGAGCTCTTGTTACCGTATGAATATGCAACTCACAGTGCTTGTGCAGGGCTTTCCTAGACCTCATCTTCTGTACCTTGGATTCAACAGAGAACTATGTGGCCTCTGGTATACCCTGGATTACATTTACAAAACAGGTGTGGTGCAAAATGTCCATACAAAGATATTATCTGGCAGAGCGGCCTCAGCAATGTTAACATCTGCTGGGGAGATGCTGCATGGAGGGAATGGGCACCTGCTCAGATGCTGCTGTATTGCCGTGCCTTCCTCAGCCACCACCCTTCCTCTGAGAGATGGTAATGGCATGTTTCACTCCACACAAGTAAATCACATTTGTTAATAATAAGTAATAATACATTTCAGCTGCTGTCGTGAATTCATTTCACTTTGCAGGCAGGGGGCACTTGAGAGTGTGTGATTACTGCAAGCACTTGGACACAGGGCACATCTCCTAACCATGCCCTTGGAGGATCCAAGTGCTGCCCACTTTATTCCCAGCTATTCATGTGCACCATGGATCCCAGGGACAGCACACGGAAGGTTTCACCTGTAAACTCACACACCACACATGGTAAGCAGTACCTCTCACCCAGGCTGTTCTTGTAGGTATCTCTGCTCTTTCCACCATCTCAGTTTTGCATCACCCTGAAAATCTTTCTCTCCCCATTTTTCCTGGTGTTTCAAGGACTTTAGGTTTTTTAGGCTTGCTTTGTGAGGGGTCTGGCCCCACAAACCATGAGAGATTGCATTGCTGGTGGCTGAGCCATCCTACATGGCAAAGCACTGATGCAGAACCACACATGGGTTCGCATTTTGTATTGGTATTAGTAAATCCTCACGGAGAATCTCGTATTTTTCCCAACTGCTATAAGCTGACAGGAGGTGGGAAAGGCCTGGAGCAGAGCAAAAAGTATGTGTCCCTTCTTGTGAAAGGTTTTCAAGGATTGAGGGGGAATACCTGGGGAAGGCAAGTGGCTGTGGCGCAGCTGGAGCCTGCCCAGGTGAGCAGACAGGACAGGTCTGCTGATTTATTGGGGTCTGAGCACAAATTTTGCAACACTGGTGCTGTGCCATAGGCAAGAAACGTCCCAGCCCTGGGCTGCTGCTCTGGCAGGTGTGTCAGGTAACACCTACACACACACACACAACACTTCTGCAGCAAGGCTGTGCTCCTCATTCGAGCTCTGGTGTAGGAGCACAGAGGTTTTCCGTTTTTAGAGTCGTGGGGTAAAGGATTTTATGGCACAACACGACTGTCCTGAGATGCAGAGAGGGTAACACAAGAGTGAGTTTGCCATCTGTCCCTGGAGTTATTTAACACAAGTGCGCCTGTAAATTTAGAGAGCACAAACAGACCAAGGAAATTACAATGAGCTCTGTGTGCTGTGAATCTAGGGCTGGTCCTGTGTTCCTCTGCATACAACCAGGGTCGAATCCTTCTCCTTGCTGCTTTCCTTTAATTTAATATCCCTTGCAATGGGCTGTTCCCCTTAATGTGCCTAATGTAAAACATGCTCGTTTGCTGACTGTGGCAGGAGTCTCTGGCTCAGGCTACCCTGCACGTCGCCGTGGAGTCTGATGCTGGGGAGGGTAATGACTCCGGGAAGTTTGACACTGAAATGACATATTGGGAGTAATTACTGGGCAGAGCAAGGGGGATGAATTATTTTGTTGTCAATGATTAGATCTGGGCTGGCTCAAAATGCAGAATAACGCTTGCTATTAGACTGGAGGATGCTAATTTTTAGGAAACAAAAGTGGATCCTTTCCTAGATGGCTACATTTGCAGACATATTTGTGTTCCCTTTAATAAAGTCAAAGCAAATATGTCTGCCCAGTGCTGAAAGCCCAGGCCTTTTCCCCAAACCCAGACTCGCAGCCCCAAGCAGGGTTTGTAGAATGTACAAGGCAGCACAACAGCATCCCACTGGCAGGAGGGGGGGCTCCCCCCTGGAAGTTTCAAACTGGAGTCCTGGTCCCCAGGGCAGAGGTTGGCCTCGGAAAGGGCGAGCAGTGTTTCCAGACGCAGTAGAACGAACCCATCTGTCATTGTCATTTTTTAATTGTTTTCTGAGGTTTACTGCTGATCTTTTAATAGGGCGTGATCCAGAACACGCTGCTCTGCTGTGGGTGGCATGTGTCCCTGGTCCCCCACCGGCTCTGCACAGACGGACGGGGGCACTGTCTGGGGACAGGCTGCCTTGCAAGGACACGTCAGAAATCTCCTCCCTTGGCTGTCGCTGAGCGGGAGAAATGTCCCCGTTCCTGACGGGCAATGAATCGCGATGGAGGGACGCGTCCCCTTAGGCTGTGGTTTCACAACTATATTAACACTCTCTTAAAGACCGTCTTTCGTCTTTCCAACTGCTCACTTCTGCCTTTTTCTTTGTCATTCTAGTGGATTGCGGAGATCATCCAGGTGATAAAACCTCTCTTTTTTTCCTTTTTTTTTCCTACTAAATGAGGCTTTCCCCATAAACCACATCCATTCCCAGGCACCCTGCAGCGAGCAGAGGATGGGGACTCAGCTGAAGCCGCCCTGCATGCAAGACCACAGCTTTAATGCCCTTCTCTCTTTCCTACCTGTAGCAGAACTGGGGGGTTCTCGGACATCCCTGTAAAGAGTTCATACCCCTGCAAGATTTGAATTTGCAGTCGGTGGAGCTGGATGCAGCCACGGTGGGAATAATGAGAGGCTGCACGGCCATGTGGACACCTGCAGTGCCAGTCCTGAGGTGGGATCGCAGCCCTGCAGCATCCCAGAAAAGCAAAGGTGAGCTTAAGAGTCACATAAGGCTTGGTTAATACGGGACCCTTTTACTCCCCTTCGGTTTTAGACTTCAGAGATAGAGTTAGTTCGGGTTTTCTGATTTTCTTTCCGGCAATATGCGTCTCTTAACAATTCCTGTAACTCCAGGATTCAGAGATTTAAGATATGCACTGAATCTCTCTCCCTGACAGAACTGGGTCTGATGAGGGAAGGCAGCGCCTGGCAAGGACACGAGCAGAAATTCCCATTCTCAGAGACACTGCCGAGGCTGCTTCCCTTTGCAGCCAGGGCAGGGGACGGTAAGATAGCACTCGCCCAGCGGGTCCCCTTCTTTACACTCTATCAGAGTGGCTGCCATCAGCCAAAACACACGCAGGGGTTTCCATGGACTAATCACAGCTCCCGGTAATCCCCCCGGCCCCGCAGCCAGCACGGTGGGTGCCTTTGTGTGTGTCCCAGCCCCGGCAGGAGCCGACTTCAAAGAGCCCACGAAGCTTATGCAGGTCAGCAAGGAGCCAGCGTGCTGCTAGCCCAGCACGCTCTTATTAGGGGAACTGATACCCTGTTAATTATGTCCTCGTCTTGCCAGCCTGTCCCTGCTCCAACACCCTTCCCCTGCTGCCTGCCAGGCATTTCCGAGCAGCGCGGAGACTTGAGTCTTTTGCTTATTGCTCACCAAGTCTTCACCTCCTTGTTAACTGCCTGACAGCTTGTCTCTCTGCTCTGCAGCTCCTTGTCCCTTTCCTGTCTGTCTGTCTGTCTGTCTCTGGTGGCCTCAGAGGTCTCCTCTCCTCTCTGGCAGACACCCGGGGGGTGTCAGGGCACTGCTGGCCCCCAGAACCCAGCGATCCTGCCCGGAGTGCGTGACCCGGTGCGCTGCATGTGGCCTCTCTCCCCTGCTTAATCCCACTTTGCTCCTGTTCCTGAAGGTTGTGATAGAAGAAAGATTTGCCAGAGAAGCCTTTTTTTTCTTTTTATTTTGCTCGGATAATGTAAGAGCATGGTGGGGGAGTGGGAGGGAAATTTCTGAGCATGTGAGCCTTAGGTCTGAAACAAACACTTCACGTCCAAGCTGCGCAGCAGGGTGGGGAGGCTGCTGGATTTCACGGTACGTGACATGGGAAAAGATTGGGGCTGTGTGGGGAGCATCTCCTCTCTTCACTGAAAGGGTGATCAGGCATTGCAAGAGGCTGCCCAGGCAAGTGGTGGAACCATCATACGTGGAAGTATTAAAAAAAAATGTGTGGATGTGGCACTTGTGGACATGGTTTAGTGGTGATGCCAGATGATGGTTGGACTCAATGGTCTTAGGGGTCCTTGCCAACCTCAGTGACTCTATGGTTCTATGATTCCTGGAGCAATCACACCCCAACATGATCTCTGCCTTCAGCTGGGAACGGCAGAACGTGTTTCCCCATGCCCCTGTTTTTCTAGCAGTATCTGCAAGCCTGAAAACACCCAGCACCTGCTGAGTGATCAGAGGAATTACCAACCCAGATCCAGTGTGCTCTGGTGGGAAGACCCCCCTGACTTGAGGCGTTTGAGGCTTGTCCTGGAGCCCTGGAAGCAGTGCTGTTGGCTTTGGTGGGCTGATGGATGATGCTCCAGCCCCAGGGGTCTCAACGTCCCCAGAATGTGCCCTTATCTGGTGCAGCAGTAGTTAAGAGAAAGCAAGCTGCTATCTCGCTGATCCCTGCTGGGACGGCTCCCCTCATTTTTAGCTTTGATATTCTTGTGCTGGAACAACCCTGCCTTCTCTGGGCCCATTTTTTGCAAAGCCTGGCTGGGATTTTAACCAGAAAGGGTTGGGGAATCTTATCAATCTGCTGTTATTATTTTCTTTTTCCTTCCCCTTTGAATTCCAGTCAGCTGCTGACTGTGAAAACACAACAAGAGGCTCAAATCAGTCAGGCCTCGGCATATTCAAATTGGCACCAGTTTGTTTGTTTTGGGGCTAAAGCCAGAGTGAGAAAGCCGGGGCTTTGAGATGCTATTGGAATCACCTGGGAAAATACACACTCCTTTCATCTCGCCTCCATTCCCTGTGGTCAGGAGGGCTCTCTGCCCCCCGCTGGGCTCCCAGCCCCCTCCTCCTTTTTATCAGCGGCAGGACCCTCGCTGTGCCTGGGGACAGGCACTTAGCGGTGGCCATATGACATGGAGTGAAAGTCCCAGGGGAACAGATGTTTCTCTTTCAAGGAACGTGGGGGCCAGGGGGAGAGCATTGGACAAGGTATCAAATACCTTCCAGGCTTTCAAAAATCAGTGCTGGGAGCTGCTTCTCTTGATCCTGCCGGGGAGCTGCTGGTAACACCTAACCCCTGGCGCTGCTCCAAAAGAGGCACCTGAATGCATCAATGCAAGGTCCTTTTTATTATTTTTTTTCCCTTGCAGAAATGACATGTCCGGAGACACACACAAAGCTCCTTGAACAATTCCCTTTTAGGCTTGTGAAAATTTCTATGCACCTTTCTGAGCCCATAAAAACGATGATTCTTTCCCCCCTGTAAGAACCGAGGGCCAAACCCTGCTGCCCCTGCACACCAGCACTGGTGTCACCACTGTTTGATTTTCTTCCTCAGCCCCAGGTCCCTCACTAGAACATGATGGGAATGGTTGCTTACATAAAGTTTTGGGGATGGCATCAGCCATTTCTTTGCTCAGTGCTGTCTGTTAGGAAGAAATTCTTGACTGTGAGGGTGGGGAGGCCCTGGCACAGGTTTCTCAGAGGAGCTGTGGCTGCCCCATCCCTGGCAGTGTTCCAGGCCAGGTTGGATGGGGCTTGGAGCAACCTGGGCTAGTGGAAGGTGTCTCTGCCCCTGGCAGGGGGTAGAACAAGATGATTTTTAACGAACAACCCAAACTGTTCTATGATTCTACGATTTTCTGCTTACAGTGACAAACATTCCTCTCCTGCTTACCTCAAGCCCTCAGCTTTTTCAGATTCCTTCATCTTTCACCAAACCTTTTTTTTCTGCTTTTCCTTTTCTTTATTCAGGACTGTATCAGTTTTCAGGACACAGATCTGCTGCAGACCAGGAACTTGCCCTTTCTGGATCCATGTAGCTTGCTCACACCACTGCTAGAGAGTGATTGGTATGAACTCAGCCCAGCAGCCCTGGATTTGAAAAAGGTTTCATTTGGAGAGTAACACCCCACATTTATCAAACAGAAGGATGACATGGCCCCTCTGAAGAGGGCATTGAATGTTTACACAAACTTTGCTGTCCAGTTGTAAGCTCAGCTCTTCCATCTTCAGCCTGGAAGCTGCGATCCCACAGGGTCACACTTTCAAACCCACCATCACCTGAGCTGTCAAACAAGGAGCGGGGTCTCCCCATGGGTTTTGAACATCTTGGAAATGAGGGAGTCTGTCAGCATGTTCTGGTCTGCTTTTGCAGTGAAGAAAATTTGCCCCCAGGTTTTGTTTCTCCTGTTTAGCCAAAGTCTCATTACAGGCAGATTGTTTTCTGGCCACTTTTTAAAATAATTTCTGATATTCCTCCCTACAGCCATTAACTAAGAATTTGACACTGACCAGTCCAGATGCCTGGTACAAGTCCCTCCTAAGTTTCATGTATGACTGAGACCAAAATGGTTTTAATATCTCTTTGTCAGCAACTGGATTTGGGATTTCTTTGCTTTGTTTATTGTCTGCTCTGTTAGCTCCAGTGGATGTGCCTGCAAAAAGCATTGCACAGACACCAGGTTTTGCTGTGTGAGTCACTCCCAGATTAAGGATTGGTATCTACCCCACAATCTTGAATTTCCTCACCGTGCTCGTGCTCAGTGGTGCTTTTCCTTTGCTCACTGCCTTTAGCCCAAACTGATGCTTGAAGTGCTTGTTTTGGAAAAGCACAGAGCATGAAGGTTTAGACAGGATATTAGGAAAAATTTCTTCATGAAAAGGGCTGTCAAGCACTGGAACAGGCTGGAACAGTGGTGGAGTCACCATCTCTGGAGGGATTTAAAAGATGTGTGGATGTGGCACTTGGCATATTTTAGCGGTGGGCTTGGCAGTGCTGGGGGAATGGTTGGACTCGATGATCTTAAAGGACTTTTCCAACCTAAACAGTTTTATAGAGCATGGAAACAACTCTCTGCACCTGTAGGAAAGGTCATGAGTGCTGATCTGATCATTCTCGCTGTGTGAAAGGTCCTGATTGAAGCCCCAGTTAGCTCATAAACTGTTCTAGAAGTTCAGGATTTTAAAAATACTGAGCTATGCATTTCAATTTCCTTTATTTTGCCTTCTTTGGGTTTTCAGGTTCTGGTTCCAACAATCCACAGGTACAGAGCAAGCTGAGGCACAATGCAGAATGATTTTAAGGAAAAGGGCCATCAAGTGGATTCATTTTTGGCACTGTTTCGTTGGACTGTAGTGTGATGAACACTGTCTTTCAAGCAATGTTTGCTTCCAGTTGCCCCAATAAAACCCTGGCTCAGGTGGTGAAGAGCAGTTTGGAGATGACCTGAGATCTTCACATCTTATGCACTATTATCACCACCCTTGCAGCGGGGATGAAATGCCTCCCCAGTACTCCCAGGGCATGGCAAGGCTACTGTCCCCAGGAAAAGGTGAGAAATTGGGCACTGACAGGGAGACTTGCCCCAGAGCACTAAATAAAAGCATGAACAAATCTGGCAGAAGTTTTCACCTGGGGAGCAGAAACCCCACATTTGCAACATAACCCAGTGCCACCCAGTTGGGAAAACAGTCTGTCAAGAAAAAATGGCCCCAAATTTCTGCTTACAGCCATACTTTGGTGGTGGATCATCTTTTACGTCACTGAGAGATGATTGACTGTGACCTTTTTGAGAGCAAGGAGTTGTCAGGAGCTCCAGATTCCAAGGTGGGAATGTGGACTGCAACACACACTCTGTGGCAAAGCTTAAAAGTGCCTTTTCAGCATCACCTGCAGCATTTTCTTCTCTCAGGTTTGTCTCCTTGTCTGTGAGACAGTCTCTGGACCACACCAAGGCACCATGATGATGTACAGTGGCAAATACATTGTTGTGTTAAATCTCTGGGATTTGTAATGTTTTTTTCCCTTCAGCAGCACATCCCTGAATTCAAACCAGGCAAGACTTTCTCTGCATAATAACTGCACGTGACTGGCAGCCCCTGCACAACATCTGCTCTTGGTGGGGCAGTGGAGCATGTGCCTGGTACAAGAAGTCCTGCCTTTGGCCAGTACATTGGTGTAGGGCTGTAGGAAAGATTTTACAGCAAAATCCTGATTTTGCAGTCAGCCGGCTGCATGTTTTTGCTTTCCCTGGTAATTACCAGCTCCCTGTGCCATCGTATCTGTTTCAGTGGCTTCTGAAGCCTTCTTCAGTTAATGGTGGAGGAGTGTTCTCTTAGGCACGGACACCTCTGGAGGAAGAGCTCGCTTTTTTCCCGGGAAACTGTGCTCCCATGTGCACATCCCAAAGGCACTCAGTGTCTCTGCAGCCCAGACAGTGTTTCACAGGCTTTACCATCTTTTGTGCCTCTGTGGGGCTGTGCAGGGGGCTTATGCCAGCCACTCCGCCTGGGGTGCAATTGACCCCACTAATGCAGGGCAAGCTTAAGGGTTTCAAAGCCTGCCTCAAGTCCTTGGAGAGCTCTCCATATTCCCATCCTGTCTGCAGGACACTGCTGGCTCCCTGTGCAATCCCCAGCCCCAAGCAGCCTTTTAGTGTCCCCCAGTCTCAATGACAGCATCCTGACCATGCTCTGTGAAAGTGAGTTTGCTGCTGGTGAGCTTGCTTGGAGGGTAAAAACCCTTCAGGATAAGACTTATGCTTCCCACCAGACTCTTCCGGAAATCAGTCCGAAGCAGAAAAAGACAGCGGGATGATCCAGCCAGTCTTTCATCCCTAACGAGAGGCTCCTAATGAGAGCCTCCTCCTTCTGCCATGGAGCTGTGCCATTGTCTCTCTCTATATTGTTGTAGTAGAGCAAAGGAGGAGCAGGGAAAGGATCATTTAGCACGTGAAAGGCACCTCTTGTATGGGGCTACATGCATGGCACAGTTCAGCCGGGGTGAGCGACCAGCTCCTGCCAAGCTGTGATGTATGAGGCAGAAAGGTCAAAAGTTCTCCTTTACAATCGGCAAGAAAAGAGAAGGCAGGCGATGGTCACTTAATTTGTGGGTTTTTCCCTCTACTTGTCAAGAGGAGTTTGGGCAGCGGTGATGGATGAGCCATCAATTAAAGTCGGACACTTCATCTTTTGTCCTGGTTCCCAAAGGGTCCGATTCAAGCCCCGGCCAAATCGATGGGAGTCCATCCACTGATGCCAGCGGGTCCTGGACTGGGACGATGGAGGCTGTGGAGCAACTGGCTTGAACAGCCTGCCCTTCTCCATGCTCAGTGCTGTGTCTCTTGGCTCCCCAGTTATCGGGCAGGACTTTTCCAGAGCTGAGTCTTCTAACGTTTGCTACCAGCTCCTTAGATTTCTCTCCCTGGTCCTTCCCCACGTAGGTTCTTTGGTGTGCAGTTGGAGCAAGCAGCGGGGCTGTGCCGTGCAGCAGCTCCTACTCGCGCCTTCCTGCTTATCTGACCACACATACTGTTAATATTTCCTCTAAGGCGCTCAGCTCCCATGATAACACTGCTTTATCAACAAAAAGCCTTTAAACATTTTCCTGGCAAGAGGAACCTTTCCACAGTTTTATGGCAGCATACATGGCCCTTAATGGTTTGATCCTGTAGGAACTGCTCTGCAATCAGCTCGCACAGTCCTACACAAGCACAGGCCATCTGGGACCCCCTTCTTTGGGAAGTATTGTTCCATGTTATTGCACACACCGGCCTAGGAAATCTAAGCCAGATTTACAGCCATAAAAACTCAGTTTGAAGGTGAAGTTAGTACTGACTGTGAGGGATGGCTCAGCCTCCCTGTTCATGCCTGGCAGAGAGTCTTTGAACTTAAGTGTTTATAAAAGTTTCCTTCCATGTTGGAAAGAGACCTCAGTGTGTGCACCAGACACTCCTTTCTCCTGTATCCTGGTGCCCTGGTTTGCAAGCCAGGGACGCTCCAATGTCCTCTTCCCTCTGACCAGATCTGTACAGTGCGGGATTTGGAACCGCAAACATTTGGAAGTCACCAGCTCAGAGGATTTACCTTCACTGGAGGCCTGG
Source organism: Gymnorhina tibicen (assembly GCA_013399875.1). Lineage (NCBI taxonomy): Eukaryota > Metazoa > Chordata > Aves > Passeriformes > Artamidae > Gymnorhina > Gymnorhina tibicen. The sequence continues at coordinate 385,684 of VXAZ01004036.1, forward strand.
GCCTGGCACAGACTTCCTGAGCTTAGTGTAGGAAAGAAGAGGTACCATGAACTTTCTCCTTTGTTCACCCCTATGTCAACCCTAGCTGGGGTGGAAGAGCTTCCAGCCACATAATATGGGCATGGCCAAGTGGTTGCCTCCACAAAGGGGCATAATTAGGAAACTGGACACATTTTCTTCCACCACTGGTCTTGGTTGGCCTGTCCCTTTAAAACAGATGCACAGGCTGTTTTCTTTGTGTCACACAGGCTGTGCGAGGATTGCTTCTCCTCAGTCTGGATGGAGAGGTTGGGGACTATGGGATTTTATGACAGCACCGTCTGGAAAACCTTCATTGTCTGGTCAGAGCCTGCAGACACTGTCACATGCCTGAGTGCTCCCAGACTGGATGGTTTGTATTGGCCTGGGATGAACAGACACTAATCTTGTCTCTGCTCCCTATCTCCTTGGAGAGTTATCTCACTCTCTCTTTGCTGGCCCTCATCAAAGGACCTGGCATAAAACACCATGAAAAACTGTTTCTTATGGGAGTGGAACAGAAGCCGGTTCAGTGTTTTTCAATCAGCCCCTTTTCTTACAGGGACACTCATGGGGAGGACACAGTTGTGATTTCCACTGAATGGATGGCGTGGCATTTCCATTTGGAGTGAATGAAAGCATTTTGGAACTCACCAATTAAAATGGTTTAGATAACAAGAAAATACATATAGTAAATATTCAAAAAAATTGGGAAGCCCATGGAGACGTGTTGCGCCAGTTAAGCTGGCATTTGTAGTCACGATGTCTGTGCCATGGTTGTTTCTGGAATACTGCATCTCCACGAGCACATTCTAATACCAGAAAATGTACATTCCTGCACATTTTATGTGAAGGACTGGATGGAGTCCCAGAGCCATATTGTCCAAGGTCCTGTTTCTTACCGCCTGGGACCATGCTCAGGAGGTCAGAGGAGCCCAGATCTCCTGATCAGAACATGGCCAGAAGAATCCTGGAAGACTGTCCGGCCTTGGGGACTGTTCAAGTTGTGAGTGTTGTTTTTGGATGATGGCAAAGGTTTAATAAACGCTGCAGCTGTAGAGAGCACCCTCACTGGAGAGTTTAACTCCCCGTGTCAATATGTGATTTACATTTCCAGGCTCTGTGCATCCAGCCTGCAGGACTCCTCTGTCAATGGGGTGGGCAGATCCAACGCTTACTTTGGCAGAAGAGTTCCTCAAGTCTTGTTTAATTAGAACTCAGACCAGCTTCCTGGAGACTGTGGGAACCTCATTAGCAGCACAAATAGAAACTTGAAGAGGCCAACTCAGTGGGAAAAGATTGCTTGCTAAGAACTTTACTTACCAAGAACTTAACCTCTTCAAGAGTCGTGTCTCTTAGGTACAGCAGAAGAATTTATGGCTGGAATACAAGGTCTCACAATCTTCCAAATGTTGGAGGTTTTGTTTTTCAGTGTGAATGAAAACCTCTCAAAGGAGTAGACAAAATCTTTTTGGCTTAACAGTCTCCAGTTGTCCCTTAGGTGTCCTCTCTTCAATTGGTTTTAATTATGGAATCATAGAATGGTTTGGGTTGGAAGAGACCTTAAAGACCCTCCAGTTCCAACCCCCTTGCCACGGACAGGGGGACACTTCTTGGTGTCTGTCTCAATGCTCTTCCACCATTTGGAGATCCTGATTGCTGATTTGCTGTCCTCTTCCTTGCCTCACTTGGCAATGTTGCCTTATATTTTAATACATGTCAGCCTATAAAAAAAATCCAGGTAATTTAATATTTAAGATGTAATAAGATTTTAGACACCAAAATTCAGATACACTTAATCTCAGATGACATCCCACCTATTGTGTCTTCAGAAGGTTTTAGAGACATCTTCCTAGGCTAAGCTAAGAAGCACTGCCTGCCTGTCTGCTTCAGGACTGGCCTGGAAAAGAGCTATAAAATACAATTAGAACATTTGAATTGCAGCTCAGTAAATACACACACTTGCCTGTGTCTGTGAGAACTGGATGGAGTCTCAGGGATATGATTTGCAGTTGTTCTGTTCTCTTTAATTTTGGAGTTATGCTGAAGAGGCTAAAGGGACCCAGATCTGTTGATCAGAAGGACAGAAGACTCCTGGAAGAGCAGCTAATTGTTCATTTCCTATCCCATCCCAGCCTCATGCTGGCAATGTGGCCATATATTTCAGAGGAGAAATATGTGTTGGTCTATAAAACAAATCCATATATTTTTCCTACCCTAAAGACATGATTACCCTCCTGCTTCTTTGGCCTCAACAGACAGAGAGAGAAAAACAGGATGCCTGTATCTACCTACGAGTACAGCATTGTTTACAAAATCATGAGGATGAATGATGTTGGTGAGGTTGTGTTTTCTTTTTTTTTAATTAAATGCATCCCACCCAATCAGGAAAGAAATCAAACCCCCAGTTAAAATAAAGGAAGATCAAATAAACACATGTACATTTTGAAAAACAATGTCGTCAGCGGGAGGGGGAGAGATCAGGGAAAAAAGACCAAGCAGAGTTTCTAGACGAAAGACCTTTTCTCGGGCAATTCTTGCAAGACATGAAAAAGGATTTCTGCTGCAATTTTCACTTCTGGAATTATCCCAGGCTGAAAGACCTCTGGTCTCATGTTGATGAAAGATAAAGCACAGGGGCAAGATTTCTCAAATCCCTGTTATTATTGTGCTGGAGAAATAATCCTGTTCTGCTGAGTTTTGAATCTTTCCTACTGCTGCCCATAAAAGTAACTTATTGCCATGATTACAAAAAAGTTTCCCTAGACCAGATATCCACTACAAAGAAAGTGGTTTGCAAAATATAAAAGAGAGAGTGACCTACTGCCTTGATTACAGCAAACCACGAGATGCTTAGAGCAAAGATGGATCACATTGTTCTTCTCGGTGCTTCCCACAGCTGCTGTTTCCTTCAGGTAGGGACAGATCCTGCCTTCGCTGCAGAAAGACTAAATAAGCCACCCCTGTTTCCCTGTGCTTTTATTATTGGGTTCCCCCCCAAAATCTACAGAACTGGGGTCCGCAGCAGTGGCAATGGATTATTTGTAGCCCAGAGTAGTTGTGGATGCCTTATCCCTGGAAATGTTCCAGGCCAGGCCAGATGGGGCTTGGAGCAACCTGGCCTAGTGGAAAGGGTCCCTGCCCATGGCAGGGGGTTTGAACGAGGTGGTCTTTAAGCTTTCTTCCAACCCAAACCATTCCATGATTCTATATCCAACGCATGTCCCAGTCTGCCCATGCAGCTGCTGTCACTGTCCCTGGTTTGCTGCCCTGTAACTGCTGTGGTCTTGCTCTAGCTCCTGATGTCTCGAATTTGGCTGAAGCTTGGTCTGCAAAATGTAACCAGTGGTGCAGCTTCACCCACTGGAGAAGTTCCTACATCTCAGTGGTGTCAAGGCCTTGCCAGGGATGTGGTTCTAAACACCCCTTACCCTGAGGATCCTGTGTGGGGTCCCATTCCTGGTGTGACACAGGTGTGACACACTTGTTCTCTACCCTGCCTTTCTCTTCTTGATAAGAAAGCATTGCCTCCTCCCAGCTCCTTCAAAACCTTGTTTCTTGCCTTCTGCGGACACAAACTAGTCCAGGCTCCAGCACTCTACCTAGAAAGCTGTTTTCCACCCAAAACCAGAGCTTCTCATCAGGTGGAGGCACCCTCTTAAGGCAAGCCTGTGCCTCGGGAACAAGACCAGAAGGGAAAACCCAGAAGATTTGGGAGAAGTAGCTCTGCTGCCCTGCTGCTGTGCACAGGGGATGCTGTCAGACGCGAGCTGTATAAGGTCACAGGTTAACAGGGAGAAGTGCTGCCTGTGGAGATGTCACGCTGGCTGAAACCTCACCCTGGGAGCTTGGTTTGGGGAGGTAAGGAGGAGCTGGGGAGCTATAGGTGGCTTTTCTGATATTCTGAGTGCTGGCCCTGACGTTCACTTGGTAAGACCAAGACTTTTATTTGTACTATTAAACACTAAAAAAGATCAGCATGCATTTGTGTGTTTGTGTACATGCACCTCTATGTTTAACTAGCCAGAGCTCCAGAGCTGCGTTTTCAGACTTCTTCATTTGATTTTTATCACTATCTTGAGCATAGAAATTTCTGCACAGTTAATTGAAGCGACACATGCTTGCCAGCAGCCAAGTCTTAATCCCATCCTTCCCTTTCACCATGTTTCTGATTACGCTGATGGCAAATCCTCCTCCTTTGACTCAGCCTTGCGCTTACAGCGGATGCAGCCAGAGCCAAATCTTCTCTTAGAAGCACAGAGATATTTGCCGGATGTCCCACGAGGTCTGAAGTTTTTTGCAGTGATAAACAAGTGCTTCATTGGCTTCTGAAACTGATGGGAGCAGTTATCAGAAACTGCAAGCAGTAACCAACTCCTAAATCACGTCTGGTAATCCAGAGCCATTTTTAGTGATAAGCATACTTTGGTAGGGTCTAGAATTCTTGAACGTAGCCCTCATTTTGCTACATGCTTCAGACATTTGATAAAAGATGACATTTTGCCTGGCATAACTCATGGGGTTTTTGGCCAGGGGCAATCCCCCCGCAGCACTCAAACCTATTCTGAGCTACAAGTTGTGCAGAAGACCCAAACCCTAAACAATGACAAGATCAATAGAGCAAATCCAAATCCAGAACACGCCCTGCATTGCTGCAGAGAGCACAGGAATGTGAATTTCAAATCCCTGGGATGGGACCGAATGCAAATGCTGCCAATGCCCAGGATATACAGGCAGGTGCAGCCTGCTGTGAGCGTCCTTTGTGAATCACGGCAGAAAGTCATTTATGCTAAGCACAAAACACTTTGCTGATCTTCCCAGCCAAAGTCCCCAGAGCTCTAATCATTGCACTGATGGTGGAGGTGAAAAGACAAGCAATTTTTACTGTGTGAGAAGCTTTGATTTCCTGTTAATCACTTCCTACTATAAATCAACTATAGGCAGCTGCATCCACTTGCTCCTCGGGGTAGAAAAATATACCCTGCTGCTAGACAGCAACACAGGCGCCAAAAACATCAGAGGATCAAAGGGCACTGCAATTTATCCCAAGCAGAATCTAAGCAAGCCTGTCAGCTTGCCTGGACCATTTGTTTATTTTAGCTGTGGACACCCATGTCTGTCCAGAGTCAGGGGATGGATTTATCATCAGCATCGTTTGTCCCATTTGAGATCGCTCTGAATATCCCTTTCATTCAGCATCCTGATGTCCAACCAAATCCACATAGGGAGCATTTTCCAAGGGCTCAGCACTGCAAGAGGAAATGCAGCTCTTGTCTGTGCTGAGGACTCTGTTCAGCTTCTTAGGGAGGGAAGTGTTAATGTTTCAGCTGCTCTTCCTCCTTTCCCTCACAAAACTCGACCAAGGGCAATGCCAAAAACCAAAAATGCAGAAACACCCATAGCTAGGTTTAATCTTGGTGTGGAAAAAGTGCTTTGTTTCTTTTCTCCCCATCCAAGCTTCTCTGGAGTGAAGTGGTTTGCAGACTGTCCTCCTGTTTCCTGGTTGAGAGAGCTCAGTGCCTGCTCTGAATCCCTCCCTGAATTTCCCAGAACTGAGGAAGCTTTCTCTGGAAGCACAGGGCGACTGCCGTCCTTGTCTGGAGAAGGTCAAACATCCTTCAGTGCTCCCAGGAACAGACCTGCCAAGTCAAGTGATGTTTAGGGTTTCTTCTCCCCTGACCCCTATGTAAACTGTACAGAGGGCATGGGAGGTTTGGCCTTTTCTGTGAGATTCGAGCAACAGTTGTTTTTTTGATGCTATCTCTTTGTTACTCAGAGCAAGGATGTTTTGAAGGACAGAGGAATGAGGCTGGGCTGTGAGGAAAAAAGGAGGTTTAACATCACAGTGTCTCCTTGTGTCCTGCAGACATCACTGCCCTCATGCACAGTGTTGCTCCTTCTTCACCACGACTGTGAGAGGAAAACAGCCTGGAGCTTCTGGGCATGGATAATACAGCAACCACCAGATTAGGCAACCTTAATTACACCAACCCTTCTTTCTTGCGGGGTGGTGGTGTCTGCAGAGTAGAGGTAAATGAGTGCAGAGTAGAGGTAAATGAGCGTTTGTCAGAACCCGGGGCTGGTTGGTGTTCAGTGCTGCTGCGAGGGTCCAGGTGATCACAGAGCCCAGCTCTGTGATTGCAGGCAGCGTTTCAAAGCCCTCCAGTATCTGGGGGTTTCTGAAATACCACCGAAGGTGCCTGAGTTAATTGACCTCTGTATGAATGGGAAGCCTGTTTAAAAATCCCCGTGGCAGCCTTGCAGGAAAACATCCCTGCACTTTGAAGCCAAAGGGCTGAAAGGACACTCTCTCTCCACCCCCAACAGAGCGTGCCTGTGAGCACGGAGGAGGGTGGCAGGAGAGGAGGTGCAGGAAGAGGCGGCTGTGGTCACATCAGCCCACCAGCCCCCGGAACACGGGCTGAGTGCAACTACCTGGTGTCCCAGGTCTTTCTGTGCTACTGCTGTGTGTACGTGTCCTTCTCCATCGTGGAGAGCTGTCGTGCGTGGCTGGATGGAGGAATGGACATCCATGGTGGGTGGATGAGAGGAGGACACCCTCCTCTCATCCATCGTGGAGGGATNCAGGAGTTCCTGAGCCTGTCCTTCTCCATCGTGGAGAACAGTTTCCTCCACCAGCCAGGCCGCACAGCGGCACATGGTGGGTGGATGAGAGGAGGACACCCTCCTCTCATCCATCGTGGAGGGATGGATACCCACAAGAGCTGATTCCAAAGGCATTACTGACCAGCCATCACCTACCTCCTATCTTGCTACACAGACCCACAGGAATTACGGGCTCTGAGATGCCTATTGCTTCTACAATTTTATGTCCTATAGCATAAGTAGCAGCAGTAGCTGGGTGTCAGGAGATCTACCAGGCAGGTGGATGATGTGTGGATTTCTCACTCAGCTCTCCTTCACTTCTCTTTTATTCTCTTCTTTGCAGGAAACATCTGAGCCTGTGAGGGAAAGAGAGCTGATGAATGGCAGTGGCAAGGGGGATAGAGGGGAGAAACAAATGGCATGGGAACCTCTTCTGTATGATTTTAAAGCTGTAACCCCAATGCCTCAATCCATCTGGTTTGTGACATTTAAAGCAACTTTTTTAGTTTGAGAAAGGAATGTGGGACTAGACAAGAAGTAGTTAAGATAATAATAGTGCCATGGGTTGCTTGTCAAGTCAGGCCTGCTCACACCGTGAACACTGGAGCACCTCATTCCAGATTCAGAGAGAAGCAGAAGTCACTCATGCCAAATGGGTCATCACCTCCTGGAGATGCTGTGGTCTCGCTCAGGGACACAGGGATGGTGACAGACACCTCCCTGCAGCACAGAAGGGCTGGACCCAGCTGTGGGGTAAAAACCACAGTTCCTTTTTCAGTGCCCTGCAGAGCCAGCTTGGGCCATTGGTCCCTGGAGAAAGAAGTCACAGGAGTGGCTTAAAGACTAGAGAAGAGGCTTTGAACCATGAGGCTCAGAGAGCTCTGTTTTCTTCACAGAAAGGAAATGGTGAAGTGACCCTATTATCCCTGCAGCATCTCCCTGGAGAGAAATCTCTGAGTACCTCACAGGAAGGACAGAGCAAGGACCTGTAGCTGACAACAGACAGACACAAGCCAGAATTAAGCTGCACATTTATCATAGTTAGTGTGATCAGCCACTGGAACAACTAAAGAAGAAAATGGTCGATTATTTTTGCCTTGAAGCCTGGCAAACACAGGGGACTGGGCTCACACTGAGAGCAGGAGAAAATGCAAGCGTCACATGCTGCCAGGTGATCCAATGGCATCCTGGCCTTAGGCTCTTGGAGTGTGTGATGTGAACAGGATTTCATCACCTTCATATGCTTGGATGAACAGTGTCTGTGCTTTAAATCTGGTGTGCTCAAAATCTTAAAAAACGGCGCAGTAATTTTGTCACATTTACTTTGTTAAGCCACCTCTTTGAAAATTCAGTTAATGCACTCATTTCTAATAGGCATACGATATATAACATTCGCAAATGTTCTCACAGCTGGGCCATCAAAGAAAGCTCTCTGTAGTGCGTGAAGAATATTTTATCAATAGCGTCTATCTGAGCTGCTGGTGTGGGTGTGAAATAACCATTATGGCCAATGGTAAACAATTTCCAGTTCCTAGAGCACAGGCTTGGCAAAGCTCTGCTCGCAGCCCCTGCAGGCTGCAAAGGTGCATAATGCATAAGGGAAAAGGCTCTCTGAGCATGAGGGACATTTAGAGAAACAGAGGTGCAGAAATTCAATCTCACGCTTTTGAGGCAGAACAATAACTTCAAAAGTTCCTGCTGTGTGGTGGGCTCAGAGTCAGTCACCTCACACAAATTAAGCCCTGTGTGCTGAGGCAGAGTGCCCATGTTTTTGAGGGAGGTGGTGTTGAACAGTGGTTCTATCCAACAACACTTTGCTGACCCCCACCTGGAATCCCAGGAGCTCTGATCTTTGCACCCAGCACAGCAGGGAAGAAAACAGCAATGCTGGGACCTTACTGGGTGCTGGGATCGCTGGTTCCTGCTCTCCATCAGACATGGACCTGCACTAGGGCTCAGAGAAGATCCCCTCTCCCCTTAAGGACCCCTTTTGCTCTTCAGGCTGCATGGTGAGCTCTTTGGGGGTGGTGATGAGGAGGCAATGACTGTGTTGAACTCACTGGTCTGCAGGAGAGAGTCCTCCCTGCAGCACCACCTCACCTGGGGCTGGTCCCAGTGGGAGGACCCGTGGTCTCTGATTGCCACCCACAAATGGTATCTAAGAAGGGGAGGAGCCCTTGGCTAGTTCTCAGGAAGGACAGTTGTTAATTTTTGATTCAGGCTGTATTTTGTTTGCCATCCTGCAATCCCCATTAGTGCCTCTGCTTGTCCTTAGAGCAGCAGGATCAGCCCCTTGAGCTGAGGCCCTGGAGCAGAGTCAGTGAGCCATAGCACAGGAATTAGGGTACTTGCACATCTGGGCACTGCATTTTCTCTCATCTGCCATGTTGACCCAGCGGTTCCCTGCACATGGAGCCTGCTCTTTAGGTGTTTGCATGGCAGAGTGGTGGGAACTTTGCAGTGGAGAGTACGTGAACTGAGATGTGTGTGCTTATGGCATGGCATAGCACCAGCAGACAGCACTTGAGGGGCCCCGAGAGGTCCCTGGGGCTGGAAAGGACAGCAATTATCATTCTCTGGAAACCTGCCACATCTCAGTCAAGGTGAGGACTTCTGAAGGAACCTTACCCACATCACTTGCTGGTTTCCTAAGCTCTCTGTTTCAGATCCCACAGAAGGGGTTCACAGATTCCTCCCCAAGCCTCAAAACTTTTTTATCCAGAGCCTGTTTCTTCCTCTTGCACATATCTCCAGCACCTGATAAGTAACATGCTCCTGAGGCACCACTTAAACCCGTGTAGCTGGGACTCCCTTCTCCTTCATTTTGTCCTAGAGAATGTGATTTTAAAACTGGGAGAAAATCCATTCAAAACAAAACTGGAAAGAGACTAACAAAGAGGCAGAACAAACTTTTACTGAAATTTTAATGGAGCTTATGCACCGGCTACTTCCAATTTATTTTTTTCGGATGGGCTCTCAGGTCTTAGCTCTTTGTTTATACGTAGAACATAAAAACAAACCAAGCCCAATTCCTACATGGGGAGACTGGTATGAGCAGGGACCTCTCCCCCATTTCTGGGAAAAGGAATGAGGTCCCGTGGGGTAGGCGTGGGGCTGTAATTAGTTCTTTAGCTGCTGGCAGGATGTACTTGAGGGTTCATCAAGCAATGGGAGGCTGACCCCTCTCCCTACAATAAAATGTTAAATATTTTTCAGTGTGCAATAATTTGGGCTTGCAGTGATCCTGACTCTGATAAGCCTTGTGCATGGTGGTTCAGGCAGCTGTTTTCAGCAAGAGAGTCTATTCTGCCTCCTCTTGTAGAAGGCCACAGGGCAGGGAAAACAAATGGGTTATCACTGGGAAGAGGAACAGTTGATGCATCTTGATTTTTTTCTCTATATCTGATTCTTTGAACCAACTTTCATTGCTCTACATCCACAAAAAATTACTGCTGAATCTAAATTTTCCTTTGTAATAGCAACCTAGGGCTTCATACCAGGCTGATGGATATTTGGAGGGCCATGGGCAACACTGTTGGAAAGAGCCTGAGAAAGCAAATCCCACCAGTTTTTGGTGCTGAGATAACACAAAATAACCCATTTTTTGAAATGCTTGTGATACTCACAGTCTGAATGCACCTTTATGTACCATGGGCTTGTTCATTAATTGTGTCCCTGCAGTGATCACAGGGTGAGGTGCATTGTGAGCTATTTATACACAATTCTCCTCATGCTGAAGAGGCCCCGTCACAGGCTGCTCCAAATGAAAGGATGTTTGTGCGCCAGAAAGCAGCCCCATCACAGCTCAAGACAAGAGCTCTCAGATGGTGACAGACAGAGTGAGGAGTGCAATGAAATAATGAGGTCTTAGCACATGACTAGCCTTATTCATGCCTTTTTGTGGGCATCTTGGTGAGGGGCAGTCTCAGAAGGGAGCTGGCACTGCTCACAGCACAGTCCTGGGGAGCACAGGGAGGGACTGAGAAGCTGGGGAGGGGGAAAAAAGGAGAGATACAAGTCATAAGGCCAAGGGGGAAAAAACTTGAAAATGAAGAGCACAGCTGGCTGTTCCAAAGTGGTGGGGAGGAGGCAGATGGAAAAGTTGTCTGGGAGCTGGACTGGAGCAAATCTAGGGTGGAAGTTGGAGGACAGGGACTCTGGCAATAATTGTGGCTGAAGAACATGAGAAATGAGATAGAGATGACTGCTGAAGAGGCAAGAAGAGATGAGCACAAAGGGAAGGAGATGAAGAGCCTAACACCCACAGAGTCTGGTCCATCCCTGAGACAGAAGTGAGTACAGAGGCAGTGTCAGAAATCCAGGAGTCAGGAGTAGGAGAGAGTAAGATAGGGAGAAATCTTAACCAGTTGCACGGGACTTGATGCATTTGACCTTCTCTGACCTTGAAGCCACAGTCCCTAGCACAGGGAGGAGGATGCTTGAAAAACTGGGTGCTGCCGGTGTGCAGGGCTCCTGCGGGTCACCACAAGCCCACAGAAACCTGCTGAGCTGCAAGGTCCCTTCTGTCCCTTTTGCCACTGATAGTCCAGAGGGCAAAGAGGATGGCACACCTTTTCAGAGGCCGGCGAGAGATGATGGTGTGACTGGCTCTAGCTGTCCCTCTTTCTGCCACACAGAAATCAGCTACAGACATGTTCCTGCTTTTACACCTGTACCAGCAGAGAGTGGACACAAAAGTGTCCCAGGCAGTCCGTCCACAAGGGAGGGACTGAAGAGCAGTGAGTGCTTGGCCCCATCAGCAGGACCTACCACGAGGAGTCCCCTGGCCTAAAACTGCCCAGATCCTGCAGCTGTGTGTCTGTGTGTGTCCCCATGTCAGTGTGCAAATATTTTTGGCACAGGCGGTCTTTCCTCTCTTCTGCTTGCTCTGGTTTCCCACCCAGCGCAGAAGTGAGGAGGAGGAGCAGACACTGAGTCAGATCTGGGAAGGGAAGAAGAAACCTGGGGTTTAAGCTGCTGGACTCAGATCCATGGGGAGGATTCATACAGTTCAGATGATCTCTGCATCCATCCTCTTGCTTTCCCAAGTCCCAAATGCTGCAGCTGGCAGTGGCTGGCGTGCAAACTCAGCACTACATGTCACCCATGTCCCCGTGCCCCTCCAGGCCATCTGAGGTCCATGTCTCATGCCAGCAGCTTGACCCAGCACGGAGGGGATGGGCAGGGGCTGCAGAGGGCACGTGTAAGGCAGAGCCGTGCGGTGCCTCCTCCCTGATCGCTGCCTCCATGCCCCACGTGCCACCGTGATGCTGCTGAATTCCGATCAGGCAGTGACTGGCTTCTCTCCAAGCTGTCACATTCTGGGGGAGGGTTTGCTGAGCAGGGACATGGCACTGGGGAGAAGAGAATTGTTTCTTTCTGGTCTAGAGGGCCAATGGACATTTTTGTTTTCCTGAGAAGTCTGGGCCTGACCTGCCCCTGTCTCTCCTGTCACAGGATGAGTTCCTTTTCCGCCATGTCTGTTATCCTTTGCTCCCGCTCTGTCTGTCTGGGGGTGGGGGGGGACGAGGGGAGATTTATCGCACCAAAATCAAAGAAAAATAAATTCTAGGGGGGAAAAAAAAGCCCTAAGAAAACCAAATGACAAAACTTCCTTTCTCTTTTTTAATCCTCCACAAATTCTCATCTTCCCAGCCAATACAAAGAAAACAGCCTCTAAACTTTCTCTTGGCGAGCAAAGAAATACATCCCAATTGAACAAACAAGCACTGGATGGCTTTGCAGCCTGGTGGGTCCGTGGGGTTATTTCTCCATGGCCACCTTCTGAAAGGCTCGGACAGTCTCACGTTGGCCCCTGCTCTGAGAATTTCTGTCACATGCCTGAACTTGGCTGCGGTCAACGCCGCTGCCTTGCTCGATCCATCACACTGACAGGCAGCTGCTGCTGCTGCTGCTGGGAGCACCCTGCCTCTGAATGTGCTCCTGGGCCACCTGCCATGTGCTGGTGGGACTTGCAAGAGGGAGCAAAGAGTGTGAGGTCAGGAAGAGGGTCTGGAGCAGGCTGTGCTGATGTAAGCAGGAGGCAATACCCAGAAATGCACTCTCTTCACTCCTCCTGTTTCTTGTATGAGTCCTTTCGGCATTGCCCTGCCAACTTTCTCCCTGTTCTCACATCACCCTAGAGTCAGGCTTCCAATGCAGAAATGCACCCAGGCTGTTGCCTGGTATCTTAAAGCCTGGTCCACCTTGTTGCTGCTGTGTTTCTCTGCGATGGTATCGCACGCAGCAGCAACACCGCGGTGGCGGTAAAGGAGGCAAGAAGGCTCTCTTGCATGGAGACTGCAGCAGGTCTTTATTCCATGCTAACTCCCCAAGGCCTGGGACCAGCCCACGTGCCAGCCCCCATAGGCAGAGGGCTGGCACATGGCTAGAGCCCAGAGAGAGAGAAGCTGGTGGCTGGCTGATCCCCAAAGCACAGAGAGCGAGCCTGGGATTCACAGTCCCTATCTTGGGGAACAGGGGGGCGGTACAAGGGCGGAGTTAGGATAACAGAGCCAATAGGGAGAACCTGAGGGAGTGGTTTGGACTAGAGATGGGGGAAGGGGAATCCGCATGGAAAGGCAGGCAGGGATATGAATAGGGGTACACCACACCACCTGGCAGTGAAATTTACTGGACAAAGAGTGGTGTGGAAATGGTGGAAGCTGAGCTCCTCCAAAAAACCAATTCCCAGTCTAACCAGAAAACCCAGTTCCTGGACCCCACTCAACCTGCAGAAATCCCTTTGTAGCAGGAGGGGCAACAGCTATTCTCTTGCTCAGTTATCCAGAGAATACATCAAAATGTGACTCCCAAAAACGCAGGTTCAGTAACCTTGCAGGTGGGTCTGGCTGTCACGGGGCTCTGTCCCCCAGGTGTGTGCAAAGCCAAGGGCCCCAGCTGCCACCCAGACCCAGAGTGGGGAGCCTGGGCACCACCTTCTCGAGGCCGCTGTGTCTTTCTCTGAGTCCCATTACAGTTTTGTGTCTGTCTGATCCACCCTCTCATCTTCCCAAAGCTCTGGCACGGACAGCAGCAGTGGGCAGGTAGAACCACGATTCTAACGCCCTTTCCTGGCATCTCTTCAAGCAACAGGAGCATCTTCTTTCCCCCTCCTTTTTATCAGTCAGGTCCCATCTCTTGAGATACATATCCTGGTAATGCTCTGCCTCTTCTGAGCAGCCTCCCTTGCTCAGCAGTGATGGGAATTTCCTTGAGTCATTTATGGACTTGTTCCTGTTACTCAGCTTTTCAGCTCAGGAGATCTTGCAGCAAAACACCAAGTGGTGAGGAGGGAGATGGCTGATTTCATCACTTTTTCCATTACAAACACCTTTCCATCTTTCCCCTATCCTTCCCTTCTTCCCTGAGGATCACAGCAAGTTGATATGTAGTTGCAATGGGCTGTTCAGAATCCTTATCTCATCCCTGTTTGGCAGGTTATTTTTAACGTTTATACACATCTAAAAAATGCGAATGTGGTCTGCCGTGCTGTGAGCCATGAGAACCCCAGAGACCCTGGGTTGAAAAGAGAAACAGCTTCTAAATATTAAGTGGGAGGCACTTGACTGACCTCTTCTAGATGCATATATGCTCACTACATGTCTTCAGCTGGGGCCAGGGCCAAGCTGGGGCCTCTGCCTACTCTGGAATTGCTGGCTTTGGTCCTTGCTGACCCCTGAGGAAGGAGAGATGAGAACGTGTTCTGCCTCCAGGACACCTTCAGCACCGTCCCTGCTGTGCCTTGGTCCCAGCTTGAAATGCCAGTGGTGGTGATGGAGGGGCTGCTGGCTGGGACATGGCTCTGGAGCGAAGCAGTGCTGGGAGGTTTGCAAGGTTGAGGGGATCAGTGGTTAAAGCAGATGCTGGTGGCTGGGGTAACCATTTGTGCGTGTGTTTCCAGAGGGGGCCATAGGATTTGCAGAAGCAAACAAGCAATTATTTGTTTGCTTTTTTTGATTAGACTCGCTTGTGATTGCAAGCCAAAAGGAATAACTCAGTGGAGGCAAACACAAAAGCTTTGGATCTAGCAGGGCTAGGTGGATTACCCTGTTCCTCCCTCTTCTCCCCTTGATGTAAACCCTAATCTGGAGCTCTGGCACACAGTGTCTGGTCCATCCCTGTGACCTACTAGTAGTGCTGCCCCATCCCTTACCCACAGCAGTGGGGGCTCCTTTCTCCTCCTCCACAAGATTCCTCGAGGAAAGGCCACTGGAACAGCCTGGGTCTGTTGCTCTGGGTGTGCAAAGCTCTCTTCTTTCTGCACTACAACTTGCAGAATGCCACCAGGCTGGTGTCAAAAGCCCAGGTGAGCCCAAAGCCACTATGGCAGTGTTAGGATTGTGCTGAGATGCGGCTGTGCCACAGCCAAAAGCTCTTGGCAAGCCAGAAGTTTGATGAATCGCTTACAGCATTTGCTGTCTAGGTTCTTCTGGTGTTCAGTTATGTGGACTAGAAAGGTACTCTTAGGAAACAAGGTTCTGCTCTTATCCCGTGAGAGTCCTTTGCATGAGCCTTTAGTATCTGAGGTAGTGGTTTATTGACTCATCCAACACCATTTCTCTCGTCTTGTATGACACCCGATGTTGGATTAAATAATACCACTGATGGAAAATCCCCTGCAGCCCTGGGGAGGCAGTCTCATCCATTTAAAACAAAACCATGCCTCATGCCTAATTGTAAATTGTTGTCAGCTGAACATGGCCTTGGCTGAAATCCAGCCCTGATTGTATTTACAGCTATTCAGCTGGAGGACTGTGGCATGAATTTACCTTATCTCACTGGAAGATGCTCATTACAGCCTGGGCCCTGCATTGCCCTGACTGCAGTCAGCGTGGGCCTGTGTGCTGGGGAAGGCTCAGGGGAGGGCTCCTGCTCACTTACATCCTCTCCTGCTGCCAGAGACAGGAAAGTTCACCATTACCCAGTTTTCTGTGCCGCCTCCTATTTGGCGAGAAATCCCCTTTTGAGGGAAGGCCCAACGCCCCCGAATGAGGAGCAGCTCTTCTCCCAGGCTGATGGCTGCTGCTCCCACGACAGGAGGATGGCTCGGAGGGGTGAGGGGTCTCTGGCCTCTGGTGGTGTGTTTGGGATGTGATCAGCAGACTTTGTGCTGGTCCCAGTCCTTGGCAGTGCACAGGGCAGCCTGCACAGGACTGCACTTGAGGGCTGCAATCTGCAGCAAAGAGCCCAGGGTGTCACCTGGACTTGAAATGATGGTTTTAGTGGAGGACATGTTACAGATCTGGGACTGTGAGTGGTCAGAAACACTGATGGAGAAAGCCACAGTTGACAATGCCAGGGAAGTGCCTGCTGTCTTGCTGGAGACTGAGGTTTTCTTGCTCCTAGAAAGTGGGAGAGAGCTGTGGTATGGTCAGGGGAATGGTGGGAGAGAGAAACTCAGTGGGAGGAAGAGCTGTAGATCATTCACAGTGACATTTCTGCTGTGTGGTGTGCCCCTCTCCTGGCCTCACACAGAGATGTGTTCTTGCCTCAGTGGGCTTGGCATCACTGCAGGTGCAAGGGAATATCTGCCTATAGTGCCAGGCACTATCAGGGAGGGCAATGCTGAGAGGGGTTAAAATAGAAACAGTAAAATATGAGAGAAAGGACTTATTTGACTTAGTGGTACACAAGCTATAAATCACCAAGCATTTTGGAGGTCAGATAACAGCTGCTAAGTGAAGAATAATCTTATTAGGTGAGCTATTTATTAATCATTCATTATCCAGCTAATCTTAAATTTTTAAGCTGTTCTCTGCACCAGCTGTTTCAGTAGGAGGCAGGACACTGGTGACAGCACCTGCTGGATCATGGCTGCTTCCTTTGACTTTGTACAGCAAAGTGAGGGTGTTTGAAAATTGTGCCTGTGAATGGCCCATGAGGAAAAAATGTTGTTTCCTGAGCCACGGCCGAGCTGTGGCAGCTGCCCATGCACGTTCCCCTGGTGTGCAGCAAGCACGAGCTGTGAGAATCTGAGATTTAGGTCAATGTAAAGGGATGCATCATTCCTGTTATTGCTTCCAGCTCAAGGGATGCTTCTGGGCTCTGCTCCACTGCTGTGCAGTGATTTGTGAAGCTGAGGCTTAAGGCTGGGGATGAATAGAGCTGCGAAATGAAAATGTCCATATTTCACTTGTTGCCTGCCTGGAGGAAATCTTCTGCGCATAAAATGGGTCTGCTGCTATTGATTTGGGATGTCTGTGTTTCTGGGGACTTCACCTTTCCTTGATGTGAGCGTCAGGGTTTCATTTTCCTGCTGCATTGCTTGGCAGTGCAGTCAGCGCTGTGAGCTGCAGATACAAGGGCAGAGCTGGCTTTTGAAAGGCTGGAATGCCTTAATGGGCTTTCTGATACGAAAGCAAATTCCTGCAGAGGTCAGGTCTCCCGTGTGGATAATTTAGGGGGAACTGAAATGGAGAAACACCCCTCTAAAACCTTCAAACTAGAGAAATGTCACTGTGCCTGTACAACAGCAGAAGAACACTGTGGTGGGACAAGTCTCTGGTCTCCTGTGCTATCACAGAATCACAGAATGGCTTGGGGTGCAAAGGACCTCAAAGATCATCTGGTTCCAACCCCGTTGCCATGGGCAGGGACACCTTCCACAAGACCAGGTTGCTTAAAGCCCCATCCTGGCCTCAAACAGTTCCATCCACAGCTTCTCTGGGCAACTACTCACAGCTGTGACATGAGGAACATGCAGGCAGTGCAATAGCAACTGTAGCCTGCACCCAGGACAAAATATCACCCTGCATGTTCTGGGTTGGAACTGTTTTTTATTGGAGCTTCCTCCTCTTTGGAAAGCCTGTGTTACTTCTCAACAATTGCACCTTTACACAGCAAATGCTCCAGTTTCCAAGAAGAGATCGCATTAAGGTGTGGACACTTGCAGGTGTTTTCTCACTGCCAGTCCCACACTCACATCAGGCTCTGGGTGAGGTCCCCTGTACAGATGAAGGCTCCCTTAAGTGGAGAGATGGAAGGGAATTGACTGACAGACTTGAAATATTTATAATGAATGCCTATGTCAGCGTATAACATTTTTTTCCTCTCCACTGAAGGATGCTACACACCGAAATAGAACATATGGTAAATGGACTGGAAGAATTAACGTTTGTCCTTCTGACTGCTAAAGGTCTGTGCTATTTTGGGGGCTTGACTTGCACTCAGCCTGCCACAGACATGGGGGACATCTGTTATGGTCTGGCAAAAGACAGTGGAGTTATGCTAATGTAAACCCCAAGCTTCTGCATGTGTGGCCTGATGCAGCTGAAGCTGCATGCAAAGCAAATTACTTGTCTCCTCATACAGTAATGAAAAGCCCTTGTTCCCATCACAGGAAGTCCATATGATCGAGCTCTGCTTGACACATCTGGAAGTCTGGGCTGGGTGCATCTGTAGGAAAGAGGAGCTGTTCCAGGTGGGAGGGATGTCTGTGCCCTCATGCTGCTCCCAGGGAAGGGCCTGGGCTCCAGCAGACTTTGATTTCAGCAAACAGAGCCTGACCTGTTGACAGGAGCTGGGTTAGCAGAGCTGGGATAGTTGTGATGAGTGGCTGGCTCATTTAGGGTGGGATCAGTCTCTTGGGTGTTAGTGCTGTTCCCTTCACTTATCTCTTGGCTGTGTTCAAGCTGGCTTGTCTTCAGCATCAGCAGCTCTCAAAAATCTGCCTTTTCTGAAGGTTGGTACTGAGCTACTGAAGCAGCTGTGTGCACATCTGTCTGGTTTGGGGAGGGAATGCTGAAAGGACTCCCGTGGTACCCATTCCAAGAAAATATTTACTCACTTTGAAGATAGCATGTTTTGTCAATCCAGCTTTGGGACACAACACAGCATCAGAATAAAGATCCCTTGTGTCCCAGCTGATTTCCAAAGCAATGCAGGAGCAGGGCTGTTGGACTAGGTTGGGAGCCTCTGTGGAACCAAGTGCAGCTGAAAATATACAAAATATTTTTAAACTCACTTTAAGTAGTATGTCAATGGGACTGAATCCAGCTTGCACACCCTTATAGCAAATACAAAGGCACAAAGGCAGATCAAACTCAAAACATTTTTCCCTTCCCTCCCACTCCTCCACACATCTGCCAGTGGTTTCTGACATGCTCTGGTGTGAGGACAGGCTTTGGAAAATCCAGGCCAGCTCCCCGAAGAACAGGGTGTTAGCACATGTCTGTGTATGTTACTGATGAAAATGGAAAGTACAAGTGTGGGGGGCAGGAGGAGCCAGGCTGATGCCTTAACTCCTCGTTTCACAGTGGAGGGGGCGGGCTGGCGAAGGCTCTCCCTCAGGGGTTTGTGGATAAAGCTGTAAGTCCCCAAAAAAAACCATCTCAAAGAAGTCTGCCAGGGCTGCCCTTCCTCTGCCCAACCCTGGAGCACATCCAGTGCTTTGCAAACCCTCTCACTGCCACTGTCACCTCATTAATGCCCACAGCCTCTGTGGCCGACCACAGCACACGCCTGCTGCCTGCCAGCAAGCGGCCGCCCCACAACTTCGAAACGCTGCGGCACGTTTCCACAAAATGTTCTTTTTTAGATACTTTTTCTCCTTCCCAGGGTGAAGCTGGGAGCTGTACCAAGGAAACAAGAGAAACAGTAAATGTCCTCCAGGAGGTCTGGCCACAGGACAATGGCCAGTGCGTTTCAGTGGCTCCACGGAGTCCTGCGGCCACGTCGGTGGATAAGCTGCACAGGGAGTATTTTAAATCCATGTGGAAGCTCGAGTTCCTTTTCTCACTGGCTAGTTAATTTGAATTCTGGCATATATTTGGATTAATGTTTAACCCTTCGGTCTCTGTCCCTGGTTGAACGGCACTGGAGGTATGCAGCTGCCTTATAAAAAGTAAAAGTTGATGCCCACGAGAGCTAGTGCTGTGTGCAGGAATGCTCTTCCCATCCCTCTGTTGGAGTGGTCCAAAGGATGGAGCATCTCAGCTGCTGGGAGATGCTGGGCTGAAGAGGAGTAAGTGCTCTCACTTCTTTGACAGTGTCCAGATTATTGGCTTGGCATACAAGTAGACAGCTGAACTTGGGCTTCCCCAGTGCATCGGAGATCAAACCCACAGCTCTGAAAGCTCAGTCTCTGCCCTTTGTCTTCACTTGCACCAAGTGGTTTGGCTAAGATCTGAACAATTTTGCATGCTCAGCAGGAAAACTGAGGGGGTGAACAAGGAGAATTTCAGCTCAAGAGGAGAGTTCATTGCTGCCTCTTGGCTTCTGTTGACTTCAGCTCCCACCATTTCCCTGTCTCCTCCTCAGTTATAACTTGTTATGACACTACGTGGAACTAACTCCATTGCTCATGATGATTTTTCCATGATGTTAAAGCCAGGATCATATTCACCAAGTCACACTTTTTCTGTAAAAGCCATGAGCTGGAGGCTTATAAAATGTGATACAGGATTCATCCACGTGGGATAGATAATGTGTGTCACCTGGAAGGGCCACTCAATGCCTGAACAACTTGCCTTAAATTCTGCATGCAGGCAGCATAATGGGAAGAGTAACTTTTTGAACTCCTTGCAGACCTTGCTGCTCACACATGATGTCTACCAGCTGTTGTTTTCCCAGTGTTACTGGCCTCCATTCTTTGATTTCAAAGCTCAAAAGGTGCTTTCAGACTTTACCGTATCTGTAACTGCGTATGTCAATATTGAGCCTACAGAGGACAGTGATTTATTTTCTTTTGTAACAAAATACTCCTTTAACAGTGAGCATTGTCTTCCTGAACACCAGTTCAAACCATGTATGAATGGTGTCCCAATTTAGATGCAATTCTGCGTCTCCAAAGCCTCCTGGGATGATGTTGCTGGAAAAATATTCCTGCGGCCACTGTTGTGCCAATGTTTTAATCCATCTTTTAATAAACTGTAACTGAAGAACAGAGTGTGGAATTCATCAAATGGTGTGTTGTACCTCACTGGGGAGCAGGGTGTTGGAGCCAAAACTGAAGGCAGCTGTTGCAACTGCTGCCTGTAATTCAGCCTCACCAAAATATTGACTATTGTTACTTGTGCCCCAACATGGAAAGCATTTAGCTCAGTCTCGGTATTGGCAGCACTGCCATTGTTGGAGTCAGGACTCTGGAGTCAGTGGAGTGAGCTCAGCCCCCACAGATCTGGGGGGAGGTGGGGTTAGGTGGCTGGAAAGCGCTCCCTTGACGTACACAGCAGCCTTTGAAATGCCATGCAATCCGTGTTGATCATCTGTTCTTCATAGAGAAAGGGGAAGAGTTATTACGAGAGAATAATTAAACCAGCCGAAAAGAGCAAAGTGTTGGCAGACTGCAACCTCCCTGCACAGACCACACAACAGCTTGCTGGGATCAGCAGAAAGGGCTGGGGAGCCTCGGGGGAGGCGCGGGAGGGAAGCTGGCGTGGTCCTGCAGGATCCTTCTCTCACCCCACGCCGGAGCTCAAACCCGACCACGCCGACCGATGCTCCTCGGAGCTGATTTGATCTCCGGCAACAGCGACGCGCAACTCAGGCTCCCAAGTTGCTTCCTCTGGACAGAAGGTCCAACAAAGATAGTCTGATTTGCCCTTAGGGGAATTTTTTGCACTGTGAGAGTGAACAAACATTGCCACAGACATGAATTTCAGTCCTTGGAAATGTTAAAAATTCTGCTAGAAAAAATGCCCTTAGCAGCCTGATCTAGGCTGGCTTTGTCCTGAGCAAGGACTGACCTCCAGAAGTCCCCTACAACCTCAACTATTCTGCCATTCTGTGCTCCCACCAGCTGGTCAGGGCACAAACTGGCCTTCCTGGACAGGTGTCACCTCTATTTTGTGTAAGGGACCCTCTTGATTAAACATTGGTCTGGTGGGGACTGTGAAAGTTACCCACTGGTCACTGGGGTCACACTGGGAGCCAGTGTTTGGCCATTGCCCACCACCAGAAAAAATCTCCACTTGAAGACTCTCAAGAGATTCACATCTTTTCTTGGTGGCTGGGTCAAATGGTTAATTGCCTTCATTCTTTGAAACACTTCTCCTTTTCTTTCAATCAGAATTGTGTTTGAATTCTAGCTGCCATTTCAGGTTTGTCGCTTTACCTGACAATTTACTCTTGAAGAGGTTACTGAAAACCCTCTTCTCCTCAAGAAGGTGAACTCCGGTAAGACTCTGTGTGATATCTTCAGCTTGTGACAGAAGAGTAGTTTTCTTCACTTCTATCAGTGGGGGACCAAGAGCAGGTAAACAGCTGTTGCATGGTAACGTCTTGCACAGCAGCCCTTTGATTTGCTCTTAGCTCTTAATCTCCACGATGAAAATTGTGCCTGAAATCCGTTTCTCTCTTTAGCTGGCGTTTGCTTCCTTCTCTGTGCTGAGGCATTCCGAGGCTGTGATGGCAGGACTTCTGCCTGTGCCTCTGCTCCAGGCAGCAGCGTGTGAAAGGCTGAGATGGCAAAGAAAGAGGGGCTCAAAGATCATTGCTCCAGGGAACAAAACAGCCTTGTGGTACCTTCCATGGTGGTGTGTCCCAGGATCCAGTTCTGCCACGTGTGGCCTGGGCGGGGCTTGTCTCACCTGGCTCTTCCCTAGCTAGCCTGGGAACCAGCAGCCTGGCCATGGCAGGGTTCACTGCTCATCTCACTTCACAGTCAAGGCTCAGCACATCCTGGGTGGTGGCGTAAATGCACCCTGGATAAATCCCAGCTTACAGCAGGGAGTGCAGCAAAAAATGAGCTGTCTTCCTGTCCCACAAATGAGGATCCCAGAAGTCCTGTTGGGAGCCGGTAGTCAAAGAACAGCTTGACTGTAGGGTTGCAAGCCAGTCTGTGAGCCAGTTTCAGTAAAAGAGCGTAGGAAGTGTCTGGTACCTCTGTTCTGGCTAAAATGCACTCAGAGACATCATTATCTCCACTTTAGAGCTAGAGAAACACAGGCTTAGCTTTTCATGAGTTTAGTCAGTGTGACCAAGGTGGATTTTTGCTCTTCTTTACGCACCATGTGGTTTGTATGGTCTGGGATGGAAGCCCTGGTTGTTAGGGTGGAAAACCATAGCTGTTAGTTCATAGTTGTCCCAGTGTTGCTTACCCTGGTGGAAATCCCTGGTGTCAGGGCAGGTCTCCCTGCCATTCAGCACTGTGACACCTTGGAGGACAGATTTCACTTCCATTGTGTCCCTGGAGATAACTGAGGATGCAAGTATGGACTGAAGAAGGTGAGGCTGGCAGGGGATGCAATCCCCCTCCTTACTGAGATAAAAGGAAATGCTGAGCCTCTGATTCATATGACATATTGGGTGTTTTGCACGTGTCATGGCACAGCTGGAATTTGTTCCCATGGTGGTATTTCCTGTCCTGGATCCTCCTTGGTAAAAGAAATGTTCATCCCAGCATTCATGGTGCTGGTGTAACTGGAGCAAGGACCAGGCTGCACCACTGACCCCAGTGCTGCCTTTCCCTCCCCTCTGAGAAGTCCTTGGACTGATGCAGCAGAGCTCAAAGATCAAATTCTACTCCCATCACAGGTGGGAAAAGAGGACACCAGGCTGCAGTCCAGTCCTTTAAGAAGATTATTCAGCTTTTGAAGTGTTTATATCCACTAAAAAATCTGTCTTCCATTTCTCTTGTTCCCCCCAATAATTTTTTAATAGCGTAGGAACCTCTTATCGTCGTTTTATAGTGAAATCGAGAGAAAACATTTCCTGGAAAGCTGGCAAAACAAAAATGGACTCTAAGGTTTAATTCTTGCTGGCTTTCAGCTATGTTTCCAGGGTCCAGATAGACAATATGAGACAAAAACCCCAACATATTATTCTCATTCCCTGAATATTGCAACAGGACTCTTGTGTCTACATTGGCCTGAGGTTCAAGTCTTGGGTTCACCTTTTAAAATTCAGCCTGTTTGGAAGTAACAGTAATATCCTGCCTTGGTGGGCTTGCATGCAGCACTAATTCCAGCCCACTAATTCCAATTACCAAGAGAAGGAACAGAGCAGTCTCTGCAGGAAAACAAATAACCTATCACTTTCTCTTGATCATCTCACACTTAGCTATTCCCAGCCATTAGTTTAAGGACTCTAATTAAATTCTTCATGAAACTCGTGATTATATACCCCATGTGCAAATAGCTGTTTGTGCTGTGTTGCCAGAGGACCTCAGAGCTGACAATGCCTCCAGCAAACTCCAGCTTCAGGGAATTCTGTGAGCATTGGCTCCAGTTCCCTTTCTCATTTTTGATGATAAATAGCAAAGTACCTGTTTCAGCTTCTTAGGCCTCCATGAAATTTTGAGCTTTGGAAGAAAATAACCTCAGTACTTAGAGCTCAGAGAGAAGAGGTGGGCAAAGGGATGGGAGCCAAGAGCATCTCTCTTAGGATTTGCAGGCAAGGGAGAGTGTTGCCCAGAAAGCAGAAGATAGGACCAGGATCTTACAGAGATCTTTATTTCAGGACTGACTTTGATGTAATTATGGATGACAAGGCAGCTTGGGTCCTAGACACTTCTTCGGCCCATGAATCATGATGCTGAATGCTGGGAAACTGCCCTTAAGAACTTGGCAAGCAGTTCCAAAATGAGAGCATGGGACTCACATTTCTAGAGCTTGTGACTTGAAGGAAAGCTACCTGTGGTAGTAGAAAGTGGACTGAGCACTACCTGGTATTAGAAGGAAGACACAGTACTAGAAACTGGGTTTGAAGGAGACCAGTGGCGGAGCTGTGAGTTTGGAGAAGCCTCTGTACACTCGCAAAATGTATAAAATGAAGAGCTCTTTCACCTGGTGGAGTGTCTTTTGCATCCCCAAGGTCTCCCAGCTTTATAAAATTTTGGTCTTCAATGCCCTCTGGCTGTCAAACAAGACGGAAGATATTCAAGTCAACCAGTCTTTCCAAAGTCCCTAAATCTCTTGAACTCAGTCTTCTCTCATGTACCATATGATGTTGGCTCAAAGCACTTTCCAGTCTCCTAGAAAATGTCACCTCACCTGCTGACTATTCTGTTAAACCAGCACTTTCTACTCAGCAACTGAAACCATCTTACTTTTCCTCATTTGAATGAGCTTTCAGTAAACATATTTAACTCTACTGCTCCTAAATGTCACTTCCAAATCCTCTCTGCTGTCACGGTTAAGCAGCTTGGTGATAATTTTGTGACTTCCCGTGGAGAAAGGGAAGGGTGTCTGAATGCTGTGCAGTGAAAGCTCTAATTTTTTCTGGCAGGTACGAAACATGCTGCGGTTTTCATTTAACCTTGCAAGAGAATGACCTGTATGAATAATGGATTCAAAGGAAAGTTTAGAAAATGGGAAGAACAGAGGTTGCCATGCTCTGGCTTCATGTTGGGGCCATCTGGTTCCTGCGATTAATACGAAATGCTGTTGCTGGTAACAAAAGCAGAGAGTGTGTGAGGGGGTGGGACTGCAAAGCCTCATGAGTGCCTGGTGTCAGTGATTTGTTTGGCAGCCAGTGTTGGGCAGGTGGCAAAAGGGAGGATTGTGTCTCACATAGGCAGGTAACCCAAACAAACTTCTTTCACCCCGTGCTGGCACCAGCCCAGCCAGCTGGGGAAGGTGCACTTGCATGCTCACCTGCTTTGGATACTCTGGCAGTGTGAAAGAGCTATAAAAACTGTGGATGTGACCATGGGACATACCCATGTTGTGGGCTAGTTTTTCCTGGTGCTGTGGAGCTTGTGCAGAGCAGACACCAACAACAGCCTCCCCTTCTGAGGCTGAAGTAGATGTGCTGGGCTGCCAGAGCTGACACCGCGGACCTTGCACAGACCAGAAGACTTTACTGGTTCTTGAGCCACAGCTGAGCTTGGGTGCCCACACCTGTGCCAAAACACACCCGTGTTTGCATCTGCTTGTCTCGTGCTGTTTCATGCAGTGGTGCTTGCTGCTCCTTGGATCAAGTCCAGCAGCTTTGGACACTCCCTCCTTCCCTGTGCTCAGGTAGTAACTGCCCTGGGCATTGTTGGCTGTCCATTCCCCAGTGCAGAATTTTCTTGATGCTGAAAGGAAAGGAAGAACTTGGTCTCTTCTGGTTGTTGCCTAGAAAAAGCTCATCCTAAAAAAAAGAAAGAAATGAGAGTGAAAAAATATAATGCCACTCTCGTGAGTGCCTCTTTGATTCCTTTTTTTTTTTTTTTTTTAAGATTTAGAAACAGGAGGTTCTTTTAATACATTTAGCTCTTAAGTGGTGCCTGCCAGTTACATCTCTCCTAAGCTGGCAGTCATTTTCCAAAACAAAAGCTTTTACCTTTTCCCTTATAGCTTTTCCTTGTTATGGTCAATAAAAAATGCAATTGTAGAGAAGCTTTCTCACCTTCCACACTGTGTTTGTTTTACATTTCCATATAGGCTTATGCAAACACATGCACTCTGAACCCCCCTAATGAAGCTCTTACCTGCATCTCTGGACTTTTAATCTTACAGCTACCATGCAATTTGTAGCTGAGTGTTATTTTATAAGCCCTAAATCCCAGTGTACTCACTCTAATGTCATAAACATACCTGTATTTTAGGTCATCAAGTGAAAAGCTACCAGCTCGTCACCCAACGACAACATTTTTATTCTGCAGTGTTTCCCATCTGTTAATCTCTGCTGTGAACTGGCTGCTATGATAAACAAACTGTGCTTTTTCTTGGGCCTGGCTTTATCTGCACCTCCCAGGGGGTTTGAAGGAAAGATCACACAGAGGCACTGACGGACGATGGAGAGAAGAGGTTCCTCCTGATCCCTGAGGTGGCTAACAGCTATAGAACTCCTAAAGTTTCCAACAGTTTCCAAAGGGGTGGTTGCTGCCCAGAGCTGACTACCACAGCTTGAAAACACTTCACCAAAAAGCCCTGCCAGGATCTGCTTAATTTGGGGGCTCTGCTGGGTGCAAGCACGTCGCTGATCTATCTCTGGTGAAAAACACGTGACTCCCGGTGTGATGTGAGGGGATGAGCCATATGGGACCCCATTTCCAGTGGGACAGGAGCACCCATCACCCAGCCCAGCCCTCGCCCAGTGCAGTTCTTGCTGCCCAAATGGTGCTCATTGCACAGGGCCAGGCAGACAGCACGGCTCCAGACTGCAAATCTCCTCCAGGAGTCAAGCTCCCAGCCTCGTAAACACGGAATCCGTCAAGCCTGGAGGATGTGAGACCTCCAGGCCATTATTAGCCAATATGAAGCTTATAAAAGACTCTATAAATCAACCCCTGATAAATAATTTCACGAGTAAGGCTGTGGTGGTGCAGAGCTTGTTTGGTGTTTGAAAGCCCCTGTAATGTGCTGCCAGGGGGATTAAATGCTATCACTGTGTTTCAGGTATTTTACAGTGTGCTGGGAGGGGCGTGTGTGGTTCTTGTTTGTTTGTTTGGTGAGGATTTAGTGTGAGAAGTGTCAGAGCCAGGGAGATCCCACACATGGACATGTAAGGGGGAGCAGGCTCTGGGGGACAGGGGCTGATTGATGCTGTGGGACAAACCTGCAGAAAGCGAGCTGGGCATGTCCTAACATCTATTTTGTATATTCTCTTTTGTCCAAAGCTCACAGGCTTTGATCTTTGACACATGGATGCCTCATATCTGAAAGTGTTCAAGGCCAGGTTGGATGGAGCTTGGAATAACTTGGTCTGGTGGAAGACGGGGGTTGGAACAAGATGGTCTTGAAGGTTCCTTCCAATCCAAACAATTCTATGGTTCTAAGTTTTACACCTGCTCTGACACATCTCTCCTGACTCTCTGGTTGTGCTGTTTTGCTGTGCTGCCTCCAAGGCAGTAAGTTACTGCCTTCCAGAAAAGTCTTCAAAACAGTGTGAATCATTTTCATACGACGCGTTTTGTTTCCATGGTTATTAGAGGCAGGTTCACTTACATCCATCCTTCCTTGGCACAAAATGTTTCTGTTGTCTTTTCAACTTGTGTATTTGTCTGGGCTCTTGCTACTGCTCCAAGATAAGAATTGTTTTTAAAGGAAAATATAAACAAGAGGTATGAAGTTCCCAGTTTAGAAACTAAGAGGGTTATAGAATCAACACAGCGTTCTGCAGAAAATGAGTTGGAAGGCTTGAGTCAGGCATAGTCCAGCTCATCTTCTGAAGCTGTTGTCCCTGGCAGTGGATAAATCTCGGCCCCCATTGAAAATGCCACTTTGATTGGTTGATTTGAAACAAACACCGGACTCCTCGGGAGAAGACTCAGTCTCCAAAGCAGAAGTGGCAGATTCTGACCCACAGCTGGTGCAGAGGAGTAGAAGGGAATCAAGGAGAAGGCTATTTCTCTTGTTTAATAAAACCATTGCTGATTATACAGCTCTGCTTGGGCCTGTTCCAGGTCCGTTAAAGTAAATGGAAAATCTTCCCTTGGCACAAATGGGAGCTGGCCCCAGCGCCAGGGATTAAACAGTGTACAGGTGGATCTTCACAGGGGAACAAATCATGATCCTGCTGAGCCAGTCCCTGATGAGTTTATTTTACATTCTTGTCATTTGCTGTGTTTCATGTGCTACATTGTGCTGTTTGGCTTGTGGTCAGCTACAGTGGTCACAGTGGGCCTTGTCCACCCCAAGTTGGTGCCGAGCTCTCGGGGCACCAGCTGCAACACCCACGGGGACGTGTGTGAGCCCTGCTCCAGAAATGGAGGGGGCAACCCCACAGTTCAGCCTTAGCATCAGAAGCCAACTTCTGGGTGAGGTGATGCCTTTCTGCGTGTTACAGAAGGTCCTGGTTGGTAACAACCACTTCTCTGTGAGCAGCTTTCTCTGAGACACGGAGAGCTGGCACCAGAGAGGGATCTGTCTTAGCTGGGCCTGGCAGCTCACCTGGTGTAGCACCTGGGAGGCTCTGCATAAATAGTAAATATTGAAGGGAGTTGACACAGATATAGAAGAATATAGCTGGGAAATAGCTTCTGTGAATGGAGCTGTAAAAGCAGCAGATCCGATTGGAGAAAATAGCTTTAAATGGCTCCTGCCTTTCCCGAGGGAAGACCTTTCTGCAGGTTTTTTTTCCTTCCTGCTTCCCCCTATTTTCTTGCCCTTTATAGTCTTTACTTTTGCTCCTTCAGTCTGGAAGCCTTCCTTTCCTTTGACCCACTGCAACCAGCAGAGCAAGGGTGAATTTTTCATTGTGCAGATTTCACTTTCAGGGCTGATGCTGGGGGCTAAACATGCTCCTGAGATCAGGAGAGCCATCCTGAGGGCTCTGCCTCGGAGCACATGGTGAATCCAGCAACACAGGAGGCATTTCCACAAGTTTCCAGCCTCCTGGGAGGAGCCCAGAAGAGCCTCAGATCATCTGTCTGTTCTCAGCAGTCTGTATGACCTGCTATGCCACACACCGAGTAATCAACAGCTCTGCACACGCAGTTGGTGCACAGGAGGAAGCTCCTTGGAGAGAAGTAAACACTGGTGACATGGGTTAGGAAACATCTGTGTGGCAACTAAGGGTGGTTACGGAGGTACCTCATGAAGCAAACCTCACAGCAGCCACAGAACATCATCAGAAGGTGTGAAGGACCTGCCTCAAGTCATGGAAATCTTTGGTGGTTGGTGCTCCAGAAAGAATTCCAGGAGCTTCTGGTGGCACGGTGAAAGGCAAGCACCCTTGCTTGGACAGCAAGGGGTCATGAGAAGAGAGAAAACCCCATCAGGATGTTATATTAAAAGCACATCTGTGCACAGTCTGGAATGGTAAATACATTTTCAGACTCCCCTCATAAAGCTGCAGTGTTTAAAAGTGCTGATAAAGTGCATTCCAATGTCCTTGAAGTATTGCAGTGCGCCACACACACTACGCAGTGTTTATCCGGGAGACGGCCAGCGCCGCGCGGAGCGGCCGGAGATGAATGGGCTGTATGTGTGCAGGGGAAGGATTCATGGGTTGTCACCAGAAAATGGGGTTCAGCTGGCTTGTCCTGGCCCCAGGGACCCTGGGGCTCTCCATTTCACTGTGCCTAAAGCAGGCTGGGAAGCTGCTGGCACAGCAGGGAGGGACCAAGCAGCTCTCAGCATCCTTCACCAGTGCCCCATTTGTATGGGACATAGCGGTCCCTATGAGGTCTGTATGCAGTCCATAACAGCTGCCCCACTTTTTAAGAGAGGAGTTGGCAAATTCTGGGGCTGGTGCTGCTCTCCCTCCTGTGCCAGGTTTTTCTTGTAGGTTTATTATCACTCTTCATGGCACTGAATTCCTCTTAGGCTCCCTTTCCTGTTCTGCCCTCTCCTTATGCACTCGTGAGCCTTGGGTGGGGTGTTGCTGCTCTCAGGGGAGCTGTTTTCTCTCCCCTGGCCCACAGAGGAGCATCCATTCTTTGCACCATATAAGAAGACTCTTTGGACTCCCTATTTATTTCCTCAGAATAAGAGAGTCCTTTGACAGTGGTTTGGAATAGAAGTTTCAAAGCTCTGTTTGCAGCACAAAAGCGGGAGGTGAAGATGGATGGTTTGGAAAGCAGCTGCAGAGTTGGGCCAACACCTTTTTGAGGCTTGCCTGTGCTCTGGCTTTAGTGGAAGCTGTGATCTATTGAAAACCTCAACAATTTGCAATACAAGTTTTGGGCAAGGGCTGCTGAAGAGTTTATCATGTAGGACAGTATTTCAGAATTGAAATGCCTTGGACCATGCAGTGTTGTGAAGCATTTCTTGCTGCTATTTGGGCTGTGACTGCCTAATTAAGCATCTTTACAATAAATTGGTTAAAAATTACTGGATCTGAAGGGAGAGAAAGCAACAGAGCTTGGGAAGGAGCTGAATTCAAGAAGGTGATTGTGTAGGCAAGAGGGAAAGTTCCAGTCTAGAGGGGCAACAGGAGGAATGGCTGAGGCTGGAGAGGGGGAAAGCTGCAGGGGAAATGGTGAAATGTCTTGGTCCTGCCTGAGCAGTGGTGTGGGAAGGAGGGAGAGAGGTGGTAAAGGTGGAACTGGGAGGCAAATAGAAACCAAGAAGAGACATTTCAGACACGGAAGACAGCGGGGACACAGCAGTTTCGTGTGACATAAGCTGCAAAAATGGCAGGCAAAACATTGAATGTCAGCGTGCTTACGATGCCCAGTTTTCTGAGTCTGATGTAAGTGGATATAACTCCCCAGGAACTTGTAACTCTTCATGTCTTGCACCTCTGGAGCATACTTTCCTGGCTGCTGACATCTGTCATGCCACCTCACACTCGCGGTGCCACCCCACCACCTGCCCAAATTCACTAACACTTCTGCTCCTATGAAATGTATGAATCATAACTTCCATGCCACGGCTGTCTGCAAGATGGTGCTTCCAGAAATAGCATCCTGCAAGCCAAGAGACGTGAGATTGCCCGTATGGTGGTGGAGGCCCAAAGAGAGGGAGCGCTGAGGGAGTGTAAGGAAAACAAACCACCCAACGGCGAGGCGGGAGGAAGGGAAGTGCTGTGCAGGATCCAGTCCTTTACTGGGATTTTTCTTAGTTTGAAAGTTGAAACTATTAGAGTCCCAGTGTATGGCAAGGCTTGGAAATAGGCCCTCTATTGGTGAAATATTCTTTGCACTACAAAAATAGATACACTAATATTTTAAACTAGGCTAGTGAAGGAGAAGTTTTCCAGCTGAAACACTGCGTGATATTTTAATGTCAGTTCATAGAATCACAGAATGGTTTGGGCTGGAAGGGAACCTCAAGACCATCCAGTTCCAACTCCCCTGCCATGGTCAGGGGACCTTCCAATAGACCAGGTTGTTCCAAGCCCTGTCCAACCTGGCCTTGAACACTTCCAGGGAGGGGCATCCAGAGCTCCTGTGGGCAACCTGTGCCAGGGCCTCAGCTCCTTCACAGTAAAACCTGCAGTGTTTCCTAATACAGATCCCTTTTTTCCTGGTGTAGGTTTTACCTTACACTTTCCAGTAAGTACAGTATTCCTTTAACCAAGTCTAGCCCAATCAGATGTTTTATGAATGCGTTTGTTACTGGAAATTCTGTGAGGAGCATCTTCTGAGGTGTGGAATAGCCATTACAACTGTGCAGCTCATGCCATATTCGTAATTTATTCCTAATGCTTTGACTTCTCACTCATGCACATGCTGTTGTTTGTACTCCCTGGCCAAATCCTCTAACATGTGGTAAACTATTTCCATATGAATTGATCTTAGCCGAGTCCTAATGCACACTCTTATTTTTGGTAAATCAGTCTCACAGGTACCCATTAGAAACAGAATTACGTTTATATGAATATTATCATGCATTAAAAAGGCCAGGGCCTTAGAGTAAATCTTGAGCTGAGGTTAAATCACAGTAGATTACCCATCTAACCAGCTGCAATGGGTGTTTTGCTTAAAAATGGTCCCAGAGATACTGTTTTGATGTTGCTTTCTCATGAAGACAAAAGGTGCTTTTTCACTGCATAAAAGAAGTGTTATTTGGAGAAGTCATTCTGCTTTTCATAGGGTAAATACTTTTTAGGTTCTCTCATTTCAGTGATTATATCCACTTTTCTAAGCAGGTCTCCACCTGATGCATTTAAGGAACACAGATGAATGTCATTGTGGCCTATTTACTGCTGAAATTTGCTCCTCTCCTGACATATAAATGCTGGTTTGGTACAGTATCACCAGGGATGGGTTTAGCACATCAAATACACCTGCCAAAGCAGTGAGGGGGGAAAAAAAGAGGTAGGAAAAATGGAAAAGAGGTATGAAAGGCAATATTATTTTTCTTTTAATAGGTGCTATTTAATTCTGCTCACTCCTCTCTACTTTTTGTTCTGCAGGCTTAAAAGCTGTATTGTATGAAATTAGCCAGTAAAAGTTCCACATTTGCCAGATGTTCAGCTGAGTAAAACCCTCAGTAAAGATTTTTGGAAGGTCCCTTCCCGGAGAACCAGCCTTTCCCCTGCCATCCAAATCGAGGTCTGGACTTGCTGGATATTTTGATCGAACACTATCTGCAGCTTCTGTAGGTCAGTATTTATTCCTGTGCAGGGCAAGGAGCTGGATTTCAATGAACCCTGTGGGTCCCTCCCAACTCAGGATATTCTGTGACTGATGCACAGAGGAATGGAAGAACTGACCAGTTAGGGAGGCAGCAGCGTTAGAAGTTGCTCTCGCTTAATTCCTGATTAATTAGTAGCCTACCATCACATTCATTTCGTAAAATGGATTCGTAATAAACTGCGTGAGAGTCTCCTCAGAGAAGGTTTGTGGTCAGACTGAAATGCTGGGAATTCCCGCAGCGTTACCAAGCCTTTAGGAACAATGGGGAAGCAGGGAAAAAGGCCGATAAAAACCCTCCTGGCTGTCGCAAACGCTATCGGGGATGTTTCAGCTGGCAGAGAAGCCGGGTGGTCTGAAGAAACTGGGTAGGAGGCTCTGCTGGGAGTTTTTCTCCTGCATGAAGCAGGGAGGTTTGGCTTTTGGTGTGAAATTAATGCTTGTTTTTTTTTTTTTTTTCCAGCGTGGTTGACCAAAGCCAGAATCACAGGATCATAGTATCCTAGAATGGTTTGAATTGGAAAGAACCTTAAGCATGACCTAGTTCCAACCCCCTGCCATGGGAGCTGGCATTTTGAGGGGGAGTGAGTGTTAGCTCCATCCCCGTACGCTGTCAGACACAGCTCTGGCCATCTGACTTAAAAGGACCTGGAAGGCAGACTGGAAACACCCAGGAGGAAATAGCTGTCCTTCAGCATTACAGATGCCAAAGCAAAGTGTTAGCTCTATGTGTGACAAAACCTGCTGCTCCCATGCCCTAAATGAAGGTGGGGAGAACATGCCAGTTGTGTCCTCGTCAAACATTTAGAAACAAAAATACGACAACTTTGAAACCTCAGGAGGCTTTTCCAGATTATTCATCCTGTAGTGGTTTTGTTCCTAAAAACAGAGTGCCCGTGCTTTCTCGAGTGCTAGGCAGTGGGCCATCTTCCTAACTGGCATCCATCAGCAACAGCTCCATTCATTCGGATGAACCACATTTAGCCCATCTGGACATTAATTTGTCTTTCTGACAAGACTTGAACGCTCACTTTGACATGCTCAGGAGCTGAGGCTGCCAGCAGTTGTTTCTTTCCTTGGCAAACCTCTCCAGTGCTAGCACAAGCACTTTTTCCCCCTTACGGCATGCACAGGCACCCGCAGAAGGGTTTAGTTGCTGGCTGTAATGATCTCATGTATTTTTGGAGCTCAGCCTTTTACGAGGGTGGTGCCTGGGGTGCAGACAGATGGGCTCTGCCCACCTCTCCTCTGGATGCTTGAGGGATCTCCCAGGTCTTTCCCCGCAGTGTAATTTTGAATCGTGTCTCTTTTATTTGTCTATTTCGCTCATTACCTGCCGTTCACCGTGGGGCTCCTCGGGGCTTTCTTGTTATAAATTTGATTTGGAAGTAGAAATTGGAAATAGAAATCAGTGGTTCTGCGATTACAACAAGGAGGAAATGTGTCCCAAAGGCTAGGTGGATGTGGTTTGACTCAGGCTCTTGATACAGAGCTGGAAATTAAAACCATTCTCTGTTGATGTCCCTTTGGATGTCTACAAGAAAAAGACTACCTGGCCCTTTTCCTGGAGGTAAGGCTCATCGGGGAAGCAGCACATGTGCTGATGTCTGGAAAAATAAGCAGGCATTGCTAGCAAGGTGAGAGAGTATTTTTATTGAGAAAATTTAAAGAAATATGGCTCTGTTCAATAGCCATATTTTAAATTGAAGGGAGAAAAGTTTTCTGTGTAATGAGATTGAGGCTGATATTAAAGATAACCTTAAATGTGGCCTGAAAGCACACCACATTCCTTGTCTCAGTTGTGAGTAAGGCAGTGAAGTGAATATTTAAGGCAAAACCAGGTAGGGGACTGATAATGAGGCTGTGGGTGCCAAAATTACCACATTCATGAGACGAGCCAATTTCAGGCTTGAGTGCACTTGGGTTGGTGGCAAGGAGACAGAAACAAGGCAGAAAATCTCCAGCCCAGAGCAAGGAAAATGCACATTCAGGAGCAATGGTGGCTCTTCAGTACATCAAACTGGGGAAATAGATGATGGCTGAAGGTACAGGAAGGACAGGTCTGTATATAAGAAGGAGAGAGTGAAGCTCATTGCTGTAACCCCAGTTACATGGATATAAATGAAAAATAAAGCATGAAGTTAAATAGGAAATTGGAGAGAATGCAGCCCGAGTCTAGCAAGGACAGGTTGTGATGTATAAACCTGATATCTTTGATAAAATAATGGATTTTTCTAGACATAGATTAGATCTATGGCATTTCCCAGCTGGATTCAGTGAAGTGAATATAGTGCCTTGTGAAAAATGACAAGGTGAGCTGACAGGGGAAGAATAATACAAGAACTGGAGGTGAGGGGATATAAAAATGTCTAAAAGAAAGAACCAGTGGATTTTGCTAAAAGGTGAATTTTGGGGGGGAGTGGGAGAAAATTGCTGCAGAAGTCCCTCAAGAGCTGGCCTTGAAATGAGGTCTAATTTGTTGTCACTGAGCTTGTGACAGCTGACACAAAGTCCTGGAGTATCTTCTGGGGAGAAGTGACTTTGGAGAGGGAAGGAAGAGTGCTGGGATGAGACAGCATGGCTGCAGAATCATGGGAGTTCCCACTAAGAGGGCCCAGTTCACTTGTTCAGATAGAAAAAGGGGAAAGAGCTGCCTGTGGGTATTAATAGTTAATACAGCCCTGAAATATTAGGAAGTCTAGTGTGAAAAAACAGGTGGCTGGCGCTCATAAGGGCAGAGAACAATGAGATGAGCTGGTTTGCTTGGCATGGAGCTGGGTTCAGACTGAGTCCATGGTGGGAAACAAAACCAGGGACAAAAAGGGATGATGGTGTTAATAAAAGGATAAGTTTCCACCCAGTCCACGGTAACTTGTCTCTTGCTAGTTCAGGTGGGAGAATCACACCTGGGGCAATGCAGCCACTCAGTGGGGAATCCTTTGATCCACATGGTCTTCAGGTACCAAAAGCAGCTGCAAAAAGGAAGGAAACAAACTAAACCCGACCTGCAGCAAGACTAAATGATAGCCACAACTTTTTAACGTAAGGATTGCAAACTGGTGTGGTAGAACAGTGTGGAGGCTGTGGGATGTCCTTCACTTGGCCTTCTTGGGTCCTGTTTACGCCATGCCAGGTGTTCACCTTTGGGGAACTGAAACTGTTGTCTGACAGAACAGAGCACTTGGGCTGGGTTTAGGTGGTGGGACTTTTCCATGGGGCTTTGTCATGGGACTTGCCCCAGCAATGGGGCAGGAAGGCAGTGGTTTGGAAGGAATGGGTGCATCCTGTTTGAGCCGTCGCCTTCAGCAGCCATAGTGCTGGAGTTGGATGTAGATACCAGTGAGACTATCTGAATAGTTTTAATTTTTGTGCACCTCTTGGAAGCCTTGGGCCACGGGAATTCATCTCTGTCCTCTAGTAACAGCCCCCTGAGGGCTTTTTCCATGATCCAGGCAAGGAAGGCAATGGATTCATCTGCCAGCTCTGGTTCTGTCATAGAGGCTTTCTTACATCAAAGGTGTTTCTTCCAGTAGTTCTACCTTTCCAGAGATGAATAGAATAAATTAAAGGAGAATTTTTAAAGAGCCTTAAAAAAAAACCTCTTTGTGTTTTTTTGTTTGTTGTTTTATTGTTTTTTTAATTTTTTCTTTTTTAAATAAAAGTCCTTGATGTAGCAGAAAAATAATACATGATCTGGGCACACTGGGGAAAACTAATCCCATGGCTCTCGTTGCTTGTGAGGAAGTCTGGATTGGTGATTCCTGCCAGTGTGGCATGCTTTTGGGCTCTGTGTGCATATTTTCCTCCTTGATTTAACAGTATTATTTTACACACACATGACACTTTTCATCTTGAAGGATGCTGGGGCACTTCATCACCTGCATACAGCACTGCCAAAGAGGCAGAAAATAGCAGGCACACTTGAGAGAACATCCTCTGGTCCCACAGATCCTGACTGAGATCCCTCTGGTGCAGTGCTCTCTCTGGGTGGACTGTTACCTACTAAGGACTAAAGGCTGATGCAGCAAATGCTGCGTTATAATAAAATGGAAACTTAAAAACCTTGCAGGTGATCACTACTGAGCCTTATTATGACCAAATAAAGTTTTGAAAAGTATGATGATTATTATAGTTACTAAAGAAGATGTATGGGGATGATGTTCCCTTTAGCCTGTGAGAGGTGAGGTATCAGCTTAAGGCTT
Organism: Gymnorhina tibicen; assembly: GCA_013399875.1. Classification (NCBI taxonomy): domain Eukaryota; kingdom Metazoa; phylum Chordata; class Aves; order Passeriformes; family Artamidae; genus Gymnorhina; species Gymnorhina tibicen. The sequence goes on from VXAZ01004036.1 coordinate 422,404, forward strand.
GTGGGCTCTGAGCTCCTTGAAGTATCCTTCTTTCTTACTGCTCATAATTAATTCCACACCTGAGTATGCTCTGTAATTTGCTGCAGTAGCCTCTTCTCTCCCCCTTGGATACTCCTGTGCTCTCTTATACCTTTGTCACCAAAGACAGAACTTCCTTAATCTTTCTTCCTTCTTCATTAAATTCACAGCTTTGGTAATTTGCAGATATTGTGGAATCTGGCCCTGTTTTCCACCCTGCAGACTTGCAAGGCAACAACATCGTTTAAGCACCATATGGTTCTCGACAAAGTCAGGTTTCACATCCAACCTAAACAGTTTAATATTATCAAAAGCCCGAGCTCACTGCAGCAATAACAACCCCTGCTTCCTCTCCCCGCATTGTATAACCAGAGGAAGAAAGCTCTCAAACCCAGCAAGCTGCTGTGATCTTGAACAGGGGCTGCAGGGCTGGGGAAAAGCCTTTGTAGCACCTTCATTATGATCATAGGACGAGTGCCCACCTGGACGACAAAGGAAGTGCAAACCCAGGTCTGGTTTCAATTAGGATGCCTTAAAAACACAGACCAGGTTCAGTTCCTATTGTTGCCATATACAATTAATTTAGTTGATGTTTAGGTTTTAATGAGGGAATGCTATATGCCTCCAAGCTGCAGAACACACAGTTGTCTCTATTACAGTTTAATGTATATTTGTTTTTTTCTCTTTCAGGGGCTTGGATTCCAGTTCCCACCAAATTTAACGCAGGTAAATATTTTCTGTTGGAGTTAATGTGTTCAGCATGAGGAGGGGAGGACAGACTGGGTGGGGACAGGGGAGCTGGGCTGAGTGTTCATTCCTCAAGCTGCACTCGTGGTACAGTGACTGGAAAACACTTAAGTCTTCCACTTCCTCACTTAATAGACTAAGAGGTCTCTGTAGATGATGAGTAATGCTGCGTGGAGCAGATGCCAAAATGGAACAGGAGCCCTGAGACGCTTTTGGTGCAGTACCTTGTAGCAATCAGAAATGATTACCCTCCTTGTGCTATGATGCTATCAGCTGGCTGAAGACCTCGCACTGAGTCACAGCAACCAGCCTCCCAAATGGTTACAGACATCTGCACTGCATCAGGATGGCAGCAGTCACACTGCTGTGCTCACACCCCTCCTGACCCACATGGAAATAGGCACCCTGAGGGCTCTGGCTGCTCCCTCAGCCTTCTGGGGCTTGCCTGGCCATGGAGCAGTGTCCAGCTCATGTCCAGCCTCTGGGTACAGGATACAGCCTGGAGAAGAGATGGGAGAGAGATATATGTGCCTGTTAGGTGACAAACCTGGGAAGATTTTTCCATTTACCTGTTGGGAGTTTCTACTATTTATAGGAGAATAAGAAGTAAGTATAAGTGGTGGTTTGATGTAAAAAGAAAAAGCCATTTACAGATTAATTAGCATTTTAAAGAGCCACAGGGGCTTTTTAGGAGAAAGCTGTATGGAGCTACCAAATGAGGAGATTTATACAGAAGCAATGATCTACAAGTGTTTTCTTGGTAGCTAACTGGAGGGTGAACATGTTGTTAGAGGTATTAGCAGTGGGGTGTCTGTTTGTTATCTGGGACTAAATAAATAATCTCTGTAACAGGATGCTTCTTGTGAAGTGACAAAAGCACCCAGATGCGGCCTTTCCTACCCAGCTGCAAGGCAGGATTTGCTGGAGAGAGGTCAGCTACAGCTCCCTAGCAAGAAAAGGACTATCCCAGCAGATTATAAGCAGGTCAATTAACAAAATAGTCCTTTCCTACAAGGGGCTAACCCCGATGTAGCAGGACAGGTACTGTAGATGGGGATGCAGGGGATTCTTGTCTTCTGTGTTGTCTTCACTGGAGTACGTGGATTGAATAAAGGGTTTGTGATCTCAGCATTTGCATATTGGTATTGGGAAGAGCTCCCTGAGGAAACGGTGGAGAGCATTTGCACGGGGAGCTTTCAGGGAAGATGTGAAATCAAAAAGGATTGCAAGTTGACAGTCTGGGAAAAGTCAACTATTCATAACAAAAGGCAAAACTCAGCCTCTGGGACACAGAAGGCAATCAGGGAAAAAAATCTCAATTATTCTTGCTCGGCATGCCTGTTTGTTTAGTTTCTGCTGTGGAAAAAGGAATAATGAATGTTACTTTACATGCAGTTTATTAGGTGTGGTCTTTTGAAAAAAGTCATCCTGTGCCTTGCTGAAATCTTCGTTCTGCCAACAAGAAACCTGGTTGGATTATATCAGGAATAAGTTGCTAACACATGATTTACCAGCATTGTTTTTGTTAGATGCAGCTATTTGGCTGGAAAGCAGAAGGGCCCTTGTACCCTGAAAACAGCCACCTTCCTGTAACCCCAGCTGAACAGATCTGTCACCGACCTGGAACAGCACTACCGAAGCCTTTGGAAACGCAGTATTGGATGATCAGGAGTTGTTTTGCACACCAGGTCTTGCCTCCCCCTCTGACTTTGGCATCCTAGAAAGAGGCAGGCAGGGGGAATGACGTTTATGCACTTGTGTGTGTTTGTGGTGTTTTCACTGCGGAGTCCAACTGAGCTGGAGGACAGTCCTGCTAAGTGCTGTGATTCCAAGCCAGCAGAGGTGAATTCATGGCAGGCCAAATACCACATCTCAGCTGGGCAAAGTGTCCATTAAAGTGAGCAGGAACAGAACCATCAAAGTGGCTGAAAGCTGAACAAAGCGTTCCACCCAATGTGCTTCACACCCATGGAAGCAGCAGCCAGAGGGGCAGAGGGGATGGTGTTTGACACCAGGTGCCCCATGCATGGCCTCAGTGGGAAAGGAATGAACATTTTGTGCTTCCCAGTTCTTGCAAGGAGACCTGTGGCCATGCAGGAGGCTGTGAGCAGAAATATTCAAGGAACAGTTATGAAGGTCCCATGGATTTGTTACCATGGATCCATGTGACCAGGACACACTTGTTCCTTCTGATTTCAGTCATGTTTGCACTTTGACACTGGCAATATGTCTTTGTGGGTTTGCTGTCCTGTAAAATGAAGGGATTCCCTGGGATTTTTAAATTTCTTCACTGAAAGAGTGGTCAAACGTTGGGACAGGCTGCTTGAGGAAGTGGGGGAATCACTGTCTCTGGATGTGCTCATAAAAGCTGTAGATGTGGTGCTTAGGTTGGTTTGGTGATGGTTTAGTGATGAATCTGGCAGTGTTGGTTAATGGTTGGACTCAATGATCTGATTATTTCCAACCTTAATGATTCTATAACTTTAAAGGTGATTTTCTGTTGTTTTTCAGCAGGTGTGAGTTATCTGAGTCTGGCTTAGGAATCTGGTTGGGAATTTGGGCTCCAGATAAGCAATCACCAATAAAAGCTGCTGCTCTTTGATTAATTGTCTGGAATCCTTTGCCTTTGGAGAATGTTCCTGTGTTCTTAGGGGAGAAAAGGCCTGGTTGGTTACTTGATGTCTGAGCTGCTCTTGCAGTCTCACCTCATCCATCTAAGTCCTGCACCTGCTGTACTTGAGCAAAACAGGGTTGCAGTTTCTCCAAATGCTTGGAAGATAGGAATGACAGATGAGGTTGTCATTTTAACCTTTCCATTCCTTTGTGGAAGTGTACAATTTTGCTAATTTTTGCCATGGCTAAATAAGCTGTTTTGGTCCCCAGCTCATACACAGATTTGACTAAATCAGCTTCACTCAGATTTTCTCCCTAAAACCACCATGGCATAAAGCCAGTGACCTTCACCAGGAACTGCAGGGCTGGAACTTAAAATACAGAAAACCTGCCCCTCTGGAAAGAATCATTTATGGAGAATTGCAGGTCTCCCACCCCAATAAAAGCTTTTCAGCCACCTGGTGTAGATGTAATGAGATTAGAGCTCGTGAACACGGCGTCATCTCGCTGACCCTCCTGACGTTTCGCGGCTCCGTCAGTGTTTGCGCTGTGGTGAGCATTTTCTGGTTGACAGCAACGGTGGCAGATGGTGTTTGTTTAATTCAGCTTGTTCCCAGCACGGTGTGGGCGGCTCTCTGCTGTCCAGGTGGAGCCAGGCACAGCGGGATCTGGGACATCCTGCAAGGCTGCCACCATGGGACGCTTCCGGCACCATTGGGACTTTGGTGGGGAGGGAGGTCTGCAGCCCCCTGTGCTTTAACCTCTCTTCTGCCGAGTCTTCTCTACTTTAAAAGCATAATTTGCTCTGATAAAACAATTAGGCTCAGACATGCAAAGATTTTTGGAGAGGCTTTTCGGAAGGTGAAGTCTGGTCCAAGAGAGGAACAGGATGAAGGGGATGCAGCCGGGGCTTGTGGAGGGCAGTGGGGATGCTCAGGGGGGTCAGTGGCTTGCAGAAATGACTGCCAATGTGAAGGACGTGCTCTAACCTGGATTTTAACTTTTAAACCTCAGTTTTAAACCTCACTTCTGGATCATTTTTCAAAGCCCTGGAAATCCCAAGGCAAGTGGACTGCTCTGTGTCATTGGCCGTGGCACTGGTCTGGTGTGGTGGGTCACCACTTGGAGAGCACATCCTCCCTATAAATGCACAGGGGAGCATGGCAGGAGGAGAAAGACTGTGTGTTTGTGGATGTGAGAGTGTGCATGGTGCATGAGGGTGGGTGTGAGAGAGGGACAGTGCCAGGAGGGGAAACATGACCCTGTGCTCCGTGCCTTCCTGATCGCAGCTATGATCTCTGCTAATGGGAATCTAGGATGTTTCGTTACATGGTTTGTTTAATCTAAATTTCACGTTCAATGCCCCTGCAGACAGGTTGAATGAGGGGTTTGTTTTCCCTATTTTACCCCACCCTGGTGCTGGAGACCTTCTCAGAGATAACAGGCACTGCTCTCCTGCCTGAGTGAGTCTCTGACTCTTTCCAGTGGAGGGGGCCAGGAGATGTGGCTGGGGGGAGCAGTTCTCTTCCATCTTCTAACATCCTGAAGTACATGTTTCACCTCCTGCAACATCCCTCAGGGGCTGCCAGGAATGCCACCTCTGCTCAGCTTGGCTGTCCCTTCCCTGAGCACAGAGGAAATCCTAGAAGGTGTGGGGCCAGGTTCCTAGATGATAAATAAAGAGGTCAAGGGATGATATGGGAGGGGATAAAATACAGCCTGAGCACACTAAAATGAATCCTATAGGAGCCCAAGCTGAACTGGGACTTGCTTTTCTGTGTGCTGGTGACAGAAAAACCAGTGTGGGGTGTGACTTTCCACGTAGCCCAAAAACTATGCAGAAAGTGGTTCTGTCCCAGCAGAAAATCTGCTGGGGCTTGTAACATGAAGAAAACTCCTTTGGGTAAGCACAGCTTGATCGAAATCTCTGCTTCAGACATGCCAGCTACTCTCTAAACATGGAGCGTAATGGCTTTTGTACTTGTAGATTTCTCCTTCCCAGTTTGGATTGGGAGGACTGCAACACATGTTGCAATACCCAAAATTAGAGCTGGAATGGGGAGCCTTGCATATTCATTTCTTGCTGGAATCAGGCTCCATTGAGGCTCCTTAGAGTTTTACTGATAATTCTCCTTTGCCAGCAGAACTAGGCACAGGGCCTAATCATGCCCTTATTAAACTCACTGGAAGTTTTGATGTGGATTTCAATGGCAACAGCACTTTTTCCCAAAGGGACACTGATTTTTTTTTCTTTTTTAATTTTTTTTTCTCTCTACAGCTCAGTCTTGCAACTGGTTTCTGCTGGGTTTTGCAGATTTCCTTCACAGGACCAGTAGCCCTAGCAATGGGCAAATAAACAGAAATGGTTCTCAGAAATGGACCCGGATAAAGGGTCATTTCAGTTAGAAATTTAGTTTAAAATTTACTTAGAAATTCCCACATCTGGAATTTCTTTTCCAGTAAAATGACTGGGATCAGGAAGTGTTAGATCCCAGCAAATTCCAGTTTGATTGCTAGCAGGTGCAAATGCAAGTGAGGAAAGCATCATACCTGCATTTTGACTCTGGATTTTGCCTTCCCAAATCTTCCAACAAAAACTCTTCATTACATTTTTTTATGCTATAGAAGAAAATTAGAAAATTACTGACTTTCAAGTTGGTTTCCTTGCTTCCTTTCAAAATGAAAGCATCACTTAGAAACATGTGTGCCTGCAAGTCTTCTTGGAAGCAGGGCTGCCCCCTCTAACCCAGCTCATTTTTTTTAATTCCTTGAAGGTGCCGAAAGACCCCCCAAGAGCTTTTGATCTTTGAAGCTGTTTTATTACTACCCAAAAAATTATAAGCACAAGAAAAAAATATTTATTTAAAGACGGGAAAACTGTGAACTCCTGGGTAAGACAGATAAATTAAAAGCTGGAGAATTAATCTCCAACCTGGCCTGTGAGTTCTGGCAAGCTGAATGTCCTTGTCCTGCTGGTCACTGTGTGCATCCAGACAAACCCACCCTGTCCCAAAATGTCTTTTTTACCCAACCATCCCTAGGTTTGGAGCTGGCCAAGCAAGGAGGCTCTGAATGCTTTGGTGGATCCAATCTCACTGATTAAAAGGATGAGATCTGTCAGAAACTGGCACAGAGGGAAATCTTGGGAAAGGGGTGTGATGGAGATCTGTGAAGTCATGCAGGGTGTGGAGTACAGCTGTGCAACAACCTCCTCAAAGCCCGTCAGTGTCCAGGAGGATGTTACGAGGGTGCAAAACCTCAAGGAAGTATTTCTTTACAGGGTGGATCAGAAAGGGTTCGTGCTGCATCCTGTAACTGTAGAGGCCAAAGATTTTTAAAGGGTTTACAGTAGATAGACGCATTTGTGGGTGACAGAACCACCTGTGGTCATTAGGTACAAACAGGGTTTTGGGAGATGGCCATCAGGTACAAATAGGGATTTGGGAGATGGCCACCTGCTCAGCAGCAGACAGATCTACAGTGCAAATCCCTGGAAAAGTCCCTTTGTCCATCCCTCATTTCTTACATGCTTTCCCAGCACGTCCTCGCTTCCTGTGGGACCCCTTATCCTCCCTCCACGGGGACAAATAAGCATCTCTGTGAGTTTGTCCTCCTGCCCTAATTCGATGTCACTCTTTGAAGTATCGCCAGTGACAGAACTCCTCCTGAACCCTCTCTATGTCATTGCACAAAAAAGCCCCCTCTTTGCCAAGGGAGGCCCACTGTATTTCATCTTGCTCGAGGCAACAGATGAGAGAGTTTCCTCTTTTATGGGTTAGCTCAGATGTAGAGCCCGCAGTGTTCCCTGGCAGATTATTAAAGCATTAACCATGCTCATTTAATGGCATTGAGATGCAGATAAGATGTAATGTATCATGTACTGTATTCCCCTCTCAGTGTGGCTGAGCATGTTTTTTAATGTCAAGGGCAGGTGTTTTTGTGTGATACCTACTTAGTGGTATTTATTCTGATATTTGTTCCAGGGCTGCAGTTAATATCGCGTCCTCTGTTTCGTTACACTCTGAGGTTAAACTGCGTGTCTGACACACAATTTATTCAGTTATTAAAACATCTTAATGAAGGTTAACAGCGCAGTGCAGCGTGGCAGTGCAGAGCCGACACGCATAAATCTGCCAGGCGCGACGCTGGAAAAGGCGGCCAAACGGCATCTCCCCAAGTGTAGATGGGGCAGATTAAAAGGGCGTGCAAAACACCGCCAGAAACAGCTCTGAACGCAATCCTTCTGGGAACCAGAGCTGGAGAAATGAAAAAAAAGAGCTGTAACAGGTCTCCCTGCTTTCGGCTGTCAGGAGTGCTGAGAGGTAAATGTGACATTTTGGCTTTCTCTCTCTCTTGCTGATCTTGGGTGAACCCTTCTGAGCTTTTAAAGACCAGCTCCAGTGCAGTGTTTCTTTGAACGTCTGGTTAGGTTCTCCAGGAGCTTAGGGGGACACTGGGGCTCTGCTCTGCCATGGGGAACCCTTTTGGTGACCATGCAGACAGAGAAGTTGCCTGTGTGGAGCCTCAGAGATTGAGAGGTGGCATGGGCTGATCCCAGCAGAGACTATGTGATGGCACTGGACTAGTGCTAACCACCAGCACAGGTACCCTGCAGTGCCCACGGAGCCTCTCAGGGCTGCAGAAATGGTGTCCTAGTCTCTTATTTACCCTGGGAAAAAGCTCCCTAAAATCCAGGAAAGCCCTGGGCTGCAGCCTTGCACCAGCAGCTACTGGGATAGTGTTCAAATTTTTTTGTTCCTTTGGCAAATATGAGTTGAAGCCTAGGAAGATGCTAGAGGACTTCCTTGTCACTTTACACAATATTGTTAAGGAATAAGTTGAATTTCCAAATAAGTCTGGAGTCAGGAAAATTCTCTAGCTGTCTCTGAGTTATCTACAGCTGATCTGGCACCTAAACCTAATCTCGTGCTAAAGGGCTTGATGGATTAGTTCTACCTCATCAAAAAAAGGATAATATCTGTGTTTCACACCAAATATCCGTGGCCATCCCGAAATGCTTAAACGACACTTCATTCCCCCCCATCCTTGGGTTGGGGCATTGGATTCACGTGCAGAAGCAAAGAGATGTGCATTGGGCTCAGCAATCTGTTGATGTGTTTACCAATTGCAGCTACATTTGTTGCCCAGTGGTACAAGGCTTAATTAAATCGTTGCCTTGTTAATTTTTTAATCAACTCATTATAATCTTTTAATGACTTTGGAGCAGTAGAGGTTTTCCAGACCAGGATATGCCGATAACCTGGGGCTTTGGGAGCCAGTTTGAACGATCTTCAGTAATTCAAGTTATTCTACTGTACACTGTAGTTTGCACAGAGATGGTTGTTTAAGATTTTACAGATGTCTTAGACATGGAAGCCAAAATCAGCAGCAAAGGTATTTCCTGCCTTCTTCCAGAGTTGTTCGTGTGTCTTTGCTCATTCTATTATATTTAATTATTTCATTCATTTCTCTTGAGATGAAATTATTTGTCCCAGAGTTCAAGTGCTCATAATGTGCTCATGCAGTTCCATAGCCATTCACTGATACACTTCATGGCCCTGCAAGCATTACCTGCCAGTCCACTGGTGGCCCTGCTGACATCACCACTCCCCTCCCCAGAGGTAATTAATCACTCACTGCCTCATTCTCCCCACTTCATTCACACCCTGCAGTGGAAGAGCCCAAAAAATGGTCACGTGAAGAGAAAACAGTCCTGGACATGATGCTGGTATGGTTGGGAGGACACTGTTGTGCTTATTCCTTCACTGCATATCTGCAGGTCAGTGGCTTTCCAATGAATATGTCACAGCTCAGATTGATGGAGAGGAAGACAGAGTCCTTCACCAGAACTCACTCATCTTTCACTCTGCTCAGTCAGGTTTGGGAAAACATAAAATAGACCTTTTCAAGCATATAAAGATCACCAGGGTAGAACATTTACCCGGATTTAATGGGGAAGCAACATGAGTGTCGTTGATGCAAAGGAAAGCTCCCCATCACCCCAGTTTAAGTCCCAAAGGCAATGCTCTGTGACACTTCAAACATATAAACAGTGTAGTGAGAGTAAATATAATATATGGGCTTTGCCAATGCAAATGAAAAGCAATTATCCCAAATCGCAGTCTTAATTTATAAGCAGTCAGTATAATTTGAGAAACTGAAATCTGATGTTGCTAAATCAAATTCCTGTAATTCCACTGGGCATTAAGCACATAATAAGATTACACTGTGCACTGAGCATGTCCTTGTTAAATCTGCTGGCTACTGCATTTTTATTGCTCTCCTGGGGGTTTATTGAGTTTACACTTCCAGTAAAAGGTAATGTTTTCACAGTGTCTTTGGTGTGTTGGCCACACAAGTCTGTCTGCAGCAGGCAGAATTGTTAAGCCATATAATTTGCTTACATCCCTTAGCGGCTCAATTGGAAAAAGAAAAGGCAATTAAAAGACACCATGCAGTTGTATATAACCAAATTAAAAATAATAATAATGAATCTGAGGTACTGTAATCAGTAAGGAAAGGAAGCCATGAATAATGGTGAAGGTCTAGCTGTGAGACAACTGAATTGATGAGCTCTCCTGTTTAGACTTGGTTCTGAATGCCTGAATAGTGGTGCTAATATGATATCTGCAATTTATATACAAAAGTGACCTTGAGACTAGCTGCTTTCCAAGCAATCAGGAAGAATAAGATTTCCTTGCAACAGGCTGTCTGTAGTCTTGGGAAACGGGTGAGAAGGCAGGGGATAAAGGGAGGACACCAGGTAACTCGGATATTGGCCAGTGAAAGTCCCTGTGAGAAGCATGATATTTCCTGAGGAAGACACAGAGATGAAATGTGCCATTTTAGAAGGAGGCAAAAAGCTAAGAAGAAACAAATTCCCTCCCAAAAAACCGATGCAAGACAAACTCAGTGCAACAGAGACACTGAAGAGATTTGCATACCTGTGAACCCCTAGCATGGGCATCCTTGCAGGACCATCTCAGTGCCCACCTGCAGATGTGTTCTCCTGGTGTTTGTTTCTCTCCTACTCTCTTACAAGAGTTGGTTTAAACTTTAACCTGTAAAAGTCTTCTTGAACATGCTTATCATTAATCAGGATAATGCTGGATAAGCTTGATAGATGCATTAATTTACATTTTAAATCTTTGCTGTTGTGTCTGGGACAATTCCAGTGTAAAACTGTGGGCTCAGATCTCTCCTAAGAAATAACACTGTTTTATTCACTGGAAGCTTATAGGGTTGTGTAATCATCCTGTAATATTTAAGTCCCAGTGCTTTTGTGGGGTCATCCTTTGTTCCCCTCGTCAGCTCACTTTGCAGAACACATTTATAGTCAAGGTTTCGAGAACACCTTGCTTTTACAGCTGAATTTTGTCAGAAAAGAAGACACCAAGTGTGCATTCCTCTCTGGGAATAAAGATAATTCTGCTAAGCAGGATTTGTGATGGCAGCATGAGAACAGTGCACCCTGTGACCACTTAGAGAGCCCCAAACTTCTACTTAGGACCAGGTCTGAATTAGAAAGACAGACTTTCATAGAATCACAGAATCATGGAATGGGTTGGAAGGGATTTTCAGGACTATCTCTTTCCAACCCCCCCTACCCTGGGCAGGGACACCTTCCACTAGATCAGGTTGCTCCCAGCCCCATCCAACCTGGCCTGGAGCACTTCCATGCCAGACATTTCTCTGGCATGCTCTTGCAGTTTCCAGCAGCTGACTCTTGAAAAAAAAAAAAAAAAGAAAAAAAGAGCTAATTATTTATATATGATTGCTGATGTGGATACAAAGCTTCCTGGACTGACTTTTTCCTTCATCACTCCTTGTTTTCTGCACATACAGCATTACAGAGCCAAGCACATGAGGTCAGAATCTCACTTCTGGGGTGTCCTGCTGCTCACGCCAACTTGTGTGGAAAAAGTGATGGAGGGTCACTCATCATGCAGTGAGTGCTGCAGCTCTCTGCAGGGACTCATTTTGCTCTGGGTTTAATGATTTGCAGCCTGGAGGGGTTTCATGTGTCTAAACCCACATGTCCTCTAGCCAGTCACCAGCTATTCCTGAAATTTAAGTGTCAAGGCCAAGGTTTGTGTCAAACCTGCCTGGGCAACTCTGGAGGTTTCTGTTTGAAATGGTTTCTCAGGGGTAGATACACCAAGACTTTGACTGAATTCTTCCATTATTTGAGATTTATTGGTGGCAGTGGACAAGTTCCTTTGGGAAAGCCTTAACATGAGCTGACAGTAATTCACCAGAAGTTTGGCATGGTTTTACCCGAGGGAACTCTAAACCAGCAAGCCTTCCCATGACATAAATATCACAGAGGTCACAGAGCAATTAGGATTAGGGTTACAAATGTGTTTATCAGTGTCAGGACAATTACGTCTTCTAGCTTTGTTAGATGTGCATCTTGAGACACCTACTTTGGAAAACTTACTGGGAAAAGGAAGAGCTTGGACCACAAACCTCACCAGCGCTGTGTGTGCCATGCAGGCTGTCCCTTAAATGTTGAAAACATACTGGCACTGCCAGGAAGGAAATGGATTTTCACTCTTTTTTTCCACCACAAATACCAGGAGGAAGTGAGAAGAAGCTCAGCACACACAGAAGGTTGTGCATCTGGTGCAACTTCCCATGTAAGGCTGGTGCTTGTGGGACAACCACAGTGCCTTAATCAGCTGTGGGTACAAGTGCTAAAAAATTTATGAGGGCTCCAGCAAACACTAAAGAAGTTCATGCAAGAGAGATGCACAGAAGCCACATCTGTCTTGGGAAAACCTTGTGCTGAAAGGGGCTGGAAGATGGAGAAATATCAGTAACTGCTTCCCTGAGCTTAGACTCTTCCACAGCCATCTCCTCTTGAGTTAGGCTGATCTGTGTTCTGATGGCTACGGCCATGTTGGTTTGTTGTGCTACAGCCTTCCACATTTGGGCTTTGGGAGCATAAAATAGCGCTTGTTGTGCCCTCCCTTCCTCCCCTTCCCCCTGACATGCTGCATTTGATGTGTGGGATTGGAACCGCGCAACCCTGTGGCCTTGCGCGTGGCACGTCTCGCATCAGGAAAGCGGGAGCAAGGTGTGTGCTCGGAGACCGCTGCCAGAAAATTATCCTAGAGGGAAGACAGTTTTTATTTATGACCTCAGTTCATCACGTTAGCAATAACTCAGTTTATTCCTGCTCAGAGGTGGTGCTTTTCCTCTGCAAAAATGAGATGTAGCTTTTCATGAGGACCACACTGGTGTCTCTTTTCCAGAGAGGAAAGATGAAGATTTGGTATGTTTTCCATGCTGTAATCAATTTATTGCTTTATGGGATTCAGAGCTCCCCAGGAAAGTGTCATGGATTGTGTCATGGTGCACACTACTTGCATGGAGACCTTTGATTCAGCTGGCAGACGTTAAAAGAAGACAAAATAAGTTTAGCCAAAATGCTCAGTAATGACTGCATGTGTGCAGCTGCAAGAAGAGCAGTGGTAATTGAGCCAAGAGTGGGAATTATTGGCAGCAGGGTCTGCATTCATGTGTGATTTATATTTTTTTTTCCTGATTTATAATTTCTTTACCAGCTGTGCAAGGTCCCTGCTATGTCCCCACCTAACTGCTGTCCACCCTGCTGCCTTCCCAGGGCTCTTCCGATCCATGGCTGAGCATGACCTGCTCTTGACATTGGCTTCCACTGCCTGAGAGTCAGGGAGGTGCTCTTGAGTTTGCTCCAGGCATAAACATTTGGGGTGATGTAGTGGAGTAAGAACTTCCCCTGTATACCTTACCCCAGGTCTGGAGGAGCTGGAAACAGGCTGGGAGCTCAGGAACTGGGGCTGAAGCCAGAAAAACCAAAGCCATCAAGGGAAAGCTGTTTCAAGCTTCAATCCAGCTTGTATAACCCAGACAATAAATCCCCACCTCAAGGCTTGACAAAATTGTCCTAACCAGACAGATTTTGTCCTCAGTGTATGTTTTCTTCCTCTTCTCATCATCAGTGGGGCTGAGAGCTTATTGACAGCACTAGTGTCCATCGCATGCTGGTTTAATACCTCCTTCACCTTCTCCTGCTGGATGCAGGCTGCAGGCTGCAGTTTGTGCTCAGGGCAGCTGGCATGGAAGAGGTTAAAGCTGTCGAGGACACGGTTCTTTGCAGCTTAAGACATTTTTACAAAACCCTCAAGAGCCAACTGGTGGGCAGAGGGACAAGGAAACTATTCATATAAATACATCCCTGGGTTAAGGGGTGCTGCAGTCCCCTCTCCACTTGCTGTGGGTAGCCTGACATAATTCCAGGAGCAGACTGAGCCGAAGAAGCAGATCCTTGAGGATTCCTAGTCTTAAAGTGGGTTTTTCCTGTGTTTCTGTAAGCAGCTTAATGACTGAGGTAAGGTTCAGCTCCAGCCAGGACTGACTGGCCATGCTTGGACCCATATTTTGGGTGTCCAGTGGGTACACCAGCCAGAAGCATTGCCACAGGATGGTGACAGACCACGAGTCCCAGCAGTGCTGGTAGCTGCTCCCACTGGCTTGCAGAGTCTCCATTTGTAGGATAAAAGGCAGGAAAAGAAGGATGCTTTCTCTGGCTTGTTAAAACACAGGGTTTCTGCCAGGCAAAGAAGATGTCAAAACTCCTGGCCTAAGAGCAGCGAGGAGGCCAATAGAGCACAGCAAACTGGAAGTTTGAGACAAAGTACCTGCTTGTAATGGGCTGTTTTCCCAAAGAGTTGTTCTGCAGACTGGCTGGAGTCTGCACACAAACCTCCCCCCATCCCAGCACAGGCCACAAATCTCTGCTGGGGCTGCTTTAGCTCAGAGTTCAGAAGTTAAACAGAATTACGTCCTTGGAGAGATGAAAACCTGGTCCTGTTGGCCCTGAAGCCAAAGCTCCTTTTTCACATTTCATGGAATTATAGAATCATTGAGGTTGGAAAATACCTTTAAAATCTTAGAGTCCAGCCATTAACCCAGCTCTGCCTCCACTAAACCATGTCCCCAAGTGCCACATCTACATGTCTTTTGAGCACTTCCAGGGATGGTGATTCCACCACTTTCCTGGGTAACCTGTTTCAGTGCCTGACCACCATTTCCATTAGGAAATTTTTCCCAATATCCAGTCTAAACCTCCCCTGACACAACTTGAAGCTGCTTCCTCTTGTCCTGTCCCTTGTTATTTGGGAGAAGAGACCAACCCCCACCTGGCTACCACTTCCTTTCAGGGAGTTGTGGAGCTCTGCCCCGGGACAGGGACAAGAGATGGTGCCCAGGTTGGTTTAATTTGGTGCTGGGGACTGCTAAGGAGGCAGGACCCCCTCTTCAGGTGTGTGATTTGGGGAGCTTGGGAACACCAAGGCCTCAGCCAGGTGCTGCCACTGGAAAGGATGGCTTTTCCCTCAAAGGCAGGACCTCAGCAGGGACTTACAGGGCTCCTAGAAAGCCATGGGGTAATTCCTGGGCTTTGCTGGCCTGGCAGCTCTGAGTGCAGCTGGACTTGGGCTGTGCTTTGCTGGGAGATGGCACAGCGGAAGCCTCACTGTGTTTTCAGCATCTTCCACCTCCGTCTCTGCTCCTGCAAACAGCAGAGCTGCCTCTCACACCAAGCTCTGGTGCTTAGGAAGGTGTGATTTCTGTGGAAGTTGTGAATTTTTGTTGTAGGAATTCCCTTTCTTCTCTCTCTCGTGATTGCAGAGAGATTCTTGCAAATACAGCACAGGTTTATTTTAAAGGTTGGAACAGCAAAGTGCAAGAGTACAAAAAGATGAGAAACAGATCCCAACTGTACCATTCATTTGCCTTATAAGCCATGAGGCTTTTTACACTATTTTTAAAAATTCTTGTGGGTACGCTTATGCCTCACAAGTTATAAAATCTGGAGACTGCTGTTGCTAGATTAGGTCTGAGTTAGAGGCAGAGAGGGGATGCTGCATTTACAGTCGTCCCAGGAGTCCTGTGCACCCCCACTTCAGTACCAGGAGCTGTGGGGGTGAAATCCCCCACAGATGAATGTATCCCCTGAAAACCTCATGCACAGTTCTTCCTGGATACTTTCCTTACCCTCTTCAGAGGTGTTGGTTTCTTTTCCTCCCCCTGGGGAAATTCTACCCCAGCAGGAATACAGCCTGTGAAGCCATTGCCTTTAAACCCTGGTGGATGGTTTTCAGGCCGGTACATCCTGTTTGCATTTGAGGTTTTCTCCAGGCTCTCCTGCGTTCCATTGCCAGTAAGTGTGAGGAGAAGGAGGATAAGGTCTGATATTCCAGTTACCAGCGCTCTAAATCCCTGCTAGGGGAAGGAGGTGCCCTCGGCATAAGGTGTCTCTCTTGCTTGGGCCCAGCTGCATCCCAGTGCTTCTCTCTGGTAATGAGGGAAGTTTTTCCCTTTGTTTGCAGAGCTCTTGAATTTGCACGGGAATGCTCCTGGGCCCAACACCTGCAGCTTTGGTCCCTGGCCTGGGGGTAGGACCTGGCAGAGAATCCTGAAGCTGCCTCTCTTCTTTCCAGCCCTAAAACTCAGAGTGATATATGTGAAGACCTCCATACACATTATTAAGGCTGGAAAAGACTTCTAAGATCATAGATTCAAATCATTAACACAGTGCATGTGCAACATCCTTCAGAGGGAAGGATGCAGTTTAGGAGCCATGGGCTACCTCGAATGTTAATAATCCTTTCTGTTACAGAGGAATTATTTGGATTCCGGTAGGATTTCATTCAATCTCAGGTCTTCTGTTCTTTCCATTCTCCATTTTGCCCTTCACTTCTCCACGGCAGGCTTGTGGCAGGGCCTGTGCGTTGTCTCAGGGAGCTCCAGGTGCCTCTGGGCTGGTATAAAGGCTCGTGGGGAGCAGTGCAGCTGGGGATGGGGCACTTCCAGTCACTCGCACTCCCCCTCCCTCCACCTCTATGTCTCTTTCACCAGGTTTGGTGCCCTCGGGTCCATTTGCACCATCAAACAGGGCCAGCTGCCGTCTCCTGGGAGCGAGCTCTCAAGGTGAGAACATGGGGAAAACCTGGCAGCCCTCAGAAGTCACATTACTTCCATGGTGCTCCCAGAGCAACCTGAGGTGCTTAGCAATAAATGCCACGGATACAGGAGGTGCCAGGTTTCAGCAAGCTGCTCCCTGTATGAGCTGGGCTGTGCTTGTTTCTGATGAAAATAAGGCCAGTGCCACAGGGAACGAGGCAAAACAGCACACAGAGAGATGAAACTGGTGGGAAAGGGGAAAAATGTAGCTTAGAAGAGAAGCTGTTGTGGTGGGGGCTTCTCTAGTCCCCAGGCCTCATTGGTGTTTTGCTGGGATTAATGTGATTAATGTATCCTCCTGCTTGGCACTGACTGTGGCTCCTGAGTCATTTGGGGATCTCTTGGGACTGATCATAAAAACACACGATCTTTTAGGCTGGAAGGGATCTTAAAGACCATCCAGTTCCCATCCCCCCTTCCACTAAACCAGGCTGTTCAGAGCCCCTTCCAACCTGGCCTTGAATACTTCCAGGAATCCACATCCACAGCTTCTCTGGACAACTTGTGCCTCACTATCCTCATAGTAAAAAAGCATTCTTCCTTATATCTAATCTAAATTGGCCCGCATTTAGTTTAAAACCATTACTCCTTGTCCAATTGCAACAGGATGTTGCTGAGTTGGATACTGCATTGGAGACACCAGAGGTACCAGAAACCTTCTCCAGTTTCTCTGCTAGGAATAGTGGCCAAATTTATGCTCTGCTCTTTCTCACTCTTTGCAAGACATGCACCTCCAACTTCCATTGCTTTCAAAGACTTAGGATCACTCATTCCAGGTGTGATATAAATTTTTTTTGAACCACGTGACGCCATAAATACTTCCGCAAATTTGAACTGGAATTTCATGCAGGCTTAGCCATGTACTCTCAAGACCCAGCTTCCCCATGCCATAGGGGACTGATCCATAGGATCCAACACGGGCTGAATCAAAGAGCTAGAGCTGAGGAAGAACTTGTAAGGGGGACAGTGAGACACCTGTATTTTGCATGTAGAAATCTCTGTTGATGGCAGTTTGGAAAAACAGGTCTCTGCTGGGAAGGGATAAACCAGAGGTGCATCAGGGATAAGGGACAGTCAGGACCAGTGAGATATGATGCTCCTTGCAGTCTCCCAGGTGTGTGACCAGCTCCCCATATCCCTAAAGATCAATTGCTCCCCACTTCCCATGCATCAAGCCCCCAGAATGTCCTGGTCTGCAGAGGAATTAACCACCATGCATGTACAAAATGATCCTGCTTTCTCAGCAGGATGATCCACTGGTTCCTGGCTGGGATCTAACACCAGAGCTGCTGCTGTGCTGTTCGAACAGCTGCTATTGATTTTTATTTCATGCACATCGATAGAGATGGTGCAGGTGGGAAATTGTGAAAGGAGACATAAATAATAAACTAAGAAAAGCTGTAGCGGTGGGGTGAGCAAAAAGCAGTCTGGCATTTACTGGAAAGCAGAGTTTAGCGGGTAATTTTTCAACACAAAGACAGTTTTGCTACAGAAAATGTTGGGCCTGCTTTAGCTGTTAGTTATGCAAGTGGAATTTGGAATCAGTCCTGGGCCAGTGCAGAGACTGGGGACAGAGTCAGCCCCACTGCTTTCCTTGTGTCTTTTCCCCTGTGGCAGTGACAGCACGAGTCAGGAATGGTCTGCTGCCACTGCCAAGTACCCGGGCTAACAGTGGCTCTGCTGATCAGTTAGCAACTCCAATCAACTTGGAAAGCAGGGCTTTTTAATCAAGATCTTTCTTTTGGGGAATGAACTAAATTGTCTTTCTTGCTCACTGTTCAGGTAGATTTACTGAGTGTGGGAAGGTTTGGAGAGAAAGGAGGCCCAAGTGAGGGTTTGCTTAACACAATATGAGTTTTTAATATAAGGTGAAAGCCTTGCCAGCTGTCCTGGACCAAAATTATAAGCTCCTTCTCTCCTGTTCAGCACCTTTTATTCAGGAGATACTGCACAATGCTGTGTAAGAACAAAGTCGTGAGCCAGATGACAGGCAGGAAAAAGGGACACGTCATTTCTGAGACGGGTGAGTCCAGCATGTCCCTCTGTGCACGGTCTGGGTCTTGTTTCTGGTGTTCACCACAGCTGCAGGTCCTGTCCTGGGACTCACCAGAAGAGCCACAAGCTGTAGGTGGGACTGTTGGTTTCCTCCAGAGAAACTGAGCATGCCCCAGGTGTGCTCACAGCTGTATCATGCTGGTAACAAATAACCCACAATTTCCAGTTATCTGCTGATAACCTTCACTTTGGTGAGGAACAGAGAAGGAAGGCTTATGTCTAGAGCTAAGCAAGCTGTGGACAGTGGGGAAAGGACCTGAAAACCACTTGGAGAAGAGTGGTAGAAAACCCAGAGTGAACAGGAGGAGAACTGGGACAGAAAAGCCCCCGGATCCTCTCCCTCGTGGTGCCTTTGGAGCAGGTTGTTTTACCCACCAGCTCAGTCTCACCCACACCCGATGGCCTCTCCCCACTGGCACAGAGGATGCAGCTCTGGGAGGGGCTGCCCACGCTTCTTGCCCTCACAAAGCTGCCCACAGCATGAGGAATCTCCCATCCCTCCTGAACTGTTTTTCCAGCAAGGAGCATTTATCAGTCAATTTGCCCATGGTGCAGATGTCTGTCTGGAACTGTAATGACATTTACTAAAGGGGGCTAGAAATTATCACTGGGGGACTGCAAATAATGAAGCCAATGCCTTTTATTGACACACATGGAAGCTGTTTAATTTGGGATGTTGGCTGTCAGAAAATAGAGCTCTTTTGTGGCAGCAAGGCAATATTGTGCTTAATTTCAAGGTTCGTGCTCGCATTTAGAAGGGAGCTATTTTCAGCTTTTAGGTTTGGAGTTTCTTCACAGCAATAACCTATCACTTCAACACACATCTAAGTGTCTGATCTGCCTCTGCCTGAAAACTTTGATGATTTCTGCCAAGGATTTCTCGCTAAGAAAGGACATGAGAATTTTCATTTTTTCCCCTTCCAAATGCAGCTGCAAGCCAAATCCTCAAGCCCGGGCCCTTGGGTGCCTTTCAGCCCCCCAGCTTCTCAGCCCCCTGCTTCCCATTTATTATAGGAAAATTTGTTTTCTTGGAATTTTTAATGTGTTTGAAAGAGGCGTGCTCTTTGCCACCTTGTTGTAGAGTCAGCCAAGGAGACCAAGATCTCTCAAAGTGGTACCTAAAGCTGAGCATCGTAGGTTTAAAGACCAGGACAACAGCTCCTGTTAGGAGAGGATCCAGGTGCAGACCTCCTAAAGTAATCTGGTTCTGTTTATCTCACACAAGGGACTCTGGAGTGCCCAGCACCTCAAAAACTGGGTGATGAACTTGGATGGTGCAACAGCAAAGGTTTGCCCAGGTCAGCTTTGCTCCCACCTGCAGCTCCCACCAGGGCTGAGGTGCCACCTTGCATCCATATCTTCCCACTGAAAAATAACTGGAAAAAAACCCAGGTTATTTTTGCATGTGGAATTTAGAGGGGAGGGAGGACAGGGGCGTACTGATTTTTTTGGAAGGGGGATCTTTGCTGTCTGGGCTGCTCACGGCCCCGGCAGAGTCACCTCTGGGATTAAAGCCCTCGCAAGAGGCTCCAATAGCAATCTCCTCTCCCAAAGATATGTATGCATTAGGGCTTATCTCACTACTTCATTAAGGAACAGGACCAGGGGCAGCCTCAGGGGTCACCAAATCCTGTCTCCTGCCATTGCAGGTAGACATGCTGTTAATCCCTTCATTATTGTACAAGGGCAGAGGTGAACACCAGCGGGGACCTCAGCTCGTGCAGCCTGGAAATGGCACTGGGGAAGGCCCGTGGTCCTCGTACACAGCATCTGCCAGGGCTACATCCATCTCAAGACACATCTTCTGGGGTGGTGAAGCCCAGGAGGAGGCAGCCTGGCTTATTAATTTTAAGTGTGCTCGAGATGCTGTAGTTTGCAAAGCTATCATCATGAAAGGGCTCAGCAGCATGTAATCAGTGCTCAGCCTTACAAAGAGACCTCTGTTATGCTCAGGCTTCTCCAAAGGCCAGTCATAATCTACATTATTTATGTGGAAAAGTATTATTAGCCGAGTTTCCTTTATTTTCTTTCTTTTTTTTTTTTTTTTCATGGAAGGATTTTAAGGGAGCTCTTTGTAAGGAGTCCCAGAGGCTCTGGGACTTTCTCTCTGTTTCCTGGTGGGACTAGATTTTTTATTTATTTACATTTTTTTTAACTGAATGTTTCAAATACCAGGAAGGGATACAACGTTAGAGCCAAGCCAGTCAATGTGTAATTGTGGCACCAGTCTAGCCGGTGTGAAAAACGGTATTTTCTGTGTTATTACGAGAGCCTGGGAAATTTAAGAGTTTACTTTTTAACAGCCTCCATAATAACATGGGCACACATTAATGATTGGAATAGGCAATTAAATGCAAAAATGGCTGACACCCTCAATGGCACAGGGTGGGGTTTGTAATGAATTAGACCTAGAAATAGATATTGGCAAAAAGCACCTCCGGAATTAGTTAAAAAAAAAAAAAAATAAAAAAAAAAAAGGAAGAGCTTGCAGCTCGATCATGCACTGCAGAAATCTCAACCACTGTGACAGCAGAAAGGTTTCAGTGAGTGTTCCCTGCTCCTGCCAGCCTGGGCAGGAGTCCTCCTGCCTGGTGGCCATT
The DNA here is from genome assembly GCA_013399875.1 of Gymnorhina tibicen. Classification (NCBI taxonomy): domain Eukaryota; kingdom Metazoa; phylum Chordata; class Aves; order Passeriformes; family Artamidae; genus Gymnorhina; species Gymnorhina tibicen. Next base: position 443,445 of record VXAZ01004036.1, read on the forward strand.
TGTTCTGGCAGCTGTTGCAGAAAAAAGATGGAAAGTGGGCCAAACTGCTGGGTTTGGGGTAATCCAGAGCAGATCCAGGGCTGATCTGCCTGGATTCAGCAACCCCTTAAAGCGTGTTTTTGCACTGACACTGAATTACCTGCGAATGGTGTTTCATGGAAGTGGGACCTCGAGGAACCATGGTTCAGAAAGAAACCTACAGAAACAGAAGGAAAATACCTATTTAGAGTTGCTCTGGACAGCAGAGCACTCAATGCATGAGTGCATTAACACATTAGTGCCTTGTTTCATCAGGCATTTGGAATAAACGCTGGTGAAGAATCGGGCACTGGATTTACCGGGGGTCTAATGCAGCCCTGCAGGATGTGGTGCTTTGCATCTTGAGGTGAACCCAGCCCTGAAACGGGCCCTGCACTGGATCCAAGCTGGCTCTGGTCAGGACTTGGACTGGAATATCCTCGTGAGTCCCTTCCAACTCCAGATATTCCGTGATTCTACGAACCAGCGTGTCTCCGGGCCGTTCTTTCCCACCCTGGCATACAACACGATTTCTTTCTGCTGTGATTTTTATCCTTCATTCCCTGCAAATATTTACAGCATTGATTCCCAATTAGCCTTTTTGCCTTTTCTAATGCATAAGAACGAGACGCCCACTGAAAATTCAGAATATTAAGAAAAAAAAAAAAAAAAAAAGCCGCGTCCAGTATTTGCTGTAAATATGTATAAATGCTTATTGGATCTTCCCCAGTAGCACCTGTTCCTTCTGATGAGGCCTGAGATAGGGAAGAAAAATGCAAACGGGAGCCTTCTGAATGAAACGGCGAATTTATGTGGCGTAATGCGGGGAATGCTGATGAGCACCCTCCGGAGCCGCCGCGCTCGGGCACCGCACGGTGACCTTGCTCCGCCGCGCCGGGGAAGGGAGAAGGGAGTGCTCGCTCTCGGGGACAGATAGATGGCTCTGATTAAACCGCAGCCACCTCAGCTCTCCGGGGACCTTCAGATTAAAGAGCTGATGCTCCCAGCGAGCACCTGAATTCAGCTCACGCTCGGCAGCCACTCTGCGGCGAACCCTCCCCTCTGCCCGCAGCCCCCTTCCAGCCCCGCCGTCATTGTTACAGGGCGCTGGGCGATGTCTCCTATTAATGAAAATACCGGATTGGTGCTCTGTTCCCTCCTGCAGCCTCAAGCTGGTCGATTATCCTGCTTTAATTACCCCCTTAAACATGTTTTTGATAGGCGTGGGCTTTGCTGTGTTTATGCCCAACGAAGTAATGAAGTGATGCAGTGATAAATGAACTCTCCTGCTTGAGGAGGGGATGGGACATGACAAGCGAAGGGCTGTGCAGGTGGGGATTCAGAGAAGTTTAGTGCATTGCTGCACTTCAGGGACGCAGCTTTTTTCTCTTTCCCCGTGGAACGTCTTTGTCTCTCCTTTGGTTTTGCAGCAATTTTGATGTTTTAGCATAAGTTTGTCTTTTATTATGCGACTGAATATGAAAATGCTGAAAGTGTCTTTGTTCGGAAGGTTAATTTTCTCGCTGATGATTAAAAGGAGACAGTCATTTAAGACAGTAGAATAAAAAAATCACACTTGGGATTTTCATTAGACCAAGAAATAGAGTAGAAGGATTTTAATAAGGGGCTGTCTAATTTGGATTTCTTTCTTTCTAACCAGAACATGGAAACTGCTTTCCATTATGTAAAATCAATAATACCATTTTTAAATCCCATTTTCATACTTAATCGCTTGCTTCAGCTTGATGCTGGATCTTTCTGCCATTCCAGCACCGACCTCAAAATCCAGTGCAGGGGTATTTTCTGCAGTGGCCTTCTCTGCAAAACCAGCTATGATGTCTTCCAGCAATGATCACTCTTGCTCTGCACTGAGGAGCACAAAAAGTTGAAGAGCAGAGGAGATGTTGGCATGATGGAAGTGGGGTGTGAGTGGGGTCTGAGTCTTATGTGGGCTTCGAGCTTCTGCAAAATGACAGGTGCAGGGAGAGGATTCCTCCCCATGTGCCATCAGCAGATCCCTCTGTGCAACATCCCCAGCCCAGGAGCCACCAGTGGAGCTGACACAGCTTGAGGGACTCCTGCTCATACCCTGAGGTCCCTCCACATTGTTGCTGGTCACTTTTTAGTTCTAGCCAATATTCAGGCTAGGAATATTGGTGCGTATACAGAATAACTCCCAAAACCTTATTTGCTGGGGCCAAAAGATCAAATGCTTAGTGTAATATATTACAGATTTTTTTTTTTCTTTTTTTTTTATTTCTGGCCACTTTCTTTATACTGCTGAGTGCAGCTGAATCCTGTTTCTGTTGTAGTGAGTTTATAGTTTCGGGTTTTTTTCCTCCAGAGTGTAGAGGGCCAGAAAGATTTCTTCCCTGGAAAAAAGAGACATTCACTGTGATTCAAGTGGCTGTGACTCCTGCTCATGCTCACGAACAAATGTAAGAACTGACATAAAACAGGTATGAAGCATCCTGGATGGTCTTATGAGTCAGACAAAGGAACTTTTGGGGCAGGACCTTGCGGAGGCCTTTCTTCTCCAGGAGCATTGATAGTTCCACAGTCCCTACTTTTCCTGGTGATGTCCTCAGCTACTGGTGGCAGCCTGGAGCCCTCCAGCTCTGATCCGTCCTGCAGCTCCTTCCATGCACAGCTGGAAACCCTCTTAGAAGACTTGCTAAATTAAGTGAAAGCCAGGCTACCCTGGAGCAAAGAGAGCTCCCTCAGAAATAACATTTGATTTGCAACCCCTCCCTCCCGTGAGCACTGCTCAAAGCAGCCCTGTGTTATACAGGTAAGGATGTGGCTGAGCAGCTATTGAAAATATGTAAAGCTGCAGAAAATAAATGGGCTGGACCTGCAATAACTCTCAGTGCTGCCTCTGGCCTCTTGAAACAGCCATTTCATCACCGCCCGCTGCCGCGTGTCTCCTCACATTTACAGACAGAGCGCGGCTCCTCGTGGCACCCGGGGAGAGGCTGGGGTGGAAAAGGAGCCCTGGGCGGGCAGGATGTGAGATGCAGACGGCCTGGGTTGAAAGTCAAGGGTGTGAAATGGGAGGAAAAATTGCTTCTCAAACAAACCTCGCCTTGAAGACGTGGGCAGGGTATTCAAGCAGGTTATGGTAGCAGGGACTGTCCCATGCCCACTGCAGCTCTGTCCCATCCTGTGTAAGGACTCTTTTGGTCCTGGTGACTTTTCTCTACCTGGCTTCACGATACCACCTACTTAAACCTCTTGCTTTCCCCACCAGGAGTTAGGAAGTTCAGGTTTTTCCTTCCTGCTTTCCTCCTCCCCTCGTTTTGCCCTCTGCAGCATTTCCATACGTTCATCTCCGGGATCTCAGCTCAGCTTGGCCCACAGGCACGGGAGTTTCCCATCACATGAGCTGCGGACATGCACGGTGACTCTCAAACACTGATGTTCAGAGGAGACAATCCTCCAGCCTCTGTCCTTCCTGCTCAGAGGGCTCTGGAAGGGGCAGAGGCTGAACAGGCACCGGGCTGCTGGCCAGCCTGCACTTGACCGTGTCAAGCGTTGCAAGGCAAACATCATGATAGATCTCGATTCTGGCTGTGGGAAGGCACCAGTTTTTGCAGAATAATGCTGTCTCCTGCTGGATAGTGGAAAATAATCTTGTCTGACAGAACGTGTCATCCAGGTCCACCCCACTGTGGCCCGTGGTGGTTGTTGTTGCTACTGTGCAAGGGAAGTTGGGGCAGGCTACAGAGCAGAAGAGTCATTGCCTGGAAAACTGGAAAAGTCCACGTGGCAGGACCTGACTAGGGAGCTGTGGAATAGCCATTTGTCTCCACTCTTCCATAGACACCCCAGCAGTGTCCTAAACTCCTGGATGATGTGTATAGACAGTAGTATGAGGTGGGAAGGCTGGCCTTGCTGGCTCTGCCTGGCTTAGGACAAGACGTCCAGCTCTGGACACCTCAATGGCCTTTCCCTGGAGGAGGAATGCTCTTGCCCAAGGCCACACAAAGCTGCTCATGACTTCAGAAGGATTTCTGGCATCTCCTGAAATGGCAATACAAAGCCCATCACCTGTCCCTGCTGCTGTGCTGTCATGTACATCACAGTCTCTGTTCAGTCCCCCAGCACACCCCAGGAGTCCCTCTCCTCCCAGTGACACACCACCAGCCTCATCTGCACACATCTGCATCGATTCAAACACCAACATGGTGTCAGTCATGCCTAAGACCTCTGAGATCTCTCCCTGCCTTTCTCAAACATCACAAACGTGCAAGTGACAAAACCACCTCCAGCTTCCCGTGCCGCTTCCTTGCAGAAAATCCCTGCACAGGCAGCAAGGCAAACCCGTGCGGCAAAAGTCTTTCCAGCTCAGTGGTGATCTTCTGCAGGACAGGAAAAGCTCCGTCATCAGCTGAAAAAGTAAAAGTTATGGATCAGAGTGGGTGCAGAAAGGATCTCTTACCTGGGGGGGTCAGGTCCCACTTGCAGGTGTAGCAGCTGTACTGTGCTGGGTGAAAAGCACACAGAGCTGTAGAAAAGTACACTTTGATTTACCTTCAACCATAGCCAGCAGCAGATGCCTGGGGAAAAGCGGCAGGACAAAACTTGCCTGTGGTGATAATTCTCTGATAGACTCCTCCACCGGGCTGCAATGCAGAGAGTTCACAGGTCAAAGTTGGTATCTTTGTAAAAGACCCTGGAGGTCTTTTTTCCTTACAAATATGGCTTAAAATTGCTTAAGCAAAGGAAACTTCCAGCCATTGCTGTGCCCCAGGGTGAGGAGCACCACGTTTAAACCCACAAAGTGTGATGGAGCACCTATTTTATTTGGTTTTTAATTTGCGGCCATTTGTTGCTGCTGTTTTTATCTGCCCCTGATAATTTCACAGGCCAACCCTCAGTTTTTGCAATATGTGGGGTACTGAGTAAAATCTCCTCATTCACCTCCTTTGGGTCATTCATCATCTTCTGTTTCTCCCTTTTCTCCATTTCTGAGGTGTCTCAGTCTCCTAGTGCTGTACCCCTGGAAATGGGTCACCCTCCTCTGTGCCATATCTGGTTCATCTTGCCGAGAAGATGAAAGGCAAATAAACACAACATTCAAGGTGGAGGCCAATCACAGTCTTATACATCTGTTCAGCAAGGATTTCTGGCTAATTCTCTGTTCTTGATCAAACATTTCACAGTTCTCCTTGTCAAGGGTTACCAGCCTCGATGCTGATGTTTCTCAGAACCCTGGAATCAGAGAAAGGTTTGGGTTGCAAGGGACCTTTAAGACCATCTCATTCCAACCCCTGCCATGGGCAGGGACACCTTCCACTGTCCCAGGTTGCTCCAAGCCCCATCCAACCTGGCCTTGGACACTTCCAGGCATGGGCTAGCCACAGCTTCTGTGGGAAAAGTGTCACTGTGTTGTCCCTGGAGCACTGGATTAAGTGCCTGAAAAGTCAAGTGAGTGTGTTGTCCAAAGGCCTTGCAGAAAATTGGTTGAAGATGCAGACAAATGGACAATAGTGTAGCTAATAGGAGGTTATGTTGGCTCCTGTAGAGCTAACTGAAAATGTTGCCAGCTGGATACAAGAAAGGAAAAGTAATACTGAATAATTTATTTTTAAATAAAACACACATATGTTGCAAAGTGACTGGATTAAAGCTTCTGGGACTTGGGGAATTTTGTGGAATGCGTGTGAAATTCAAAATGCGTACTGTGCTGAGTTGAAGATTAGGCTGTTTCCAAGCTATATTTGATATTTCCTAGCTTTCCCTCACCTGCCTTCCAATGGCCCTGGGCAGTTTAAGCTGTGTTATCAGATGTGTGCTGGACATGTCTGATGAATGCCAAGATCTCACAGTTTGAGCAGACAGCTACTGCTCTGATCTGAATCGCTGCAGACTTTGAACAGGCTGTGTTTAAGCAGAAAGTGGGTGGTCTGAGCTGTCTGCAGACAGTCTAACTTGAGAGGGATCTTATTCCTGGAGCATATCTAACGCCATATATCAAAAGTTACTTTGATTCTTATCAATATTCTGGAGGCAAAACTTCAAAATATGCCATTAAAACAAAGAGGCATGACTGATCTTTTTAAGAACTCTTGCGAATTTATTGTTCTCCTAAAATCAAATAACCTGGGAACAGAAAATATATTTTCTGAGTAGATATCTAGGTTAAAGCAACTTCCTCTGTAAAACAAAAAAAGCAAAAAACCCTTTGGAAATCTATTTTTTCAGACCTTCCTGATGTTGCTCTGGTTGCACAAAAGAGTCTCCTTAAAGCCATTCTCACAGCACAGCTGAAAATGACCTCCAGCAAGAGACAATTTCTTCAGCAAACAGCCAGCAAACGCCCTATTAAAGAAAGTATCCTCATTCCTCACATGACATGCAACCTAAATAATGGGTTTGTGCCGTCCTTGTGTCTTGATGATGAACATTCTGAGCCCAAGGGGATTTTCCAGAAGAGAGGAGGGCATGGATGGTCAGAGGGTAGATATGCAGCTATGTAAATACACAAAGATTGCTGTTATTTTATGCTCATTTATATTTTATGCTCATTTATATTAGCTGAAGATAATACAACTTCCTGCCCCACCTACATCAGAGATACAGGCTGTGTTTGTACTGCTCTGCTACTTGAAAATCTCTGTGATTAAGAGTGGTTTTATTATACAAAAAAGGGCCAAGAAAGGGAAAACTATGCTGGGAGTTCTGCACTCTCCTTAACTTTTACTTCTTCTGCTCAGGTCAAACAAATATATATTTAAACTTGGAAATCTCTTGATGAAAATTCAAGAGTCATTAGGTTAAAGACACTATTATCTAAACTTTTTGTTTGTTTGATCTTTTTTTGGAAGGAGCAGTATAATTGATGATGGCAGAGAAAATCCCTACAGCCTCTTCCAGAACTCTCCAGTTGTGTTTCAAAAACCCAGGGCACAGATGGGACATCCACATTCCCTTTCTGAATCTGAGTCTTAAAATATTGGTGAGCCAAAGTCTCCACAACTGCTTTGGAAAGCAACCAACAGCTTCCTGGTTTCAGCTGTATCATTTGGTATTTCCACGTGCAAGGCAGAGGGCAAAATGTGATTCACTTCACCCAAATTCACTTTTCAACCCTGTGTATGCTTTTAAGACACAGTGCTTAAACGATTTTAAGAAGTCTTGTGTTGGAGACAGGCTTCTTATTAAAAAAAAATAACTCTTATTGTGTAATTACTCATAACAAAGCATAATGCAGTTTTGCAAACAGCAAGAGCTTTGTTTTTTTCCAATTTCGCATTAATTTTACTGGCCCCAGATCCGGGGCTGTGTTTTTGTATTTGGGCTTTTACCAGGAGTAGAGTATTTCCTGTAAAAGTGCTGTTAACTTGCTGGCACTGTAAGTGTTTCCTCCTCTATAGTTTTGCTGTGAAGGAGCTGGTAGATTTATATAAGCTGAGTACGCTCTCCCAGTGACACTTTTTTTTCTGGTGATCACGTTTCCTAGAGGGTGCAGGCTCGTCTCCTTGGTTTACACTGTTTTCTGCCAGTGGGGAAAGCATATACATCTGTGTCAGTCGACTTATACAAAGAACAGCTGGTTTAGCCCCTGTAGAGATATTTTCCCCTTCAAGAGGGTTGTTTGGTCTTGTCTTTACTGCTAAATTTTTTAAATCTTTTTTTTTTTCCTTTCCCAACCCCAGGGGAACAAGTGCTCGTCCAATATCCTGAGGTAAAAACACAAACAAGGCAGTAAAACTGAAGCACCCTGTGAGATAAATTTGCAGAGGTCAACTTCAAGAGAGATCACAGCATTGACCTTGGTGAGTTTACCCACAGTAAAACCCAAGTCCTCTGTCTTGGCTGTGTTGTTTACCTCAAGAGAGCTGCTGGCCATTAGTTACCTTCCAGTGAAAAGAAATAGAACTGTTTTCACTAGTGAAGACAAGTCTTTGGAGAGCTGACAAAAAGTTTGGTTGTATTGTCAGAATTTAAAACAGAGTAGAGATCCTGCTGCCTTTAACTCCTGAGAGCAGCTCCACCAGGAAGGCACCTGGGACAACATGTGCTGGCTGAGCAAGCCCTCCCTGGCCAAATTTGCTGTTTCCCTGCTCACCTTCACCACACTGCCTCGGGCGAATTCTCAGGTGGACCTGGACCTGGATCTCACAGAACATCCTGAGTTGGAAGGGACCCACAAAGATCACTGAGTCCAACTCCTGGATCTGCACCCGACAGCACCAAGAATCACACCACGTGCCTGAGAGTGTTGTCCAAATTCTTCTTGAACTCAGGCAGGCTGGAGGCTGTGACCACTCAAGCTCGAGGGCTTTAAAACCACTGTCCCAGTTTTGAATTTTCCTGCATCCAGAAACGTGTATCTGATAATCACAGGATCACAGAATGGTTTAGGTTGAAGGTACCTTATAGCCCATCCAGTTTCAACCCCCAGACAGGGGCAGGGACACCTTCCACCAGACCAGCTTGCTAAGGGCCCCATCCAACCTGGCCTGAAACACCTCCAGGGATAATCCTACCAAAATGAGTCAGCCTGGAGGGTGCTGGTTTGGTAGCAGGGCGAAGGTTATAGAGGAGCTAGAATATGACATTTGGAGACCCAAAGGTGATGGTCCTTTGGGCTTTGGAAAAGAGCTGCAAGACTTGGCCAGGCTTCACCTGCGTCAAACTTCCACAGCCTCCCCCACAAAGAGGAGAACAGACATATTTATTCTTTTTCCTGGCCTTGGAGCTGGTAAAAGTGGCACTGCCAATGGTTTGCATTATTCTAAGCAGTATTGTTTTAAATCATGTTTCCTTTGAATCCAGTGGGATGGGACGGGGCTGGGGGACCATCACTGAGACGCTGAGGGGGCTGTTGGCACCTCTGCAAGTGCTGGATGTGGTGCTTGGAGAGAGGATGGAAAGGAAGTGCCAAAGGACAGCACTTTAAACTAAAAAGCAGAGCGGAGGCAGGCCAGAAACCACACTGCAAAGGTCCTTAGAGACCTGTAATATTTCCTCTCACTGGCCAAAGAGGGCTTCCTGCTGGTCTGTGCAAACAACCCCACTGCATTAATGGGGTCCTCAGGCGTCTGGGGACAGATGGGGTCTAGAAAGGAGACCTGTCTGCTGCAAATGGGGTTAAACAAGCCCCAGCTGCATTTTCACATATCCCCAGTGGGGCTGCAGCTCTCGGCACCACCCAGGAATTAGAAACTGGGCTGAACCCCAAGAAAACTGTCTCTGACAAAAGGAAGACAAGCTCTTAGCCACAGAAGAGCTCTCTCCTTCCTGGCTCATCTCTCTGCCAGTGTAAAAATCAAGAAGTGCTTAGCTCTTGTGGTTTGTAAGGCTAATATTTCAAGCCTGAGAAAGTGCTTGTTCCTGAAGAATAAAAACATTTTCAGAAATGAACTTTTGAAATAATGATCTTTTTCAAATTATATAATTTGCTTCCTATAAACCTGGCCTGGAAAGATTAAGTGTTCCCCAAGGGAGAAGAGTATTTGAGATGGTCCTGACCTCTCTCCATGTGTAATGTGCGTTGTCAGAAGGGCTTTCACCAGGTGTTGTTTGTTTAAACAGATTTCTGGTGACGGCATGGCTACATATGACCTTTAGGGACCGGGTTGATAAGGAAGGGAGTAATTAAAACAAACCCCTGAAAGCAGATATAGAGACCCATCAGGAAGTCAGGGCTGCAGATGAAAGTGCACTGGCCCCACAGCTCTGGAAAAAAAACCCGGGGAAGAGTCCTGTGGGTTTTAAAATGGCTGGAAGAGGATAATATTTCTGGGCAAGGAGATTATGAGTCAGTCTTGGGATTACAAATGCATGTTTTCAATAAAAGCACAACTCTATCAATGTACCTACCTGCACTGACAGTGTTGCTGTCTTAACAGAAACAAACCAAAAGACCTCAAATATGATGAGATCAGGAAGGGTTGTAGTGATTTATTCATGATTTTGGCACGGGGAGGCTCAGCAGGTGGGAAGTTGGCAGAGGGCAGGCAACATGCGTAAGGCCACTTGGGAAATCCATGTCAGAGAGACTGTTCTTGGATGTCTTAAACTCCGAGTGAACATCCTAATTGCCAGAACATCCTTTAGCTCTGAAAGAGGTCTCAAGTCCCTGTTCCTTCTGTACTAGGGCTGCTGCAGGAGCCAAATAGTTCATCCGTTCCTTATTCCATTTTATTTATTTGTTTCACATGGTTTGCTATTTCAGAATGGGGTGAATCATCCTATATGTCTCTCTAAATGCTTGATTCAGAACTTTCCCCTCCCAGGCACCATTCCTCACCTAGTCACAAGCCTGGGGTACTAACCCCCCCTGCCTTAACCCTCCTGTGAATTTAGTATGTTTTGAGCCTGTGAAAAGATTTTGCATCAAAGCCTAGGGCATCAACTGATGAAAAATGACTCAGAAACCACTTTAGGTCATAATTCTTTTCCCCTCTGTGTCCTGGCTGGGTGGGAGATTGTGGCGGGGTGATCTGCCAGCCATCCAGGTGCTAATGGGAACAAAAAGAGGCATTCCTCCTCTTTCAGGGGTGCTTGGTTGGGTTTCCCTCCTTTTTGTGCAGGTGATGAGTTTCTCTTTGTTAACGGAGAGACAAATCAGTGGGAGCGTTATCTGGGAGGCATCTACCCCTCTTTCCAATGTGGTTAAAATTGGCAAGCTGGTTCAGAAGTTCGGGGGTGGAGAGGAACCAGCAGGCTGTATCCTCATATAAACCTTGTTTCCTGAGGTAAAAATGGCTCCTACTCCTTCTGCACAAACTTCACCTTCTCTTGCTGTGTATCAGGCAGCTAATTGCTTGCGGTTAATAACGAACTCATCTGTTCACAGCTTGCCCCGACTATGTCAAAGGGAATCCTCCTTCACTCTCCAACTCTTTTTGCCGCCACCCACCACCCAAACCTGCTCTGCCTTCCAGGGTCTGGGAGGTTTGAGATCTACTTTGATCCCAAGCTCAGCTCTGTGAAGAGTAGCTCTCTCCACCTGGGATGTGTCCAGCCATTGTTATCTCCATGCCTTTGAAGCTGCCTATCTGCAGTGCACTTCCCTGCACCGCTGTTTTTACTTCTCCAAGTCCTTTTAACAGCCCCTTCACAGCTGCCTTTGCCTGCACCTCGGGCATTCGGCAAACAGGGAAGTGGAATCACCCATGCTGTTAATTAAATATTCCCCCTCCATCCCATGGGCTGGAGACCCTGGCTCTGGGATGAGGACTTGCTGTCTGTGGTGAGGGATGCTTTCCTTCGCCCAGTGTCCCACTGGCTCTTTCTCACGAGGAGAACTGCAGGAGTCTGCCATGGCTCCAGGGCTAAGAGCAGCACAGCGGGACAGAACCAGCACAGCTATCATGCTGATTGGAAATGAGCCCAGGGGCAAATCCCTGCTTCAAACAGCTCTGAGCTTTGGAAGGAAGTTTTAGCCCAGGACCAAGAACTGATTAGTAAGTGGGGGTTTTTTCCTGAATGCGTTTATCCTCTGCTCATCGCCAAAATCCTCGGGCCTCTGGCAGTGGTAAAACAAGCCAGATGTTGAGATATTCAAAAGCTAATCAGGATCCCATCCTGATCAGCTTTTGCTCCATCCAGCCTGCCCTTGAACCCCTCCAGGAATGGGACATCCCATTCTCTGGACAACCTGTGCCAGTGCCTCGCCACCCTCACAGTCAAGAATTTCTTGCTAAAATCCAGTCTAAACCTACTCTTTCAGTAGAAGGACAATCATTATTGAGGATTACAGCTCATTTTGAGGGTTAGGTGAAATCTCAAAGTGCGTGCTGGTTAACTGGGAATAAGTAAATGAATTCTGCATTCAATTTGGCCTTTGCTCAGGACAAGTGGTTGAGTCTCCTCTCCCTGATCTCACTTATCTTTGAAGCTGCCGGGAGTTCATTAGAGTTGTCTGTCTCTGAGCAGCTAAAGATTAAGGTGTGCATACATTAGCCCAAGGAAAACACATCAGGCCAAGGAGAGAAAATAACCCGGGCTCCATGCACTACAGCTGAGTAAAATTGTGTGCTGCCACACACCAGCGCATACAGCCCTGGATCTCTCAAGTCTGATTCTGCACAGGAATAATTCAGGAATGAATATGGGATCTATTTGTATGTCAGCCTGTCGAACTCTGAGCGTGACTCCCGGCAGAGGTTACTTGGAACGGAGCCCACGAAGTCCCACTGAGATTCCCATTGAGATACATATAGACCATTGTGTATTGCACATTAATGCAGAGTAATTATGTCGTACTGGAAACCTTTCAAGTCAGCATTCATCATTCAGAAGTCGTCTTAAACCAGTTTGTGCTGCTCTTGTGCTTGAAAGTGAATTGTGCGAAGTTGGCAGCCATAACCACCTCTGCAGCAGAGCGTATAAAAGCCCTTTCATTGTGGAGTTGGTGGTTTTACTGTAACTTCCCTGTCTCATCAAGGAGCACCATAATTCACTGCAAAAATCTGTGACTCCTGCAGCATCCAGAGCCTCTGGCTTGCTGAGCATGAGTGACTCCAGCCGGAGCTGTGGTGGGATCCACGTCCCCAAGTGTGCCATCAAGAGAGAGACTGAGCAGAGACTCCCATGGAAGTTGGTCCAGATTGCCCTTCCTAGGTGGTAGGGCTGTGCTGGCTGGATGGGAGTGGGGCAGGAGGAGGAACGTCATCCTCAGCAGACTTCTCAAGTTGAGCTAATAAAGAGGCAAGCAGGCATTTGCAAATATCATGCTGGGCAAATTCTCTAGGGCCTCTGTCGCAGCTGCAACATGAAAGAGATGATAATGAATATCTCGTCTGTTCCGTGGCCTTTCAGGCTCTTCCTGAGTTTGCAGCAGGAGTGTGGTATGCAAAGAGCAAGCCTCCAGCCTCGTGCACCAAATTAGGTGGTAAAAATAATTGTAAAGCAATTTGCAGCTCAGTTTCATTATGTTGTTTTTTCCTTTCCTTTAGGAGCTGCAGACACATAGGAATAGCCTCAAGACTCCTTTGGTGAAGATCTTCCAGCTCAATTATGTTTTCTGCATCATTTCAGTGTCCAGCATGTAAATGAAGACTGATCCATCCAGGTTGCTGGTGGTGGGAAGGAGTGAAACTGAGTTAAAAACCCCTTTGAAGAGCACATACAAAACACTGTTCCCACTAAATTCAATGCTAAAACTTCCACAGATCTCATTACAGACAGATTTTCACCAGGCTCCAATTTAAGCGGAGCTGCTCGCATCCTTGCAACAAGCATCTTAATAAGCTTTTGCAAACTTGAAGCCTTAACTCGTGGTCCCAGCTGCTGGATGTGGGAAAGATATATTAGTCCCTCTTTTTGCCATGTGGAAGACTGCTCTCTACATGACATTAATTGCTCTCTGCCTCGCTTAATAAGAGTCTGCTTTCAGCAGCCGAATATAACCATGTAATCAGAAGAATTTCTGTTTATTGTTAAAATGTTTTCATGCCTAGAAAATGAAGACTTCTGGAATGTGTCTGATGGCAACACGACGCGGGCGTCGGGAGCGAGCGCGAGCGTCTGGAGCGCTGAGCTGTGGTTTGCTCCGCAGCTGCCCCGTGCCCTGCTCGGCGACGAGCCGCAGCCCAGCTAGAATTCAATTTCAGATTAAGGAGCCTAAGGCAGAAAGGGCATTTCATTATAGGAGAGGGAATAGCGTGCCAGTTTGTGCTGCCCGTGTGCGTGTGCTTCGGGGGTGTGAGCACACGGGCATCGCCGGCGATGCGCCGCAACCCGAAAGGGCGAGCAGCTGGGCCGTGTCCCGAGCACGCGCGCTGTTCCTGGAGCGAGGGTGAGCTGTCAGACGTGTCACAGCTTTCCCACAGCAGGGCTGCCGTGGACACATCATTGGTAATGCCCTTCTTCCCAGGATAATCCCGTGCCAGCTGTCCACACCACCACCCCCACCAGACAGCACCACAGGATGCCGTGCAGGGAAGGAGAGGACAGTCCATCCTTTGGGGTGCCAGCTTGCACTTTAGGGCACTGTCACCTTAGGCCGTGTCCTGGACATCAGCATCCCCTCTGGTTCTCCCCATCCCAGGAGGTTGTCCCATGTGTTTTCAGTGGAGGGAGAGGGCTCCAGGGTAAGAGTATGCCATTCTAGAGAGGGACTTTCTCCAGGAAACTTCTCCCAGGTGCTTTCATTTCTTGCAGGAGCTGTGCTGGAGAAAATCTGGGTCAATAAAAGATATCCTCCCTCCAAAACAAAATCTCATACTGGTGCTCATGATTTTTAATTGGGCAGCACCCTCTCAGCTAAATTAACTGGTGCTCATCTGGTTCCTCCTGCTGCACACTGCCCCACCCAAATCCCAGACTAGCATCCACCTGGATCTAATTAGAGCTGGAAGAAAATGAAGATTTTTGAGAAGATGTGTCTGAAACAGGCATTTTACAGAGGTTCTTTTGCTTATGCGTGTACACTGAAGGAAGTCACTATGCAGGAAGAGCAGGTTGTGTGTCAGGGGACACATCCCCAGCGTGTCCCCTCTCTAAGCATCACAGAGAGGGGTTCCTACAGCGCTCAGCTGCTGTGGCAGCAGGGACACACGTGCCCCAGGCATCCCCTGCACTGACTGGCCTTGGCTTTATGTATTTATTTCTTAGTGAGTGCATCCGAGCCAGGAAAATTACTGTTTTGGCTGCTTCTCCCTTCACCCGTGAGTGATTTTTTCATCTCCAGGCAGACACCTGTGTGCTGGGCACAAGGGACTCAGTAAGGACTGAAAAGCACAGATTTTTTATTTTTTTTTTCCATTGCATACTGCACGTTTCCAAGGGGAGCCCTTTCCCCTCTGCCAAGGTTCAATGCAGCTCTTATGCACTGGATCCACAAAAAAAAGCAGTAAATACAGCACAGAAGCACGCTTTGTGTGCTCTCCTGCCTGAGAAAAGTGGTGTCGAGCAACTAGGGTTTCAAAGCTTCCTTCGATAGGACGTTTCATTCCCTGTGGGATTTTGGGCACCATGAAGCCGAGCTAACTCAGCAAATGTGTTTACTTTTGTGAGCTGGAGAGCCACGAGGCAGGAATTCACAGCAACCCCAACTTCTTAGCACAGAACCAATAACATTATGAGCACCTCAGGGCAGCTATGAACAAGGGCTTCTTTTATAGGCAGGAAAGTGTAATACAAAGTGATTCTCGGCCACAGGAAAAGGGAAAATCGCCCAGGTAAATGTGCAGTGGGAACTGCAAACTGGATTCTTTCTGAAAAGTTTAATAATTCTGTGTTATTCCATGAAAGCTTTCCGGTATTATGAGCACTAACCCCCTCCTCCATCCCTACATGTTAAAGTAATTAGATTGCAAAATGCAATGGCTACATAATGTATCTTTGGCTTTTGTTATTTAGCAGGGATTTTTTGGTTTGTTTCTCTACCCCCATGACGAGTTTAATTGAAGTCCAAATGAAATTGGAGGCTAAAATAAATGGTGACAAGCTGGGTGCTCCCTCTGGGTCTGCGACCTCACTGACACACACGTTTCTTCAAAAATTTCTAGGAAATGTAAAGCCAAATTAGAAAAGTCTCAATATGCCAAGATGCTGCAAGAGACACTTGGCTGTTCCTCAGGAACTGGTTCTCTGGATCAGTTCTTTAAGTGTGAAGATTTTCCCTTCCAGGCAGCCTAGCACAGTGGTGTTGCTAAATGAAATTACACAAGGATCACCAGGGCAAGGAAAAGCAAAATAAAATGTGCCATTCCTCAAATAAAGGGCTGCAGTGTATCACCTTGTCAGGCTAGAAGGAAACTCCAGCTTATGAGGGAAATAGCAGCGTTGGCTCTTTTCTGAAGATTAAGCAGCACTAGTGCTGCCTGGAATTTAATTAAAGATACGTGTATTTGCTTTACATCCTTGCTTGCTGTTTGACCAGAGAGGAGTTCGGATGTAAAGTCAGGTGCTTCCTAGAGAGCTGAGAGACACCGGGAAAAGTCCTGGCTCCGCTTCCATCCCTGCAGAGGGGGTAAAAGCCGAGGTCACATCCCGAAGGGACGGTGCTGGCCTGTCAGGAGAGGGAGCTCTGACCACACCACCCAGCCGGGAGCCCTCTGCTCGCTCCCAGATTTCTTCACACACCTTCAGCTCCCTCTGCTCTGTACCGGCTTGTGCATCAGCATCCAGCCTCAGCTCCCTCTGCTCTGAACCGGCTTGTGCATCAGCATCCAGCCTCAGCTCCCTCTGCTCTGGACCGGCTTGTGCATCAGCATCCAGCCTCAGCTCCCTCTGCTCTATACCCGCTTGTGCATCAGCATCCAGCCTCAGCTCCCTCTGCTCTGGCCAGCTGTGGCAGAGATCTCTGCACCGCAGTGTTCCAGTCAGGCGAATGAGATCCTCCCCACGGCACTTTTGGTGCTCTCCAGGAGGGAGATGGAGGGTGGGTTTGGTGCCTGGCAGGGGCCCCTTTCCCTGCCACAGCACAGACCCCGGGGTCCTCTCCGTGTTTATGGTGTGCTGGGGAAGCTTTCCATAAGCTGTTGTTTGTGATGAGGGCTTTTAACACTCGCAGCTGTAACGCTGAGCAAGATGTGTTGTGCAGAATGCTTTCAACTAAATAGATGAAATCCAGTTATTTAAATTTATGCAAAAACACTGCAGTAAATGGAAGAGTATTTTTTAAAATGCATGTCACACAACGATTCTACAGAAAATGCGGGTACTCAAGGACGAGTTATCAGCTGCTGGGATCCAGCTGATCAATATGTATCAATCCAGAGGACAGCAGAAAGTGATGAATAGGGATTTCCACCACCATATTAATTCCTGTAGTACTTGGTGGCTTCCCAGTCCCCTAATTAATTTAGCCTCATGACCTCTGGAGGTACCAGGTGCTCTGAAGGGAAAGAAAAGCACAGACCAACACACAACTTTAGTTCCAGGCCTCAGCTCTTGGCTTAGATCATGGAATCACAGAATGGTTTGGGTTGGAAGGGAGGGTGCCAAGAGAGGATGGATCCGGCCCTGTCCCACACCATCCCAGTCCCGTTGGAGACCACCTTGCCCAGATGTCCCTCATTTCTTCTGCAAGCTGAGATGAGATGGATTCGTCTCATAAAACCCCTGAGCTTTGAAATGAAGCCCAACAGGTTATGGTGGAATCCCAGAAGAGGTGGTTGTGAAAAGACACAAAAACATGTTGCCTGTCCCTGCTCTAAAATACACTTTCAGTTGTGAAGTGTTTCGTTTCCTCAATCCCCTTCTAGAGCACAACCTGGCTAGTGTTTCCCTGTGCTGCAATTTACCTTTCCAAGTGATTTGGTCATTGTTTCCACTCCAGAAACTTCTCAGATGGGGAGAGCTTTCCCTTTCTCGAGCATTCTTTCTCTCTGTGCATAAAGTGCAGCCTCAGCCCCTTGTAAATCAGAGCTCTCACCTTGAACAACGAACAGTTCTAACCATGGCTTAATAAAAACCAGAGGGGGTCACAGTGGGAGCCAAAGCAGCTGGAACCAGGAGGTTTCCTTGCATCTCTAAATGCTGTCCTAATGCTGAGGAGTGTTGCAAAAGACGAATGTTCTTTTCTGGAAATCAACACCAGCATTTCTCTACTTCTGGCTGCTGCCAAGAATGTCCCCCTCAGCACAGGATGAGGTCAGTCCCAGCCCTTTTTTGCTGCTGGAAATGCTGGGCTTGGTGTAACAGCCTGTGACCATTGCTGGGGCTTACCTGGCCATCCAGTAGCAGTTCACAGGGCTGCAGCTTCTCCCTGGAAGATTTTTAAAATCCAGCATAAAATATGAAAATACAAAGAGCCTTGTTTGGCACATAACATCAATTTCTCTCCCCACAGCTGGCTTCATGGGATAGTCTGAAATATTACTTGTAATATTATGAGATCCAGAGTGATCTTCAAATTGATGATGTCCCTTTAAAATGACTTTAAAAAAAATCCTTTTAAAGTAGATGACAGATTTTTAATACCACCCGCAGAGTTCAGCATGTATCAGTGTCACTGTTCTTGCACAGCTGTAGCAAACCCCCTCCATCTGGACTTTAAAAGATTTGACTTTAAAAAGGCAAAACAGCAACCCCCCGATCATTAACCAGGACCCATTTGCCAGAGATCGATGAAATTAAAGAGCGCTCATGTTAAATTACTTCCATCCAGCATGTATGACACATTGAATTTGTTACACTTGGGAAACCGTGATATTCCTTCTGCTATTACGAGGCAGAAATACAAAAATTCCTAATAAAAGAACACACACGCTCACACATGAAAAATCAGCTTCTTATGGCATTTCTCTTTGAAGTTGCTGTGGCTCAGTGCCAGTGAGAAGTCACAGACTCATCTGCAGCTGCGTTGCTGGACCCTGTGTGCTAAAAGAGACACAGGATTTGATGCCAAAATTTGAATCAGTGCCCTCCTTTCTCTCATACTGCTATGACCGACATGGTGTTTTGCAGGCCCAAAAGGGATCTTCCTTTTATTTTTTTTTTTAAATTCTATTTCTTGATTTTCAGAAAATGCAAACTGTTGCTGTCTTAGATGCAATGGGTGACTGCACGGAGAGATCTGCACTTCAGCACCAAGGGACATTGTCTGCAAGGGGAAGTCACCGTCAGGCATCTTCTACAGCAGCATCTTATCCTCAGTGTCTGCCCTCTTTAGCTGATAGTTTGTCCTGGTTTTGATGACCATCTGTCTCTTATCTTGTGCAGGTTATCCAAGGATATGGAGCTGGAGGACACATCCGAAGTGCTGATGGCATCCAAGATGCGTGGGTTGTCTGAGGCGTGAGTTGTGAGCATCAGAAATGAACCATTTAAATCCAACGTTCAAAGCTGTTGGGAAATAGGGCAAGCCCCTGGGAAGCCTTGCCTCCTCCTCATCCTCCCACATCCCAGCATGGGCGGGCCCTGCTCCCTGCTTCCCACTGGGAAATGTACAAATAGCCAGGAACCCAGCTGGTGTGAGGGAGGGGAGAGGGTGAGGCTGCAAGAACACGAAGAACAAGATGAGGAGGAGGAGTTGATTTTTCCTGATGCCTTCCACAGGCTGACCTTTGTCTCCTGTGGAGAGATGATCTTCCTTATCAGCTCCTTGCAAATTCCTTGTGAGGAGAACATAGAGAGGATGCCAAAGACTCTGATGGACGGAGGGATGGACATGGATGGATGTAAGGACACAAGTAGAAACACAACTTCTCCTCTCCTCTCTTCTCCTGCTTCTCCAATTTTCCTGCACAAATATGCACATCCCATCACTTATCACTTCCTTCAATCCTGACAACTGATGAGAAAGAGTTTAGGACTCAGGGTCTTTATTTAGTTTTCTAATCAAATAATTTAAATGTATGAGTTGACACAATAGGCAAAGAGCCATAAGTCCCACTGCTTGCTATTATGTGTGATTCTCCTTTGAGCAAATATATAATCACAGCCCTAAGTTATAATAATTATGTAATATTTCTTGATAGAAGCAATTGGAATCCATTGTGTAGGGAAGTAATTACAGCCTACTTTGGTTCCTTTGTTTCTGAGTGGGTGGCATTTATGGGCAAAAAAATTATGCATGCTCAGAAATCTTTATAAAATGTTGGGTTCTCAGAAAATCTTGGACCTCCTCAGATGCACGGGGTTTTTCAGGGATAATAAAATCTCTTTATTTTCTCCAGTGCAAAAATGTGTATTCAGTCAACCAAGAAACATTTAGATCTGAGGATGATACAACATCAAGGCAAGTGTTTTCCTTACAAAAAAAAAGAGGAGAGTTTATAAATTTACACATTCAAATTGGCTTGATGGGTGTGTGCACATGTTCCCTCTCTCACACACAGAAGGTATGAGCTGCTTTTAAGACGACACCTTAAATATGGATTTTTATCCTGTAGCAGTTTCATGTTTATTTGTAATTAAATTCCTGAGAAAACCTTCACAGTAGTGACAGAGCAAAAATTGGCTTAAAGGAATAAATTAACAGTAATAGCACAAAAGAAGAAATGTCAGGCAGACTGCTACAACACTGTCTAATTTGCTTTCCTGATCACATCAGTGAAGGTCTGGAAACAACCAGATGCATTAACACTTATCTAGGAATGACAAAAGTTGCCATCCTGCCAGATATTCAGTTGGTTTATTAATTACCAGCAGAAACCCGAGATGAGATGTGTGTTGGTTCAACTTCTTAACTGCTCGCTGGAGAATGTTTTTAAAGGGATTTCCTGTAGAGAAATAAGAGATGTTTGGGAAATATTTTTGAAGCTTGAAAACAAAAATGTTAAGTTTCAGTTCCTGCCACGATCTTGGTAAGTCTTTCATCGAGCGTATGGGGAACTGGTAAAGGATGCAGGAAGTGAGCTGAAGAGGAGGAAAGATCATAGGAACACAAATATTTATCCTGGAGGTATGGGGTGGTGTTTTTTACATAGCAAGTGAAGGGGCTCTTCTAATAACATGGTGTTCTCAATCAATCCTGCACCCATTGCTGTCATGCTGGGTGCCAAGACTGGTGTTGAAGAAGCTGAAACTGGTGTTTTCCATGTCAGACTTGAGTCATCTTCAGTCCTGCCAGTGCCTTTTCTCGCTAAAACTCATTGAAGACTCTGGAGATTAGATGAGGCATCTCCCAGTCAGGGGCATGTCTGGTGCACTAAGCATTTCTTCACTTAGATCTGCCTATTTTATCTGCCTGCTTCCCATCGAAAGCTTTGCCAGTGGCTTCCTAAGATGAAAAGAAAACATGTTATTTTCCTTGCACTGCACATAAGCCCAGATATTTTTGTTCCTTTTGACTGCTTCCTGATCAATAGACCAATTTTAGCTAGTGACCCTTTTCAGGATGTTCTCCTGGCCACTAGAGATTCTCTAATTTGCTCAGCAAATGCCCTAGTGAGAACAGAAATAGGCAGCGTGGCCCCAGCCCTGTGCAGTGCAGATGCACAGGCTATATATATTTAATTCCCTGGGTTTTTTGGGTCTAGACCTACATGCAGGCCCCCATTGGAAGCCTTTTCTCTGTGGCTGAGTAGCACTTAGGATGATTTTTTTTTTTCATGTGTATTTTTAAGATACACTTCTTCATATGTCAAAATTTTATTCTGGATGCCTGCTGCCTAAAAAAAGTGATGGCATGATAGCAAAGCCCACCCTCTTCCACATATTTTGACTAATTGCCTCAAAACATCCTGTGTTAGATTCAGGCTGTGTTTTACACCCACGTCACCACCGTTTTCTCATTCATTTTTTTTTTTCACTGGCTTTCTGAAGCAAGGCTGCCAAAGCTGCCAAAATCCTTGGAGATAAATTAGAGGTCAGAGTTGGCTGCTCCTGAGTGGAACGGGCAAGGAGAAAGCCACAACTGTTCCCCATCCTACAGGGCAGCTCCTGTGCAGCTGTGAAAAACTTCATTTGCCAAGAGGATAAAGGAACTTCATACTGAATTTGATGGGAGACAAAACTGATGGGTTTGGGCGGGGTTTGGGGAGGCGGATCGCCGTGGGCTGCTGCCTTTTGCATCTCTGGCCGTGGAGCCCGGCTTTGCTCCAGACCGGAGCCTCACCCGAAGGGAGACTTTCAGGAACAGACACTTCAGGGATGTGCCAACTCCGTAGCTGCTGCTTACCTTATTGATGCTTCGTATTGAGATTCAAATTCCTTCTTGAAAGATTGCAATTTACGCATCAGTGTTATTGTAGCTGCGGAGATTCCTTAATGACTTCCTGTCAAGTACAAAATGCAGGCTAATTTCTGATCCCAAAGAAGTGCTGTGACAAAGACATTTCTAATGACAAC
This sequence comes from Gymnorhina tibicen, assembly GCA_013399875.1. Taxonomy (NCBI): domain Eukaryota; kingdom Metazoa; phylum Chordata; class Aves; order Passeriformes; family Artamidae; genus Gymnorhina; species Gymnorhina tibicen. Next base: position 465,165 of record VXAZ01004036.1, read on the forward strand.
GTTTGGTACAACCAAGCCACTCTGCTTCTCCAGGTCAGCATGTGCAGCTCATCGTCCTGTGACTCCTGCCCTCATGTCCTTCAACCCCAAAAAAGTAGCACACCTCGACTCGGAAAAATCAAGCCAAATTGAAAAATAATTTGTTTTCACATGAATCTTAGGGTGACTAATTTGTCCTATTGGTTTCAGAACATGAAAATCCCACCCCAGGTGACAGCTTTTTGGAATATACCTGATAACTCCAGATTGTCCCTCAGCACCAAGTATTAATAAATAGCACCTCTTGTTAATAAAACACAACAAGAGAAAAAAGACATCCCAGAAGCCAAACATCTCTTATAATTCACGAAATAGTTAACAGGCAATCCTGCACCTCTCAGGGAGACCTTTGCTACACATTTTTAATGGTCTGGGCTCTTGGTAGGTGAAAGGAAAGTTCCAAGCAATAATTCAGGTTTAAAATACTGTCTCGGTGCCAAGTAATCAAACTAGTTTTAAGTGAAGCAATTAGCAAGCATTAGAAAGGCAGCTATTTCCTGCTTGAAGGTGGTAAACTCTGTGTCTCTTATTATGATTTCTCCGGGGATGTGAGTAATGGGCTACAGAGTTTTTTGGGGGGGGTAGTGGGGGTTTTTTTGCATATGTGGAAATACTGGCAATGTCCTAAATCCTTGCCAATTTACTAGATACAAATGACGATGAGGGTGGAACAAAGTCCCTCTCTTTTCTGGTGGTTTGAGCAATATGTGTGCCAAAATCAGTAAGGTGGTTTTCTCATTAGTTCCTTAAAACCAGGTTTTTCCTTCCCGGTTCTGCCTCACTAGATCCCCATTTCTGGGACCAGGCTGGTGCTGGAATGAGCAGATGAGGCAAAAACTGGTCATTCTGCTGCTTTTGCTAGATTTTGTTGAGGGGGGTTGATGAAACGCAGGTGGGGACCACATCTCCCTGAAGGAGAGCTTTCTCTTTGAAACCGCTTGATTTTTTGCCAAGGAGAGCTCTCAGAGCTGCATTTCCAAGGCGAGGTGGCTCCTGATGGGTGCAGCTGCGTCAACAGTCTGTTTTGACCTAAATGGGTGCTTTTGGAGCCAACCTGTCGCTTGTCCTAATTTCCTACACTTTACTTTGTGAGTACAATTTACCTAAACTTAACCCTGCAGCGCCAGAGCAGATCTCTCCCCCACCTCCCTCGGTGCCTCTCTCTCCTCCACCACAGCTTTATAAACTGGCATCCACACCTAAGGCTCCTTGGATTAATGAGAAACCCCCCTGTTGGCTCTGCTGGGCTTTGAAAAAAGGCTGTGGGAGCTCAAAGAGAATGGACAAGCAGCCAAATAAAGGTGAGAAGCAGGGCTGATGCCCTGCCAAAACGCTTGAGGGGCAGGAACGTGTCCCTGAAGTCTCAGCATCACACAAGGCAAACCCCTGCCCCAAAGGGGAACCTCTACATGAGGTCCAGAACCGGAAATTCCATGAATTTTTCACAGTAATTTATTCTTTCTGTTTTGACATCGGGGAAAAGTCCTCGCCTTTTCTAAAGGAAAAGTGTGGATCTTAGGGAATATTAAAACTAATTTGCTTTCTATCATTTTTATTCCTTCCCTGGAAAATACAGAAATGGGTTGGAAAGCCTGAAAACCAAATTCTTCAGCAGCATTTCAGGTTTTGGCCAGCACATGCCCTTATCTAGTACTGAGCCTGATGAAAGTAGTTTTATTTTAACAAACCTGGATCATAAATGTGATCAGGTGGAATTTTATGTAAGCACCAGCTGAAACCTGTGCTGGTAGAGTTATTGCTGAGTATAAGCAAAAAAGGGAAAGCACACAAAAACCCCATGGAATCTTACCTCAGGTTAAAGAAACAATGGGAAGTGTGGCAGAAAAGGGGGAATTCTATACTTTTATTGAAGGACATGCATTTGTGTAACCACAGAAAGCAGAGGGAGAAGGTCCCCCTCCCAATCCCCTGGATTTTCAATCCACTTGTTCTTAACTTTTTCCCTGAACATGTAGGACAGTTTGGGTTTTTCTGACAGGGTGTCTAGGTACTGAAGATAACCACAATGGTGCTTAAACTATCAGATTTTGTGGCTGTGCTGGGAAAAAGAGCAGAGAAGAGGAAGAAGCAGCGTCCCCAACATGATGGACCTCAACCCAGATAGATACTGGCAAAAGAACCTCCTGTTTTGGAAAAAAGGGAATGCCTCTTTCCCAGCTGACAGCTTGGCTGATGAGTCTATCAGCTCATTGAAAAGCCTCTTGCCTGCTCTTTATTTCTTATTGTTGTGGCATCTGTGCAAAATTCGGTGGTTTTCACAGCTTTGATTTTCACACTCAGGTTTTGGTGCTGGAGGCATGAATGCCTTTACAGCAATCTAAGCACCTTCCTAGCAGGCTTGAATTCACAGAGAAACAAGCCACAGGCTGGAAACTATTCACCCACAGCTGAGAGATGTGATATTTTCCATCAGGAAATGCAGCACTTGTTTTTTAAGAGCTTTGCCAGCCCGGCCTGCTTCAGATGGGAATTTTGCTGTGTGTCTCTGCTCAGACCCCTCAAAGATGGGCACTAATTACATGCTGCTGGTGGCTTTGGTCCCCAGCTTGTGACCCCCTTCTGCCAGACACCAGGGTGAAGCTCTCATGATTGCAGACACAGCCAAAGGGCACCTGTACTGTGACCAAGTAAAGTGCTGTGGAAAAAAGCACTCTGAAAAAATCCAGCTTTGTGCTTTCTCAAATTAGCAGATGCTTTTAACAGTGTTGACCTTCCTATCCCTGCAACTCCGCTCCCTGTCTCCAAAAATGGGGATAATGGTATCATTTTGTGGCACAGGGCTCTGCTGCAGATACACCCATTAGTGCTGGTGAGGTTTTCAGTCTCAAAGAGAGAGCACTTCACGGGAATGCTGAGCCCTGGGTTAGAAAGACGTGCAAAGGGAACGAGGACGAGCGGCTGTGTGATGAACAGGGAGAGAAATACCCAACAACCACCCCGTCTGGGGATCTGGATCACTGTGGATGGAGCAAAGCAGGGTCTGATGGAGGGCAGACAAATAGGTCTGTGATCGCATCTTTCGAGACTGTGCTATAACACATGCTATATGAGGAGACTAAACCAAAGTGGATGGCACTGTGTGTGTGTGTGTGTGTGTGTGTGTGTGTGTGCATATATAGGCACAGGATCTAATTTTAAATTAACAGCTAGGGTAAAGCAGTCATTTTGAATGATGAGATTCACAGGCACGAGTGTGAAGTTGAGGGTGGCTGTGAAATGTGTATTTATGAAAATAAAATAAAATAAAATAAAACCAGAGAAATTTCTAATCCTGCTATGGAAAGATCCTCTGCCAACATCAAAATCAACAGAACAGTAAAAAAATAACCTGTGGTAGCAAAGAAATCTCAGGGCATCACATTTTGGCATGGGGCAGGCAGATACCCAGGCATTTCAGGATGACAATAGCCAAGGCTGCTAAGGCTAACCTCAAAGGCTCAGGACTTCACCACAAACCAGGACCTTTCCAGGGTGCCCACCTGCCTGTCTGGGCCAGGAGACCCTCCTGCACTGCTGTCTGCCTGTGTCTGGGGTCTCCACTGCTTCCTGCCTCATCTGCCCCTGCCTGATCCGTCTCCTCCTGGCTGCCTTTAGCCAAGACCTCAATGTTACGGTGATATTTGCTGTTCCTGAAGCTGCATTTCTTGAGAGCTGGGATTGGAAGGGCAGAGAAATGCACAGCTGGTGGGGTGGCAACCTCTGGCCAGCTGGATGGGGCAGCTGGGGCTGCCAGAGGGTTCTAGACCTCTGATCCGGGGGAGCGGTCACTGCAGGAGTTGGGATGTGTAACATGGCCACTCCTGAAATATCTGATGGCTTCCGCATCAGACTTTGCAAGCAGAACAGCAAGATTTGCATCTTACAGCTTACACCTGCTAGCAACATTCTCCAAACTCTCCTCACTACCTCTCCCCCACCCCAAATGCAAATGTCTTTTTATATGTATTTTATTTCCAATCTGAGTGTCTAACTCCATTGATTACACTGCTCAGGTTTGAAGATTGAATCCTCTCTATCCTCTGTTCACTCCATTTTCTTTCAGGCAGGCCTGATCACTGCTTGAAATATTCCCATTCCATCCAGCTGATGGAGATTTTTCACAGTGGAGTGCAGAGCATCTCCACCTGAGCGCAGCAGCGCTGCATTATTAGCTTGGGAAGCTATGACCTTGAAGGCTTTATATTTAATTTATTTCAGCATTCCAGCCATAGAGATGTTTGCTCTGATTAGACCCAGTAAATTACCCTCCACAGATGAATTAACAGGGGATTTTCTTCTATTTTTTTTCCTGCCCGTTCTCAAACAACTCAGAATGAGCCTGGATACTTAGCTCTGTGTGGCTGGGCATCTTAAATGACTTCTTTTCCACAGCACAGGTCTCCAAGCAGTTTACAGTGAGTTTTCCTGAATGCCTGCCCATCATGTATGTGGCATTTATGGTGTCACCCACTGGCGAATCTGATTATCAAAACTTTTCGACAATTAAATAAATCACAAATTATTTTTGGTTTCGACCAGTGATTAGCAAATAGGTAGCAGATCTGTGGGGATATCCATATCTGCACTCCTAATAAGGCTTCATGTCTGGAAGTGTTCAAAGCCAGCTTGGATGGGGCTCTGAGTAACCTGGTCTAGGGGAAGGTGTCCCTGCCCATGGCAGGGGGTTGGAATGAGGAGATCTTTAAGGTCCCTTCCAACCCAAACCATTCTGTGATTCTATGACTCCATGATAAGTCATTCTCTTGGCATTCTGGAAAGGAAGTGATATTTCTTAAAAATTTAGGATAGGAGAGAGAAACAATGAAAAAAAAGCCCAGAAGGCCTTAATGAAAGTCAAAAAATTGTGGCTTTCTAGAATTAAGTACCTTGATTCATATAACCTGCTATGGCAGTGACCATGACTTCTCTAGATGAATAATCTTGCTTGCAGAAATATTCGTTATTCTGGTAACAGAAAAGTGTGAATTTCTTCTTGGTGTGTGAACTTCAGACACACTGAGCAGCCAGGAGGAGAGCTGAACCAAATCCTTAACATTTTCTGGTTCCATATGAGCGAGAGGTGTGCTTTTTCTGAAACATTTTTCCACCAGAGGTATAGCAAGTACTTGCAAGCAGCTGAGTAATAGGAGCTTAATTCTTTATCACTTTTGCCCCAGCAAGAAGCCTTGTGTGAGTCTGAGCCAAATGCAAATGCAAAGCAAAGCGCCTTAGCTCCAGTCACCCTGCAGGGACATTTTGTTTTGCATTTGCAGGAGCTCTAAAAGTCTGCACATGGGTAGTCCCCGTGGCTTACTTTGTTAGCAGGAACTTTTTCTGAGCTTCCCTAATTCAGTCACCTGCAGCTACATGAATATTTCCCTAGGGAAGAGAGGGTTATATCAGCATTTAGAACAGGGCTTTTCCCAGAATGACTCAGAGAGTGAAAATAAGGACAGATGCACACTTCTGGAGGTGTTTTTCTCCTTGGGGGACAGCTCTTCTCCAAGCAGGAGCTGCAGCATGTGCAGAGGCCAGGTTTAAGCCAGTGTGCTCGTGATTCCCAGCAGAGCACTCAAAAAGCCTGTCAGGACAAGAGTTCACCCCACAAGACCCCGGGCCGTGCTACCTCCCCTATCACCTGCTGAGCTTCCTGCAGGCTCCTCGGCCTCACCTCACTTGTGGAGCAGTGATGAATATTGCCTGCTCTCCAGCACCTCCGTCCTGGCGTGCTTCCAGCCCCGGGCTTGGGGACTCCATCAGGAATTTATTGCACTTGCAGAAACAAGCTATCATTCCAAAAAGCATTATTTGCTAATACCTCTGCAGCTCCATGAGAAAGTTCTGCCCCACAAACTCGTTTTCTAGCTTAGATGAGGATGCAAATGATGGAAGGTGGTGGCTCCAGGTACCCTGACATTTGTTTCCTAGCAGTGATTTGGATAATGCTTCCCAACTCGGGGGGAAGCAAGGTTGGATTGTTTCTTTGTTTGTTTGTTCTTATACCAAAGACTAGAAATTGTGATTTAATCCTTGAACTGTGTAAATTAAATCCTAAATGCAGAGTGACCGGAAAAGGCACAGGGGTCACTTCAGACAGAAAATAGCCCCATCAAATGGGTTTTTTTGTATTAAAACTGCTCAAACTGTATTTTGGACTTTTCACACCCAAAGAAAAAGTGTTGCAATAAGTGAGGACACATAGTGACTCGAGGTCTAGCATAAAATACTGACATAACATTCTCTCACACGTTGGCTCTTTGGGGTTTCTTTGGGGTCTGCACAGCTACAGGCAAGCCAGAGCTTTGGCAGGTCAGGGTGACACGCTTAAGCCTGGGCTCCAGTGACCTCACTAACCAAACAGATGAAGCTAAAAATAAATGTGAGATGTTGTAGACATACAGGAGCCCCTGTTCCCTGAACTGTTTGCAAAAGGAAGAGACTGATTCTCCTGCTTTCAGTTTGTTGTTGGAGATAAGAGCTCACATCAGACAAGTTTGGGTAGGGGGGGTCCTTTGGTCTCATTTTCCCAGACAGCAAATACTGCATAGAGATCCTCCAGAAATCCCTCCTGCTCTCCGCATTCCTATTCCCTAAATACTTCAGGCCCTTACATTTTTATGGCTAGATAGTGAGGCCAAACCAAATCTGTCATCTGATCTCTCTGCTAATGTAGCAGACACAGCTTTCCAATCCCAGCTTAAGCCGATTTTACTTAACTGTGACCTCTGTAGCTGATGGGAGCTGAAACAAAACTCCTTCAGTTCAGGTCCTGGGGTTTGGACAATGTGTGATTAAAGCTCTCAACAAGTCCATCTGAAAATCCATAAAACTACCAAGTCAAGATGCTGAGTTTAGAGTAACTATAAATTATCTTAAGCAAATAATTAGTCTCGATCACAGAAGTGGAATTCGTATTCACAAACAATCTGAGAATCAGAGGGGACCGGCACAGAAAGATTACAATAGACAACAAACCATTTTCAGTTTTCCCATGTAACATGGACTCAAAATGATTTCAGCAAAGGTTGGATGTGCTGGGCTATGGGACATGAAGGTGGACCTCCATGGGTCTTGATGAATCTGATTTTTCTGAGGCTACAAAAGCAGAGTTGAGTGATGGCAGCTGGTCATGAAGGTGAGAAACCTTTGTGTTGACACGGCTATGATTGCCAGAGTGGGACTGCACGTGTCTTCATCCCAAGATGAGAGTGGAAAGGACATTTCTGTAGATTAAAGGAGCACTGGGAGACTTTACATTGGCTGGGACGGGCAGAGCCAGGCCAGTGACAGCACCAGAGGTGTAACTGGGACAACCAAACAGGCTGAATTTCCCCTAAGAAAGCCGCACTCCAAACGGCCACACCGTGACAGCTGACACTGGCAGGGTCTCCACAGATGTGGCAATCTCTGCACCGTGCCCTGTGGGGGAAATAGGATGTTCCCATTGTTCCTTCCCCTCTTAATTAGATATGGTGTTTTAATAACAAAGCTGTCAGGTGCAAAGGGACCCGGGTCCCATGGGCTGGACAGGGAGCTTTGCCACCCCACCACAGCGCCGCCCCCCACGCTGAGGGTATTTCCTCCTTTTTGTGTTTGGAAGGCAGTACGGGGGAACAGGGTTCTTTAGGGGATATCTTAAATTACTTTTCCTGCTGGCAGAAGGGGAGAAAAGGCTTCCAGAACGAGACCTGACCTTTTGCGTGCCACGGCACTGATTCCCAGAGAGGCCCGTTGAATTCCTCCCTAATGAGAAAGGACTTTGTTTTTGCGCCACAGCAGAGTTTGCTGAGAATAGCCCTGTTTTCCTGCCAGTCAGCTGGAAAACTTCCTCTCTCGGGGCTGGGCTGATGGCTCATCCTGTTCCCCCCTGCATGGGGAGCCCACCATATACCTCCCAGTGGAACCTTCCACCCAGGAGCAACGTGGTGTCTTCAGCACTTCTTCCCCAGGTGATCTCAAGGTGCTCCACAGCTGACCTTCAGCTTGGGGTGGTCCAGGAGCTCTGACTAAACCCCAAAGGCCCCGGGTAAATCTGATCTGCCTCTGATCTTAAAAGAGCCTCACAGTCCCAGCTAGTCCCAATGGAGGGAGAATTTGGGATGTGCAGATGGCTTTTTTCCACCAGGAAAGGCAGAGACATCCCCTCCAATGCTTGTTACTGCCCTGTGCCCCAATCTGTCCTTTTTGCAGTCAATTTCTTTGCTCTCCACTGTATCTAATCTCATCTCATCCCTCCATCCCTCCATCCTTCCTTCTTTGCCCTGGAGCTTGCTGCAGTGGAAGGCATAAACACAGTTTCCCTTCCTTGCTCCAGGCTGTAATGCAGCTTTCCTTATTTTCCCTCTCTGGTCTCCTAGGATCATCTCTAATGGACTTCACAGGTTAACCCCAGTGTCAGCTCAGCTCTGTGCAAATTTGTAATACAGGTATGTAAAGAAAACCCCAGAACACATCCTCTTTTTTTTTCTTGTAAGAATAAAGAAAGAATGTGGTAGGAATGTGTCAGCTGTAACAGCTGCAGCACGGGAAGGGGAAGCAGTTGGACCTGGGGTGAGAGTTGAAAAGAGTTTCCACCAGGGGTACCCTGGGATGCAGGAGGTGAAAAGGGAGAGAAAAGGGCTGAAAATACTTGACAAAAGGGAGATGAAAGCGGGGGTTCAGTCTTCCATTCCTCCCTGCTGGTGGGGCTCAGCAAGGACATGCTTGTTTGAGATTCGCACTTCAAACTCTGCTTCTTTGGCCTCGAGTCCCGTTTCTGCTTTTGGCCAAATCACCGGGCCTGGCTGCATCTCATCTGCAAGGGATATTCTCTGTGTGGGTTGTACACAAACTTCTGCATTCACAGCCCTGAAGGGCTTGAGCAGAACAGCACCAGTGACTTTGTGCGCAGCCGAGACACGCCGTACACCCTTTTCCTGGCGAACAGCAAGGGTTGAAGGGTGTTTGCTGTGTCGCAGCACCTCTGAAGGGGCTGACACGTTTCACCAAGCAGGTACAAATAATTGCTTTACACTGCACAAAGGCAGTCGAGGGCCAGGGACTGGCTGTTAAACTGTTTGCGGTGACACCGTGCCAGGCTCTGTGACGGGAATTCACCTTCGTGTAATTAATTCTGAGGCTCTGTCACTGAATCTAGTTCTCCTCGGATAAAGCCGGTGTTAAATAGGCTCAAAAACTTGCCGTGTCAGTCCACTTTGTACTTGAGAGGAGACATGTACCTCGGGGTAGGGGGAAGGGAGGGGAGGCAAATATGCTGATGGCTGAGAGACACTGAGATATGCTGGTAATGGGGCCAGCCAAGAGGCAGAGGGAGAATAAATAAACATAATTTGGAAGTGACAGTCTGTCTGGCATTGTACTGCGGTCTGCTAAGATTTCTGTTTTTAAAGGATGCAGTAATTTAGTGAAAGCAATATGGTGAAAGGGCTCTGGTATTATCGATTAGCTTTGATCCATAAATTTCTGCTGAGCTCCTTGAAATGCATGAGATGAGGATGCAGGATAGATGGAGGCCGGATCCGGACTGATGCGCAGGTCTCAGTGGTGCTGGCACCACAAAATGTGACCTTAAAGACAACTAAAGTGCGAATGAAGGGGCTTTTACTAGTCTGTGGCACGTATTGATTGGGTATAAAACTAGTGAAATCATAGTAATCATAGAAAGCACCGAATAGTTTGGGTTGGAAGGGACTTTACAGATGACCCAGTTCCATCCTCTGCCAGTTCCATGGGCTGGGACACCTTCCATGACACCAGGCTGCCCCAAGCCCCATCCAGCTCTTCCAGGGATGGGGCAGCCACAGCTCCTCTGGGCAACCAGTGAAACTGATCTCACTGAAGCCCTTCATGGCCTTGTATACTTTAGGGAGACTGTGTTGGGCTGCAGTGACAGGGAAGCCTGTTTGAAGGTGTCTGAGGGTATGTGTGGATCCCTGTGGAGATGGCTCGCTGAGCTGGCAGATGGAGGGGAAGCAGAAACAACCCAGTCCAGTGCCTGGCAGAGCTGATGGGTCCCATCATGCACCATCACGATTGCTGGGCTATTCCAGTATCCCAATGCATCCCTTCTGTCACACATTTCCTCTTGGTTTTGGGTAAGTGGGTTGCAACCCCTTGGGGCATGGGAATTTTGTGAGACAAACCCTTGCTCCTTGTGATGCTCTCTCTACTTGAGGTTTCTTTGCAAGCTTCAGCTGGGCAGTGTTATCAGAAATGCTTATTCCCACTGGCAGACTCGAGCATCTGAGCCCTGTTTGGAGGAAATCCGACAGGTCAGGTTTCCACGGAGCCTGGAGCTGGCAAATGCATTGCAAGTTGCCAGCAAGTCTTTGCTGATTTTTCTTGGTGACCCTCCAGACAAGCACATTCTCAGATTCTGGTGATTCAACATTTTATTGCATCAGGGACCAGCTGTGGTCAGATTTGGCAAAGCCAATGGCTTCTTGTCAGCTGTCAGATCTGTGCTCAAGGCTGGAGTTTCTTCAGAGAAGCTGTGTGAGGAACAGACTATCCCTGTCTCATGGTTCAGATGCAGAAGGAAAGCAGCTTATTTCAAATATGTGGTCTTGCAATGATCTCCAGAGTGCTCCAAGGACGACCAGGGAAACTGTGGGCTTTTCTTTGCACCATCACTGCTTCCTCACGGGTTTTTACACTTGCTAAGCTCTCTCCCACAGCATCAGGTCCTTTTGCAGATGATGCCAGAGCTCTCTTGACTCATCCTCCCACAGAAGTCTGTACCCACCTGGCTCCAACCCAGTGACAGGTTTCTCATCCAAACATTGACTGTTTTTCGGGATTAGGCCCTGCATGCTGGTCTTCAGTGGCTTGGATCCAAACCCTAGAAATGTCCACGAGGAAGTTCCTGTTTGTTTCAGCTTTGGACCTAGTGCCAAGTTCTCAGCACCGTGCTGAGTACAAGCCAGGATCCTGCTGGAGGCAGTATCCGATGCAGTACTATGTCACCCCTTTGGATTCCTTATCTTCAGCTTTTAAACCCCAGAAAATGTGTTTTACTCAGCTCCCTAATGGTTATTCAAGAACACAAGATTGGAAGATGATTCCTTGAATCATCAAGGCTAATCCCCTGTTCCCTCTGGCAACCATGCCACTCAAATCCTTGCATAAATCTCAGTTTTGGCTGTAATTAATCTGTTTGACCCTTTGAACCATGGCTAGCCTCTCATGCATGTTGCATCCCTTTTCTGCCCAACATGCAAGTGTGTTGTAGAGTCTTTTCTAGCAGAACTTGGCTGCTCTCATTATCAGCTCACACCTTCTACTCCCACCCCATCTGTGCCTGGCACTATTTTCATGCATAATACATCGATCATCTGCAGCCTGGTAGGGGGGAAATCATCACTTCAAGTCACTTGTCTGAATTCAAGCCACATCCGAGCTGTATCCTTTGCTGAATTCCATAGCCATGGTTTGATATAAGGAAGGGAAACCAGTGAGAAGACTTCAGGCTCCTCCTGTCTGCAAGGACTCCAAAGCAAATATTGTGTTTATAGGTCTTTGAGAGCCTTGTGGGCCACAGTCAAAGCTGGTGGAAATCCATGCAAGCCTGATGCACTCTTGCAGCAATGCCAGCTGATAGCAGGCAAAGGATAAGGGCTCTATTGTGTTTGCTTATTTTGGTTTTCTGCAGTGCAAGGCCTCTCCTCTTTTGCAGGTTGTTTGGGACCTTGTGAATATTTACTGATTTTCAACCATGCTGCTCTTCATTTACACCAGCATGGCTGGGAAGAGCACCGGTGTTTCATTCTGGAACATAGATCTTCAAAGAGTAACCTACACTTAACAAACTTGATTTTGAAGTCTCTCAGGATGACTTTGAAAACAAAGGCTCAAATTCCAGAGTTAGTAGAAAGACCTTGGTTCCTAGTGGTGAAAGCTTCCTACCAGAATTATTCCCAGAGGCAGTACAGACTTTACATTTTGCCTCATCTAAATGCATTAGGAGGAGTATTAAATTTCACATGTGCTGCATGTTGATGTAATTCTCCTGACATGTCTGTTTGCACCATTATGAAATAAGGGATTTCCTTTCCCTTTCTTTCCACATTTGCCTTGCTCCCTAGGGATCTCGAGGATATGATCCATTGGCATACAAGGATTACGCCTTTTACACAGAGGACTTAAAAAAAGCTTCATCATTGTGCTCACAGAGGTCTCGGGACAACATCCTGCATTAGCAGAGCTTGACTCGACTGACAACCTATGGCCGGGAGAGATCCATTAATCTCCCGTGTCACGATGCCTCCCGGCCCTGCTCAAACTTTGTGAGGTTGAACACTTTGGTGCAGGAGAACCCTGAGGGTCTCTCCATGTAAAAACAACACCTCTGTGCCCTACAAGGGTTCCCTAACCCTTGTATCTGGCATTTCCTTCAGTGATGTTTGTTTTTTTTTAATGTGGTGTTCATGTGTTTAAATAAACAGCCCCCGAATATCCCCCCAGTTATCCGCAGGTACAAAGTTAGGTTGGAGGGTGCTCTGCCACCCTGCACACCCCTCTGCAGCCCTGGACGGGTGACCAGCAGTCTCCCTTGGGTCCCACACCTCTGCTGCCTCAATGCTTGGCTCTGCTTGTGACTTTATTCTGCGTCACAGCTCCACACTGTGACAGGGACTATGCAAATGCCAGCTTTGACCAGAGTTGGGGGCCTTTTCCTTCCCAATAAATGTTGAATGCACTTAAATCTTGTGGGCAGTAAGGAGAGGGCAGAGTTCAAGGGAAGAAGAAGCAGAGTTGGGATTTTGTTAAGTCTTTTTTCCTAACAGGCAAATTTAGATTGCTGGAAAACCAAAGTGCCATAAAATGAACTTAACAAGCCAAGGGAAATAGAGGAGACAACCAATTCCTTGATAAGTCAACAGTGACCTTACCACACAGACTTGAAGGCATGCTGCCTTCCATCTCTGGGGGATCCCACCTGTGCCTGTGCTCTCAGATCCTTTATATGGGGCTGATCACTCTGTTTCTCAGCTCATCAGCTGGATGGGACACAGGAATGTGTACTGGAAGAGATGAATATGCATATGGTTAGAAAAGGCACTGGAGAACACGCCTTGCTTTTGCCTTCAGGTAAAGCTGTTGGCAAAGAGCCTGTGATTCTTAAGACCAAAAGTTATATAGATAAAATTATATTTATAACTTTATCTGCATAACTTTAAATAGATATAAAAATTATGTATATATACATATATACGTATGTATATACACACGCATACACATAGGTGATTATATATATATATATATAAGTAATGAGCACCTACACACAGGAAAGCACCCATGTGGTCTACATCAGCATAATGTGCATACAAAATGCTAGCATGCCCAGCTATAAACTACATTCCTTGATTTTGTCCGTGATTCGAGCACTTTATCCAGGTGGATGGGAAGCCGTCCTGCCTGTCTGTCCCAGCCAAGGGAACAGGGGCTGAAGGGGAGGTCCTTCAGTGGGGTTTTTCCGCGCGGTTTGCACTGCGCCTCTTTCTTGCTCGGGTTGATGGTGACATCTGGAGGCTCTGTCGTGTGTGTGCACAGTGACTTTACAGAATCCTAGAAAGACGAAATGATTTGGATTGGAAGGGACCTAAAGGATCATCTTGTTCCAATCCCCTGCCATGGGCAGGGACACCCACTAGGCCAGGTTGCTCCAAGCCCCGTCCAGCCTGGCCTGGAACAGGACTGGGAGGGTGCAGCCGCAGCTCCTCTGGGCAGCTGTGCCAGGGCCTCACCACCCTCACAGGGAAGAATTTCTTTCTAATATTTAACCTAACCCTGCCCTCTGTCAGTTTGAAGCCCATTTCCCCCTGTCACTCCATGTCCCTTTAAAAAGTCCCTCTCCAGCCACAATGCACTTACTGTCTCAGCTGATGGACACCTGTGCATAAAGGGGCTTTACCTATCGTGCAGGCTGAGTCCAAAAATCAGCACTATCCTTAATCCCACAGGGGAGAGTACTCTGCCTGTCCTTCTTTATGCCACTTCTCCTCGCCCTGCTGTCACCACGTATGACAGATGGCCTTGGTAGGGGAGTGACAACTTTTCTCATTTCTGCAACTCACTGCTCCACTTTTTTTGGCATTTGTGAAGTAAGTGTGGGCTTTGGGGGTTGTAGCATGAGTTTGCCATTCTCTGTTTTTGTCCTTGAACCATATTCACTGAGAAAACCACGTGCCAAAGCAGGGCTCTATATGGAAATTTCCAGTCATGCTTTTAACTTCCCAGAAGGGTGGCTGGAGGGCACCCTGGCTGCCACACCAAAGCCCTTCCCACTCTGGTATGGTTTAATACTGATCATTGCTACAAATGCCAGTATGCAAATTTCACACACCAAGAACTGTGCTTCTCCCTTGACATCCCTAGAGGATGTTTTCCACCTTCACTGCTTGGTTTGCCAAGAGATCTGTGAGACGATGACTGGGAAGCGCTGTTACCAAACCCCAGCCCTAAAAATGACCTGTGTTTGAGCAAAAAGTGTGGGCAGCTTGTATCCAGGCTTTTGCCCAGAGACCTGCTGCAAGCAAGGAATAGACTTTTACAACCCCTGCTGGAAATTCCTCTTTTTGGCTTCTCCCTGGCAATTTTTGGCTATTTGGCATCATCCAGTTGTGCTACCACTGTTGTCATTACACTCAGCCCTTAAGCACTTTGTAGACCTTGTCGCTGGGCCATGTTCTCTAGGAGCTGCCCACACATTTCTGACACTGTAGTGAGCTCTGCTGCATCCATTCTTCATCCTATCACCAACCTGAAGGCTGTAAGGAAGAAAGAAATAAGGAAGGAAAGGAAGAAAGGAAAAAAATATATTAAAAAACCCCCAAACATTTTAATGGGGTCACAATTTATGTGTTGGAATTTTATACTGGCAATTGGGAAGCTGGCTGAAGTTCTGCAGATATTGGCATTAATCTCTAACTGATTTATATCTACTTTGGGGCAATGTATAGGCCCTGACCCCAGCATTGATTTGCATCAGACTTGCACGACAGAGATGCTGAGCAGCTCCTGCATGCTTTGTGAAGAGGCAGGCTGCTTGGATAGGGAGAATTGGTGTCCAGCAACTGGAAGGTGCCTATACTGGGCTTTTTGCATCTTTCTAATTCTCAGGCAGTGTGTATTTTACTTTGAGATTAACTCCTGGACTTCTGAAGTTGAGAATAGACAGATATCTGCTTAGGTTTCATCCTCAGTTTCCAGTAAATCTCCAAAGCCATTTTGAATTTAAGACCTTAACATTGTTTTTAAAGCATTCAATGAGTCATTTAAATGAACAGAACTGTGAGTTCTGGGGAACTTTCAGCACAAACTCGAACTTATGCTCTTTTCTGGTCTTGATGCATGATTTTCCCCATGCCAAAAGATGAACAGTCATCTTTTCCTTTTAAGAAGCTGGATTCACCTCAAACCACATTTGTTCTTTGAGAGTATCAGCAACTTTCTGGCTAATCCCCTCTCAAGGAAGCCATCAACTTAAACTGTAAATTGCACCTCCCTTCCTTTTTCAATGACTCATGCTTGTTATTATTGTTCTGCTTATCAGGGTATCTCTCTTTCTGGGGATGTATTATTTCATGCTTCAGCATCTCACCACAAAGTACATATGTAGTTTCCAACCACAAATGTAAGAGTAATTGAAAGAGAAGTTTGCAAAGTGTTTATTCAGGAGACATGTCTTCTGAATCATGTCAAACTGGTAATCAAATGGATTCAATAATTGCTCTAATTTTATCTCAGCATAATGAGTCTTTCCAAACCCGTGGTGGAGAATTACCCTAATTGAGCCCAGAACTCCTTGTGACAGTAAATGCTGTGTTTTCTAAGCAGATTTGAGTTCATGTTCTGGGTTGGAGGTGAGACTGGCTGCAGGGATGCAAGAGCATGGACAAGGCTCTCTGGAGGCAGCATTTTTGCTCCCCCCCAACTTTTTAGCCCCAGAATGGCTAAATATTGACCAGGCTGGTCCTCAGACATCCATGTGAGGGATCCCAAAGGATGCCCTTTCCTCACAGTGTGAGATCTGGTGTATAGTCTATGTTCAAGACCACTTCGAATCCTGCTGGAATTGTACAAGGGACTTGGCTGGCACCAAAACCTGGGGTTTTTATTTCTTTGGATGAGGGATGGATTACAAACAAGCCTTTGTAGAGTGATTAGTTATGTTTGTTAAACCAGTTCTGAGCTGGATCCAGCCTTTCGGTCACGAGTCAGGCGAGAAAGCACAAGTCCAAGTGTGACAGAGTGGAAAACAGCATGTGTGTGGCCCATGCTTAGCAAATGCTGTAAAAAGATATCCCACTGGCTGTGTGATGTTACATTAGCCAAGGTGTTCCTCTGCTTTGAGTAGTGCCTCTGCTTCCAGAAAAAAATAATCTCTCCAAACGAACTGGCTATTAATTGAGGGAGACCTCAAACGATCCCTAACAGCCCTTATACTAATTAAAGACAGATCAAAGTGTAGTTTCTCCTGTTCTCTCTAGAGGCAATTGAATTTCTGAGGGGAAAAATAATTCCTCATGGCTTTTGCTTGGTTTCAAGTGCCGAAATGCACACAGTTTCCTAGCTGGCAGCAAAGATGTGGGTGATGTATGAGGAGCAGCGCAGACTGAATGCAGGAACATGCTGCTGCCATTTAATCCTAGATAATATATTTCACAATCCTACTCCTGGAGTTTTTCAGCAACTGGTTTCATGTTTTGGAAAGTATTTGGCTTGCCTTGGATATGTTTCCCACTTGAAAACAAGCTGCAGTGGGAGAGCTGGCAGTTGCACAGGTGGCTGCTCCGTGAAAATTGGATTTCCCTGTGTGGCGCAGTGGGAATGGGTCACAGCGAGGGCTTTGAGCAGCTCCCAGAAAAGGCTCCAGGCTGTACAGATCTGCCAGTGGAGAACCCCTCTGCTTGGTCTCCAGAGGATTTCTGTCACTCCATCACTTGGCAGAACAGGGATTTTGGAACGGATTTATTCCTGGTTTCTGTCCCTTGGGCAAGGAGAACGTGCAGAAGAAGAGCAAAGCCTGGCTTATACTCATGAATTAAAAATCTTGGGATTATTTTAAATCTCCAGATGTGGAATAGAATCTCTGCTCTAATTCTGCTCTCAATTCAAATCTATTTTTTTTAACCTCAACAACTACAGAACCACCGGGTCTAGTTTATCAGTGAGCAATACCAGGACACCTGGTCCTGGCTGAGAGCCAGAGGTCTGATGCATGAGTTTGGGTGATACACTGAATTTTCTCTGGAGCCCTGTTACCTGCACAGGAATCAACAGTTCCCCCTCCCAGGGGTGATGTGAGGACAAGTTCTGCTGCTGCTATGCGATGCTCCGAGGATGATAATGCTGGAAAAGGCTGCTTGCTCCAGCCCTGGAGAGATTTGTTTCTGTGCCTAAGCCCTTCTGGAGACAGATTTATTGTTCGGCTTAAGAATGAGGAACAATATCACGTCCAAAAAAGTTGTTCTCCCACCCTGGCTTGCAGCTTTCCCAGGCTTTCCCCCTGCCTTTCCCAGCAGAGAGGACCACACACCCTTTGGTGCTGGTTCTTCATTCCACATATCTGCAGCTCCTATCTCCACCCCTCGTGCTGCATGAGGCACTGCCTGCCCTCCAGGCTGCTGCAGAGTGGGCCAGCCCCACCAGGCCCCAGAACCTGCACCCAAACCTGCCTTTTTGCACATTTTTTTCCAGACCAATCCCTTTCCCTGTGGGAGAGGGGGTGGGAGTGTGTGCCTTGACCGTGCAGCAGATGTTATGGGTAGGAAGCTTCTGCACAGGGCGGGTGATGGAAGGCACCCCACCATCGGCACCGTGCGTGCTGCCAGAGAGGATCCTTCTCATGATGGTTTGCTGGCAGAAAGCCATCACATCCCCAGCTGGCCTCCACAAAGCTGCCTCAGCGTGGGTGTAAGGCAGGGACCTCGGCTGGACCAGTCTGAGGTGCCCACCCCCATTTCTTTCTTGAGAATCAGGCATTTTTTAGCCTTTCACAAGCTCGTGTGAACTGGATAAAAATCCAGGGCGGCGTCCTCTGGTTCCCAGTGACAAAACTGAGCTGCACAGTGGGAGGTGGAGTAAAGCTACCCAAACCTGGCAGGGATGTGAAGGGAAAGGGTCTGCAACACACAGCCACTGGAGGGCACAAGGAGCAAAGCTAAGACCCTTCTCCAAAAGGCCTCCGCAGGAGTAAGGATTTGTGAATGGGCAGCCTACTATCTCAGAGCAGTTGAGTTTCTCCTAAGACGTTTTATCTTTTTTTTTTTCTTTTTTTTATCCTTGTGGATGTGTTTCCTGCGTTCCCAGGCTGGCATCTGCAGTTGAAAGGACACCTCAGCTCCTGGTGCCCCACGATGGCCATTGCTAGCTAATGTTTCCTGGATCCCTTGGCCTTGGATAATGTTTTCAGTCCCTCTGTGCCACATCCTTACCCAGAAGCGTGGCAGGAGGAGTGAGCTAAAAGGTGAATTGCCTGGCAATAGATACACAGGACAGATGGACTCCTAGAAGTCGGAAGTGCTAGGGTTTCAAGGCTCATTGTTAAACACCCACCAGGGCAAAGGAAAGAGAATTTGTCTTATTTTGCTCCAAGAGACACTGCCTGGCTCTGTGCTTGTTGTTTACAGTCAGAGTCCATGGGATGTCTGTCTTGCCCTTCCTGAAATGTCTAAAAAAAGCCTCCTCAGTTGCTCTGTGTTGCAATGGGACATCAGCAGCTTGTTCCAGGGCTGGGTTATTTGTCACAACAGGGAGCAAGTGGGACAGTGAGAAGAAGTTGAAGAAATCCTTCATTAGGTCTGGATGACATCAGACACCAGGAACTGGCACGGAAGGAATTATGAGAGGCTGCGCAAAATGACTATTGCTCCCCAAGGCATCCCCCCTAAACCAGCCCTCACAGCCCCTACATCAGACTGGGAGTGAGGTTAATGATCCCTCTAGGAAGGGCTGGGGAAAAAAAAAGATAAGAGAACAGAATGATGCCTGGAAAATAATAATGTGGGTTAACGCTTGGTGAGAGGGGAAAACAGAGAGGTGAAGAGATCCCTGCCTGGGAGCATCCAGCTACTTTCTCTGCCTGGCTCTGGTGTTGTCTTGTGACAGCAACAGGATTCTGGCTTGTACAAGGACCTCTCTGTCCTATGATACCCCTGGTACCTTTCCTTGATTCTGCCTCAGAAAGTTTTACTGACAGTGAGACAGATGAGGTGAGAAGTCAGCCTTGAGGGTAATACTGGAAAATAATTTCTGGAGGGGAAGAAAGTACATATTTGGTCAAGTCTACATGCCAGGTCTTGAACCAGCAGAATTGCTTTGGCAAGAAGCATGGTTCTGTTTGACTGAAATAGTTATGAATCCAACTTCGAGGCTGATTGCATCTTTATGACCTGAAATTGCTTTATAGCTGTAATTTATTCTGCCTTTCATACAGGAATAACTCTGGCATGGGCTGGTCATGCTGTAACTAACACCCGGAGGGTGAGCAAAGAATAATTATTCAGTCTGACAAACCAGGAGCTCGAGGGGCTCACAAAAACCTGCCAAGTGACAGGTTCAGCACCATCAGAGTGAAGGACTTGTGTACTAAAGCTATGGACGGCCTGAGGGGGGGGTCCTGTGGGCGCTGATGCGAGTTCAGCATTTGGGCAGGTTCATGGAGTTCGATGTACAGAGACCCCACCTCCTGCTGGGGCAGCTGCTGGCAGAGGGGCTGGCCCCCTGTGTTGGGGCATGGCTGAGCTGCCTGATCCTTGCACTGCTGGGGGACACATCAGGCGTGGTCAGAGATGGTGTGGGGCTGGGCTGACGTTCGGTGTGACCATAAACACGCACGGGACGTTTCACCTCCGTGACTGTGTCTACCCCAGATGCTTTGCCAGCTCTTAAGGGTTGGGTTTTCATGCGCTTTTGACACAAAGAAGACCCGTGACACAGAGATCAACCCTTTGAAGGTCAGAGTCTTCACCCAGAGATGGCCTGCAAGCCAGACAGCACGTCTGAAAAACCACACCCAGATCTGACATCCTTTTTTTTTTACCTGATTGAAGGTTTAGACACGGCTCACACTTGGAAAGCCACAGCACCACAGAATCATTGCTGAATGGTTTCATAGCTCCTGTGGAATCCAAACACAGCAGCAAGGACTCTCCTCCCTTCAAAATGGTCTCTGTTCTTATAAAAAGCTTATAGAATAAAATGACTATAAAAATTGAACTAAAGACATGGGTTTATGAGTTCTTTATAAACACCATCAGAAAGCTTTTTCAGAGCCACAGGGATAAAAGCTGAAATTGCCTTTATTCATCTCAGTATCAAACAGGAAGAGGTAGAATCAATCATTTCTAACATGCTAACCTTTTCATAACCCTGTCCATTAGATGTTTCTAGTGTCTCTGAACTGAGCTCAGGCCTTGTCATTTAAACGTGTCTTTCAGACCGTGACACCTTATCCAATATGATGGCTCAAGTCAGGCATCTATTAAGTTATATACCCTTATTTCTTCTTCCAAAGGTGCTATACAGTGCCTCAGAAAAGCTTGTGCATGTCAGTTCCTGGAAGAGACATGATTTCTTGCAAGCTGCAAAATCCAAATAGAACCAGCAA
Source organism: Gymnorhina tibicen (assembly GCA_013399875.1). NCBI lineage: Eukaryota > Metazoa > Chordata > Aves > Passeriformes > Artamidae > Gymnorhina > Gymnorhina tibicen. Next base: position 485,815 of record VXAZ01004036.1, read on the forward strand.
GCTCCTCCATGCCCCTCCTCTGCATTTTTGTGAAAGCACCTTAAAAACACCTTGCAAAGCAATTGCACTTCTCAGGCTTAGCACGACCTAGCTGCACACTGAGGAGCAAATTTCTTACCATTAATATTCAGGCTTTGTGTAACTGTAAGTCTTGAGTTCTAAAAGGTCATATCTCAGCAAAAGGTAGGAGAAATTTTATTTCTATGGGAATTTCTTTAGAATAATTAACTAGCAATTCTCCAAGGAAGAATTCAATTCTCACACATTATGGCAATAGTTTTGCTATTATAAAACACTGTTTTTATCATTTTTTGTGTGTTCAGAATCTGCTGTTAATGACTCCATTTTCTGTGCATCCCCTCCAGCACGTGGTGGTAGCAGTTCTTCTTCTGGAATAAATTGAACAGGCCAGCATCTTCTTTGCTGGCTGCCTACATTGTCCTTACTCACCTTTCCAATTTGCTGGAGATCCTTGACAATTATTTTTTCAGTATCTTCTAGTACTGTTGTCAATAAATTAAACAGCAGAGCAATCCAGGCAAGGCCAAAAAGAATCCAAATGGCCACAAGCACTCGATAGTAGGAAAAGTATTTCCTGTCAGACTGTTTACCTGAAGATAAGGGGAGAGAAAGAAGGAGAAAATTAACAAGTTAAAATTGCCTTGCCAGTGTAAAGTGGAACAGTCTAATGAATTCATCAATATGTTTTATAATGAGTACTTTAAGGTGGCTTTTTCACTGTATTGGAGACTCTCAGCTCCATAGCATTAGGTTAAGGCTGGGTAATTCTCTTATTGTCGCAATAAACTGATATATGCCATAAACATGATACAAATATGCTGGCCTGTCAAATGACACACTGGGATTGAAGAAAATCATTCTATGATTGAGGTGAATTACCATCAGAGCAGGATATTTTCCCCCCTTACTGCATATCAATCCCAGTTTAACTGCTGCATGTACAGGTAAATGAAATAACGTGGGAAGTAGTGTTGAATTGCATTATATTATCTTGGAATTATTCCCAAACTCCCAAAGCAGAAAAGCAGAGCACAGTGGGCCACTGTAACCACACAACCATTATTATCTGGGTTATTGTAATTCCCTGTATTTCTATAGAGTGTGATTATAACCTAATAAATATTTCCTTTAAATTACAGGTACCTGAGACTCATACAAATTCTCATACAAAATCTCATACAAAGAGAGTAGTTGCAATTCCCACCTCACTTTTGAACGGCTTCAGGAGCTTCCTCCACTAAAAAAACTATGTGACTGATGAGAATTCACTGACACATGCCAAGAACAGAACTGTGTTGGAAACCAGTGGACCAAAGCTTATTTCATGCAGTCTGCTCCTCTTAGCATCAGCCAGGATCTCACACCCGCTGTTCTGCATGGGCCATTTCGTTTGATCCCTCACATGTCAGCCACCCACCTCCAGTGTACAGAGAGCCTGTGCTCCCACTGAACTTGGCCCCACACAATGTTAGCATCACAATACAGATGATGCGGCCCTGGCATCTGCAGGAACACCTGGTGATAATGCCTATGGAGTGCTCCAAGTCACTGCCAAGGGTGACTTCACATAACTGATAACACAACAACATGTGGGGAGATCACCACAAACCTCGTGGTGAACCTGCCCAGAAGAGCCCAGGTGCTGGCAACTCTTTTCAAGTCCTGCAGTGCCCTGTACTGCATAGATCAATGTGCAAGATTTTTGCTCTTTGTTATCCAAGAGCTCTGGGACAGCAGTGGGCAGGTTTGTCCTCATGGACAGGTATCCAACAGCTGTTTCTTTTTCCTCAGCTGGACTTGATTGGCAAAGGGATTCTCAGCCTTGGTACAAAGCATCTCCTTGTTGTGCTCTTATCTGGAGTTCATGATGTGGGGTTAGCAAAGCCACAAGTAACACCTTTGTAATGTTAACCCAAAACTGGACTTGAGCAGGGAATATTTGGTTAACAACCCACAGGGAGTTTCACCCTAGAGGTATCACCTATAGGTACATGTATTCCCAGCAGTTAAATCCAGTCTGAGCCATCTTCCTAGCATGTCTCCCTATCCCAAACAGGCTCACCTACAAACCAGTTTCAAATTATTAAAATGCAAATCAACTCAAACCTGTTCTGTGCATGAAACCATTTGTCATCTGTAAGCAATTCTCAGTCCATAATTCTCAGAGCAGTCATTGATTCTGCTCGCTTCATTGTGAAGATGTGAAGCACTAAACTTATCAACATTTTATTGCTGTTGTTAAGGCCAATTAAGACAAATACTGGCACGGAAAAATATTTCAGCTCCAGCTAAGTCATCCTAACGAAGATGAAATCATGGAGCTATGAGGCCTATCTAATTGTTACTTTAAAATAACAATTAAAAAGTTAAAATACAATTAATTGTATTTGTAAAGCAATATTGCTGCAGAGGAGGAAAGTGCTGTGGAAGTCATGGTTTTCAGGCTGTGACTTGCTATCATTATTGTAAAACCCCTGTGATTTGGACAAGGAAAGACAATGCCACATTTTGATGCTCAGTTTTTCTCCTGCATGGCACCAGCCCTCTCCACCTTTCTGTATAGCAGACTATTTCAAGGAACAGATTTAGAGAAATTACAGTCAGCAGTGACACATCAGTGTCTAGAATTTCAGGGCTTCCTCCATCAAAGTCTTCAGCCTTGTGTAAGAAATCCTTCCAATGCTCCAAGGCCTGTCCAGCACCTCTGCAAGGCTTGAGAACCTAGGGTTTGTTGTGTGGTGGATGTCTGTCCCTCAGAAAGGCGTGTGAGGCTTCCAGATCCTCTGTGGGGACAGCACTGGTGCTCAAGTATTAGCTACAGCTTCCTTCACATATCCCCACTGAGGAGAAGTTCAGGCTGGCAAGATGCTGGCAGGACAGGTCCTTGTAGAGAAATCTTGGATTCTCCATGGAGTCCAGGTGTTTTACTGCTTCTTCTGTGGACACTGATTTGGTTCCTGGTGATTATTTTTCAGTTCCTCTAGGAACTTATTCCATGGAGAGTGTATTTTGTCCAGCGGATGCACAGAAATGTTTTGAGAAGCATTCCAGCATGCTTGAGTTCAGCTTAAATAGTTTTTTTTTAGGGGAAATTGTAAGCTCTGGCATGTGAGGATAGGAAACCTCCAGAGATACTCAGGAGACTAAAGAAGGCCATTTTTGCAGTGATGTATATATTTAGGCTCCACTTCTAATAGTGTGAGTAGATTTACCCACTTTCCCATGAGTGGGATTTCCGCCTCTCAGTCTGTTGTGTAAAGTCATATATTCTGAAACATGATCACTTATTTCTTCACTCTGCACTGTGAAACACAAGTCTTAGATGGCTAAAGCAGTGATACAAGCCTTGTTTTGTATGACTGTCACAAACTGTTCCCTCTTGGTAATAAAAATTCCCAGGCTCATTGAATTCTCCCCCTGCACTTTCCCTTCCCTCACCAAAATACTTGTCTCCTTTGTAACCCAAAGCACATAATTTCCTTATATTTATATTTATATTTATATTTATATTTATATTTGTATTTGTATTTGTATTTGTATTTATTCCTTTATATTTATATTTAGATGGTTTTGTGCTTTTATCAGCACATACATTCCCAGAGAAATGAGTACTTCCCCCCAGAACTGTGCAAGGCAAAGAGTAGTCAAAGACTCTGACAGATTTGTCCCTACGGTATGTTCAGTCAACCCATGGGAATTACAGTCATTATCCTGGTGTTTTGACGTGTTTCCTCTCTGGAATCCACCTTACCTACTACATAATCTCCAAAGCCAATGGTGCTGAGGGTGATAAATGCAAAATAAATTCCTTCGCTGTAGGACCAGCCCTCTGTTATCTGGAAGAAGACTGATGGCAAGCACAGGAAAACCAGGATCCCCATTGCCAGGAAGAACAAAAGGGTCAGAAATTTGATCTTCTTCTGAAAAATGAACCAGTTCAGTTAGAATCATGATTTTAAACACAAATAAGCTATATATAATAGTGGCTGTTCAAAGTGGGTGGCTATCTAGGAGCACAGGGACTGAAGGATTTCTACTGAGTGCTTTTTCCTCTGGAAATACCTTAACCTTGCTTGGAAGCAGGGGGAAGCAGGTGTTATGGGTGTTTCATGGCCACAGCAACCCTGGAAGATTCTTATCTGCTTGTATCAATGACAATGACCATGACCACAGGAGGAATTCCTATCCAATGACATTTACCAGAGTCAAACCATTTCCACTTATCACAAGACAACTTCATTTTTAGTTATTAGGTATTTAGAGTTGGCACCTAAAGAACATTCAAATTTGCCTGGGAAAACAGTCTTTTTTTATAAAATATAATTGCACCATTTCTGACAGTACTATCTTCAAGCGTCTTGATTACTGACTCTATTTCTCATTGCATCAATGCCACAACTTGGCTCCTACCCCGTGGATATCTTACTACAAGAAGAATTTTAACTAATGAGCTCTTGATAAAGAAGAGCCCGGACAGAGACTTTTGAACCATTCTACTTCCCAGCAGTCATGAAGAAGCTTTGACTAGAGAAACAGGCTTGTTATATGTAAAGATTTATCAGCCAGACACACATAGCTTTTATGTATAGAATTTTCTAAATCCAGATAGCCTGGAAATTAATGGCAACTGCTGGATAACTTTTCATGCCTTCGTGCATTGTGTACATGCTTGAGTCTGTATCTGACTGAGCCTTATCTTCTATTTAAGTTTGCCAGATACGGCAAGAAATTCAGCACTCTGAACAGGGTTATCTGTAGCAATCATACCTTGTCCTGAAAGAGAATTACAGTAGGAGACACAGAAAAGCTATTCTCACTTCCTCAGCAGTGCTGAGAGAAGCGGAGGAGCTGCAAATAAATTGGGGCATAAACCAGACAGGAGACATCCTGTCTGTAGCTTGTTACAGGTGTTTCCTCATCTTTCAGCAACTGGGCTCAAATGGACAACTTCAGCCTGATGCTTCCTTTCAGTCAAAGCTGAGGGTGGAGAGGGACTGAAGGACTGGGTAATCAGTTAGGGAGGGTAACACACTATGCACTGAGTCAATATCCTTTTAAACCTCTACACCTCACCTAATTTTTACAGCTTTTCACAGCTCACCTGCTTTCTGCTGCCTCAAGGTGAGATGCTTAACCAGCCTTACTGGTTTTCAAGGGATGCATGCACTTCCCTAGGGTGTTAGTTCCTGAGATAAGTGTCTCAAGAAGTGGGGTGGGATGCCCACTCTCTCCACTGGTTGCTGAAGGGGGCTGGGTGTCTGCCATCTAAATGGAAGGACAAAATGCATCCCTCTCTTTGAATATCTCCTCTATGGCTGACTTGTCTGCTTAGCTCTGCAAGTGAAGAATGCCTCTTTTCTTGCCCTAGCACGATGTCTAACCTAGCACAAGAACAAATGTAATTGAGGATAAGGCAGCATAAAGCTTGAGGAAAACAGTAGAAATGAGCATATAACTGTGCCTGAGTAAGTAAAACCAATTACCTTTCTCATTCCTTTCTCGTACAGGAATTTCCCCAGCTTTTTACAGAGCAGTGAGAGCATCTTACCGACACGGTGCAGAAAAACAATGTTCAGAGGGATTCCAAAAAGAGCAAAAAACACACAAAAGATCTGTCCCCCAGCAGTTTTAGGATGTAATGTGCCATAGCCTATAAAAAAAAAGATGGGTCAGAGGAGATATTCCTAAGAACTGGAGCAATCCACAGTCACATTCACCACTAACCCAATCCAGCCTGCCTTTGACCCTAAAAGATGTGCCTGGTGCTTCTCAGCCCAAATGCACTCTTTTTTCCTCTGAAAAAGGCGGTAAGCAGATGAAGTGGTTCACCCTGCATGTTTGGGGGGATGCAGGCAGCACTGCGTGTTCCTAACACAGCCTTAATGGGAACAAAAACGCAATCAAGAAGCAATTATGGGAAACATGCTCTGTCCTGCGACAAATACATGGCAAGTCAGAAAACAGAAGTCTGAGGATCTGGAAGACATCAGGGCTGGAGTCCCAGGCTGCTAGAATCACATGCAGCTGTCTCCAGCTTCTTGTTGATCTGCCTGTGTGTTATTGACCTCCCAGGCTAAATCCCAGGAAGCTGGTGTGTCCAGATACTGACTCCAGTCCCAAGGCAGTGCAGTGTGCATTAGAATAGATGGTGCTAATTAGCCCAGGCCTTGCTGGTGGCTGATTTATTCATGTCAGAGAGATATTTGTCCTAAAGTCCTACTAAGAGAGGATTTATGTAAGTAGTGGGACAACTCCAAACATGTCCTTTAGTCTCGAGACTCTTGGACCCCATGAGGTACATCCCTGAGTGCAAGAGTGCTGCACTTTGTGTATGTCCTCAGGCTATCAGTGACCCTGGGAAAAGGCATTTCCCAAGCACAGTTCATCTCAAGGCATCCATTACTTGGAAAATGCAATGTTTTCTTTGGGGGAAAAGACAAAACAACTGAGTGATTTTTTGGCTACTAGATCCCCAAATGCATGAGTTGTCTTGTGCTCCCTGCTGCAGAAATATTCCAATTTCATTAAAAAAAAGCTGGTGAAGAGGAGTGGAAGTACCTGATGTACCTTCATAACAGACCTTTGTCATGAAGGAGCAGAGAAACAGGCAGGGTTGGACATTTCCTGAGACAGCCCACGTTCCTGAGCTGGTTTTGGCTTGGATAGAGTTAATTTTCATCATATTAGCTGGTATTGGGCTGTGACTTGGATTTGTCCTGGAAACAGTCTTGCTAATTCGGAGATGTTTCATTATTGCCTTGCAAGCCTTGCACAGAGTCAAGGCCTTTTCTGCTCCTCACCCTCCCTCACCAATGAGGAGGCTGGGACAGGTGGACCCAACTGACCAAAGGGACATTCCAGACCGTATGGAGTCACGCTTAGGATTTAAAACATAGGGGAATAAGAAGGAAGTGGGAAGCATTCAGAGTGATGGCTGTTCCTCCGCTGCTGCACTGGACAGGCTGAAGCTCCAGTGTGAACTTGAGTCAAAGGGGCTGTGACCTGTGGATGAATCCATGTGGGAGCAGGGCACCCTGAAGCATCTGTGGCTCTGGATAAGCCCATGCCAGAGCAGGTACATCTCGAAGTGCGTGTGGCCGTGGTTATGTCTGTGCCACAGCGGGCGCACCTCTGAAGGGATGGTGGCCCAGGGATGAGGCCCTGCTGCAGCAGGTACTCTGATCATAGAACCAGAGCATATGGTGAGTTCGAAGGGACCCATCAAGGACATTGTGTCCAGCTCCTGGCCCCATGCTGAACACCCCAAGAATCCCACCCTGTGCCTGAGAGCGTTGTTCAAATGCTTCTTGAGCTCTGTCAGGCTTGGTGCTGTGACTGCTTCCCTGGGGAGCCTGTTCCCCAGTGCTCATCCACCTTTTGGGTAAAAAACCTTTCCCTTATATCCAACCTAAACCTGCCCTGAGGCCATTTCCTCAAGTCCTGTCACTGGCCACCACAAGGAAGAGATCAGTGTCTCCCCCTCCACTTCCTCTCGTGGAGGTGTTGGAGACCACAATGAGGTCTCCCCTCAATCTCCTCCAGGATAAACAGACAAAGTGTCTTCATCTGTTTGTCATAAGGCTTCTCCAGACCCTTCCCCGTTCCTGTGGCCTCCTTCGGACACTCTCTAATAGTTCGTTATATTAAATTTTTATACTGTGTTGCCCAAAACTGCACACAGCACTCGAGGTGAGGCTCGGAGCATCGGAGCCTGTGTGTGAGGCCACGCTGGAGCAGCTCAAAGCATGTGTCCATGGATTAGCCCATGATAGAGCAGGAACACCCTGGAGGGACCCTGGCTCACAGATACATCCTCATTTGGAGCAGATACAATCTAAGGGACCCCAGTCTGTGGATAAATCCAAGCCAGAGAAGAGCAAAGAGAAGAGTTCATTGCAATGTTAAACGATATAACCTGGCTCAAAGGGGTCTGGGGTGGAGATTGTAATGGAAATACCTTTAAATTGTTGTAACCCATGGTTTAAGTTGCATGTTACAGGAATTACTAGAGCAGGAACCACGGGAAACAGTGGAGGAGAAGCCTGGCAAGAAGCAGTTGGAGTGCAGCAGTGACCTGACCTGAGCTGGCTTTGGTGCTCACTAATTCCCCCCAACACATCTCCTCTCCTGTCCTGAGTGGCCCCTTTAGCAGATTGAGCCCAAAGTCATGGGCTAAACCAACTCAGTGGACATCTGTGGACCTTTATGGACATTTTGCAGACATTTCACAGGGGCAATCTGTAGACTACGGGATTAGTATCTGTGTATTATATTAAAAGATGGGAAGAGTGGTGATGAGTAATGAGAATATATTGGATAGTGTGAGACCTCAGCATGATCTAAACATGATCAGCATGATCTCAGCATGATCAGTGTGAAATGCGGGGTGGGTGGCCTGGCTTTGGCTGAAGTACAGTTAATTTTCCTTGGGTTTGTGCTGGAAACAGCGTTGCTAATTCAGAGATGTTTCAGTTTCTGGTTTGCAGCGCTTGCACAGAGTCAAGGTCTTTCCCGCTCCTCACCCCACCCCACCAGTGGGGAGGCTGGGGGTGCACAAGGAGGTGGGAGAGGATACAGCTGGAACAGCATTTGCCTTTCGCCCTTCCATTTTTTTTCCTCCTGGCATATTACTAGTTGAATATGTGAATTAACAGCTCAAAACAGGTTATGGAGACAGTGCCCAGGCCCCAGGAGGATTCACTTCTTTCCTTACATTTTTTATGCTTTATAGCACTCTCAGATCTAAAGCCTGGAATAAACACCAGGAAAGTGAAGTTTATCTCCCACCTACAAATGTCAGCAGAGTGAATGTTTTAACAGATGGTTTGAAAAGAAGAAACAAGTGGGAAATAATAGGAAAGGCTGCTGATACTTGACAAGCCAAAATACTGCATGAAGAGCTGTGCAGTGGTAAGGTCTCCGGACCGAGTCCATGCCTGCTTGACACCCATAACAATGAAGGACTGGAGTTTTTTTCCTGGAAAGTATTATCCATTCATGTCCTAATAACCAGACATAATAAGCATCACTCACACACAAGCACACATAAATGGAAAGCATTAGACCTACCTATTGTGGAGACAACTGTGCCTGCAAAGAAGAAGGAGTTACTGAAATCCCAGTTGCTTTCTTCAAACTGTGATTCATTTCCAACAGGGTATACTCCATTCTGAATGGCTTCAATCAGGTTCTGGGAGAGAAAGCAAAGTTTGGTATTATTACGACTGCTTTTCTCAAGTGCTTGCTGCAAAAATCCTGCAGGTTTAGCTCCTTTCCTGTGAGTACCACTCACCTCACCTCAGAGATAGTCTGACACTATTCACACCTTCACCTCCAAGGCTGGGGAGCCATTATCCAGTGGTTTTGAGTATTCAACTTCTGCCCTGTTTGTGCTGACTGCTCTAGCGGGTGTTTGGAGAGAAACTGTTTCTTTTAGTGTGACCAAGGACCTTGTTTCTTTTAGGCCAAGTAGTTTGGAAAATCATGATCCTGTGGGTGACTAGGATGTGGCAGAGCACTGGTTTAAGGGATGGGGGGGGCTGGTTGCTAGATTTGGGCTTGCCCTTGAGATGGCAGTGGTGGATCCAAGATCCGATCGCCCACTTGTATCAGCAGTGACTCTGCTCCTTCCCAGGGGTGTATCAGTGAGTTGGTAAGTGTCACCAAATTAACTTCAGAGAAAGTCCATTGATTTGCAAAGCCTGACATACACACTCCTCTCCAAACTGCGTGCATGAATACACATGCACAAATTGACACATTTACACACACATTTGCAAAGTTGCCTTTGAATACACATGCACAAATTGACACATTTACACACACATTTGCAAAGTTGCCTTTGAGAGCAGGTTAGAGGAGCATCTGTCAGAGATGGTTTGGGTTGAGTTGAGACTGCTCTGCCACACCAGGCTTGACTAGATGTTTCTTCCACACCTCTCCAGTGCTATAATTTATCACTTTATGCATTTTCAGACTCTTCCTTGGTTTTAATTCTAAGTCCTGTTATTTTTTTATCTCTTTTTATTTTTTTTTTTAAGTTAAAAGGAAATTTAAAAAGCAAACAGTATCCAGTTGTCCCTGTCTTTAGCAAACAGAGAACATTGGACTGGACATCTGGAAGGCAGGCCGGTTTGTACAGAAAGAGCTGAGATAAAATCCAGGACAGAGCCCTGCCAAAAGCAGGACATGTGCTGGAATAAATTGCACCAGCAAAGTCTTCCTCCCTGTTTCTTCCCTCACTATGTTTTTTGCTGGTGTCTCAGAAAATCAAGGCTAACAGAAATCATTTCCACAGCTGTTGCACAAAGATTTGTCTTAAAAGCTCATCTTTTTCTTTTTTTTTAACCTTCTCCCTTACCCATAAAAAACAACCAAGGTGAAGAGGATGCATGCATGGGTGAAACAGGGGCTGAAGGGGCTGAATTGCTGGTTGTGCTAGTAAAAACACCAGTTCTTCCCCACATTTCCTTATTCTGTGAACTGGCCCATTGAGAGCTCCGTTAGTTTCCCATGAGGAAATGCTTCCAGCAAGGCTGACACTCCTCATTTTCTCCTGCATTATAGCAGATAGAGCTACGAAATAGCCAAGTTGAAGAGACAGTCATATTCATCTTCATCTTCCTGTGCCATGACCAGAAACATTTTCCCCTGGCCAGGCTACCTGTTCCCCTTCTGCAGCATCCTCAAAAACTAAACTCTGATCATGTCACCCTCCTTAAAGTTATTTGGAGGGGTTTTTTGTTGTTTTTTTTTTCCATCCAGACCTTTCCTTATTGTTCCTTTGTGCTATCTGTGATGCTGTTGTAAGTGGTAGCCACACCTATTCATTTCAGACAGCCCCACTTTTCTTGCCATGCCACCCCTTGTGTATGAGCACAGCCCCACTGAAAGCGGAATCAACGGGAGGCAAGACCCCAAAAAACCAGGATATTGTGGGATGGGGATTTTTAATAGCTAACGCACGCAAGGTTTTGTCCAGCTACACAAGCTGTATTTACCATCAGAGCGAGCTTCCTGCTCAGACCAGAGAGGGGTTTGCTGGAAGCATCCAAGTGACCACAATCGGAAGGAGAGCGGTGAGCGTTACCTGTGTAGGAAACAACATCTGATGGGGGCACAGGAGGGAGAAAGGATTTCCGCGGGGCTCCACTCACCTTCATGAACTGCTCCATCTCTGCCACCGTGAGCTGCGTGAAGTTCTGCAGAAAAGCCTCCTTCATCTGGGCAGCTGCCATTTTCTCCTGCTTCTCGGCGGTCCTCTCCAGCGCCTGGAACACGGCAGCACCCACCAGCAGGTAGACAAAGTAGCCGGCCACCAGCAAAGCTGTCTGCAGCCTGCCACTGCACATGGCCTTCAGTGCGACACTGCAGGGGACGGGGAGTGAAAGGTGGCGACTGTAAATCCCTCACACTCCTGGGAAGCCTCCCCCGGGCAGGAAGAGCCCTCCCAGCTCTGGTTTCCGCTGGGATCCTGCACTGGCAGGGACAGCGAGCCGCCAGATGCATTCATTGGGAAGTTGGGGGAAAAAAAAAAACCAACATCACAACAAACCCAGCCCCCCCCAGGGAAAAACTTTCCACTCTCTGGGCTGCATGCTGTTCAGGGATTTCCTCTTGTCTGTGAAACTCTCCCTTGCTGAGTTCTCAGGAAAAGTGGGTCAGGATTTGAGGAGCTGGCAGGTGGCCATCTCCTGCTCTAAAGACTCTGGGGACAGGTGAGGATAGTCTGTAAGGGGTCCTCAGGGAAGTTTGCTTGAAAAAACATTGTTTGCCCTCCTGTGTCTCCTGCTGAGTCCAAGCACTGGACTCCAGGGCAAGCGTCTGATCCCAGGAGCTCCTTCTTGCCCTGTGTTCAGGGGCAGTCTCAGGGAAATGCAGCTGGACTGTTCTCTTGGGCTTCACTTGTCTGCTTGCAGCACAGGGCAGGGTCATGCAGCCCTGCAGAGCCTCAACAGCTCAGAGCAGAACTTTGGATGCACAGGCAAATGGCTGTGGGTTGCAAATGTGCCAAGCCTGAACAGGTTCTTCTGCCAACAATTCCTATTCAGTGTATCCAAGAGAATACATTACACTGGTACCAGGTGCACAGATGGATAAAAAAGTGGCTCTGCCATCACATCTGTGGAGTCATAAAATCATAGAATTGTTTAGGTTGGAAAAGACCTCTAAGATCATCAGACATGGTGCTTAGGGACACGGGTTCGTGGTGGGCTTGGCAGTGCTGGGTTAATGGTTGGACTCCGTGACCTTAATGGTCTTTTCCAACCGAAGTGACTGTGATTCTCTGTTACCTACAGCAATGTAGCATCTGCTGATTTCAGGATGGTTCCCATGCATTGAGAAGTCACTTATGCAATTGTCAGAGCTTGTTCCCATCAGCTTCAAGGAGAATTTGGGTGCCACTGAGAAGAATTTGTAGGGTGGGGGAGGAAAGTCCTTGAATGAAGATGTTGATTTTGGAACAGACAGCAGACAGGTCTGAGCTTGGCTGCACCATGGACATTGTTAACATTCATTAACTTTCTTGACTTTAGATTTTCCATCATTTTCATTTGCTTTGTGGACAATTCCTTTTTTTATTTCAGCAGGTGCCCTACTTAAATAATGAGAAAACACTGAAGCAAATCACCCTTTGAAGAAGCATTTAAAACACACCACCTATTCTGCTCTTCAAGTCTTTGTGTTTTTATTGGGTTTGAAAATACCAAGAAAAGGCAGAGACTCTGGGATTAGCTTTGCAGAACTGGTGTAAACAAGAAGCGGCACATGGCTTCTCTCTGTCAAGTGCAGGTTGTCCTTTCACATATAAATCTGTTTGACCTTAGAGGAAAACAGGAAGACTATGAATGAAGGTAAGCAGCTTCAAAAACCCTTACACATTTAAAGATTTTCCTTAGGGTTACTGGAAAAGGGTTTGTAGAAACAGGATGTGTCGTGTTTCCTTTAACTTCTTTTGAAGCTACACGTCAAAGGTGTGCTTCTTCCTCAGATTTAAATTATTTCTATAAAATAAAGGCAACTATGCCTCCATCCTTTTGTGTCTCTCAGTCTCCCAGCCCTGAGAGGTAAGGGAAAGCCTTTTACATGTACAAAGGCAGCATGTCCTCATCATTCACAACAGACATGAAGATAATACAAGTGGATTATTTCCTCAGTTCATCAGAGGGGAAAATGGATGGAAAAAACATGAAACTCATGGAAGATCATGAGAATTTCAATACTGATGACAGCTGCAGTGGTTTGATTGGGCGGGTAAGATGCCAAGAAACCTCATCTTTCTTATGCTATCTCCTCCAAGCTGTATATATATATATACTAAGTTGGTTTTCCCTCTAAGCACCTCTCCAAGATAGCTGGTTTGCTATTTGTGCCTGCATCTCCAGAAACCTTTGATTGCAAAGAAGATTAGGGACCTTGGTTTTTCTCTAGCTCTGGAACAGGGAATACACATCAACTTTTCTCAGTCTGTTTGTTCATACTAAGAATCTTTAACAACCTTTAATAACCACTACAGATTGTTTGGATGTGAGAGGAGCGTCCCATCACATAAGCATCTTGTTCATACCTGGGTTGACACTTCCACAGGGAGCAAGGAAGGGAAAGCACAGTTCACTTCTGGGATGTTTGCAAATAAGTTGCTTTGAGGAAGAAAGGAAGGGGGAATTCACTCAGTGAAATGCTTTACTTGAAGCCATTCCTCATAAAGGTATTTTCCATTAGCGGTGGCTGTTGTCCTCTCCTCATTTTGCCTAGATTAAAAGCTGCAAAACGTGCTCTTGGTGGAGGCTGCTAGAGCTGTACTCCTTGTTATAGTTACTGAGTGTCAGGGGCTGGAGGCAAAGCACCATTATTGACTCAGTTTCCCCCCACAGGGGTCTGGGTACTGGGTTAGCTTGACACCATTCACCCCAGTTATGAAAACTGAGCACTTCCCCAGTGCTGGGAGCTGCCTTAGGTACAACACCCTCATCCAAGGGCTGATGCTGGCACATCACACCTGCTTCATAACCAGAGTGATGACCTGTCTAGATAGTTTGGAAGGTAAATGGGGACACTGTATCTGGTGAACCAGCCGCCATTACCTTTGTACATTGGGAGATCGTGAATACATCCCACCTAGGTGCAAGCTGTCATAGAAATCAAAGAAGTCAGAGAATGGTTTGGGTTGGAAAGGACCTTAAAAATCATCTACTTCCAACCCCCCTGCTATGGGCAGAGAAGCCACCCATTACATCAGGAGGGGCTGTGCTCAGGCCTGGCCTTGAATACTGCCAGGCAAGTTAATAGAACCCTGCTTGTTGATCAAAACAAATTACTGCTGGCAGCAGCTCTTCTCTCATGTTCTCCAATATCTTGGGCCATATGGTCTGACAGACTTATTCAATGGCATTTGTTTCTCAAGAAGGAGCTGAAGAAATGGAAGTGAGGCCTCATCACTGTAGCTTTCAGCTGTGGGAAACCAATAGATCCAGCTACCAAGTGGAACGCTTCTCCACAACCCATAAACTGACAGGACTTCTGCTGGTCCAGTTCCCTCGGGACTGCCCCACTGCCACCTAACCTGTGGCTTGTAGTCACAGCAACAAGATCCACCGGGCTGCCCGAGGCTGTGGTGGGTTGGGGTGTAGTTTCCTGGCAAAGGATGGTGGCAGAACGTGGCTATCATGGCACTGCAAACCTTGTGCCCAGGTGCAGTGGGGGCTGGCAGCTCCCTCAGGGCCCGGGAGTGGGGAGCTGAGTGTGCTAACACCCTGGCCTATCTGTCCCACTGCCCCCATCCAGGGAGCAGGGCAGACCTGGAGGCTCTCTGCAGGTTCAGCCAGCCCTGCAGAGTGTTCATGGAGCATGTTCATGGTGATGAGACAGGATGAGTTCAAGTCGGGAAGTCATCCTGCCGCTCAGCCAGGCAGGGCTGTGGGGCCCAGGCCAGGCAGGGATGTTGGTCTACTGCTGGGCTTGGCTTGCTGGGAGGCATGGCTGGCTGGGCAAGCTGGAATGGGCAACCTGCAGTGCCACTGGAACAAGGACTGGCAGCACTGGTTTGGGCTGGAGGTGGATCCTGGGCCATGGAGGATAGAAGGGAAGCTTGGGTGGGCTGGTCATGGCTTTGGCAGGCATGGAGGTGGTGTGTCTGGTAAGGCAGCTTATTAATACTTTCTCTTCCTGAGCTAGGAGAGATCCATGACACAGTTAAAGGACCAGGGAAGGAGGAGCCATGCTGACTTCTTCCACCTGCATTATTTACCCCATCCATTGCAGGGAAACCCATGTACTGAGATCCAGTGGAAATTGAGGGCAGGGAGCATTTCCTGCCTGTGCCATGATGTGCTGGGACAAGGTTTTCTTACACTGAGTCCTTCTTTTCCTCCTCCACACTCCAGTCATACCCACAGTTCAGCCATTTCCTTTTTGTACATATGGCATCTTGCTGCAGCATTACGCATTCTGTGTCCTTAAGCAGATTATAGCCTGAAATAAATTCCAGTTTAATGGAAAATATTATCAGTTTCCATGGGAATTACTTACCATGTGATTGTGGTTGAACTTCCTGTTGTGCCTAGGGCTAAAACCATTAAATGATCTGTAATTTTTACACTTTCCTAATGTTCTCCTCTAAATATCTCTTCCTCATAACTGGTCAGAACATTCAGTCTTCAAACGTGGGTAATTTTGGTTTTTATGCTGTGATCTTATGCCAGATTATTAAACACTTAGGCTAAAGCTGTATTCAACAGAGATCCTCATGCTTCCTAGTTGGTTATTTCAGGCCTGCAAAGCCAAATTCCTGTGGCTAGCTATCAGCTGCCAAGGAAATGGGCTGATATCCATGAGTGAAGAAAATCCTGAAGTTGGTCGCTTGCCTTCGGTAGATGGCTGAGATAAGAGCTCTGGTGTTCAGGAAGTAAGAGCTGCTGTGTCATGTCAGGCAGCCCAGCATGGAGAACTGCCCATGTGCTGTGTGAGTCCTGGCCAACAGCACTGGCAACGGTCACCAGTTGAGCCCAGGAAGAAGGGAGAGGTGTGGTAAAGATATTTTAAGGTTTGGTTTTATTTTTCATTATCCCACTCTGATTTGATTGGTGGCCAATTAAATATGTTTCCCCAAGATGAGCCTGAGCAATCCATCTGTTCTCGTTTCAAACCACAAGTCTTTGGTCCTTATTTTCTCTCTCTGTCCAGCCAAGGTCAACCGGCCACAAGCAGTGAGTACTGATGCCAGTATTCCCCACCAAAGTGAGGCACAGACACTCAACAGACAAAGCATTTGCTCAAGATGCCATTTATTGGCATTTGTGCACAGGGTGAAGGTCCCAGAGGGACTGGACTCTCTCAGAAAGGGAGGGCATTCAAGGTCCATGTGGTAACAGGAGTCTCTAGTTCCAGGCTCTTTGCCACGGCCTCTTCATCATCGGATCTGACTCCCAGAGTGAGCTTTTGCTGTTGAAGAAAGGTGCAGCAACAATTTCCAATGCTGATAAAGCAGTGTCTTCTCCATGTCCTGTATGCTCAGGAATGTGGCATCTGCTCCTCAGGAAGTCAAGGATGGGTAGATACTCCTCCTAAACAATAGTGAAGGTACAGAGGCCCTTTAGAGGTACCACACACATGGACCCACCACGGTCAGATCTTCCACTCCACTGAGAATTGTGCCAGCAGAAGAGTTTCTCAAGCTGCAGCTGTAACCCTTCTGGAAGGTTCTCACAGCAACCACACCTGTAGTCCTTCCCCTACCTCACCTGGTGTTTGGTCGGCACTATGTGTGTATCCAGCCTTTGACTGCTTCAGGCTACACTGAGTGGCTGAGCTGGGGTGGGGACAAAGGGTGGGGCAGGGCTGGCTGTGATGCGCTGTGGCTCCTGTGACATCACGGGGGACGTGTCACAATGGGGGCAGCTATAAAAGGCCCCAGCAGGTAACGCTGGCCCAGTATTGCTTGGGCAAGCGGTGAGTACACACGTGGCGGGGAGGCTGGGCTGGGGACAAGGGCCGGGGCAGAAATGCTGCACCCGGGGCTGGGTTCTTCTCCGGCATGCAGGGACAGCCCCTCATGGGTGTGCCTTGGGCAGGGCACGGAGCTGCTGCTGCTGGGGCAGCGGGACAGGCCTTGCTGCCTGCCAGCTGTCTGGGGCCCTGTCCTTCCTGTCCCCAGATCCCTGAGGTTCCCATCCCTGCTGCCCTCATGGTCATCTCCCTCCCTACTGACTCAATTTAACCCTTCTTTCCATCTTCCTGCAGACCATGGATGCCATGAGATTCCTTTTCGTGCTCTTGAAAAGCCTCATCCAGTACCTGCAGCCCGTGGGTGATGTTTTGGATGAGGAGACATATCTGCGCATGGAGCTGCGTGCAAAGCACTTGGAGCAGCGGAGAATTCATCTGGAGCAGGAGGTGGAGCAGCTCACCCTGAAGCAGAGTGGAGGGTCCTGGGGAGACCTGCTCTGGTCTGCCTTGCATCACTGGCAGCTCTGGGCTGTTGCTGGGCTCCTGGTCCTTCTCCCGGGACTGTATTATTTCTGGAGGAAAAGGAGCTGTGAGGCAGGGAACAGTAGTGAGGAAGAAGACAGTGTTCTTGACAATAATCTGAGATGGCTGCTAGAGGAGCACTTACAGTGGCCTGTACAGGACCTGCAGACAGGCTGTGAGTGGACAATTGACCTGATGGACAATTTCACTATTTACTTTGGCCACGTCTTGTCAAATAGTTTCTACCCGGTCCTGCAACGAGCCATCGGGGTGGGCAGTGCCTTTGAAGGTTGGAGTCCCCGTGAGCAGGATGTGGTGTACCGTGTGCTGGTACCCATGACTCCTCCCCGAGGGCACAGCTTCCACCTGGAGCTGAACACTGCAGGGCAGAGGCACGTGAGGAACTTCCGTGTCCGCGTGCAGCTGGAGTGCACCTGCACGAGGGAGCGGCGGGGTGAGAAGATGCTGTGCTTCCTGCACCACCCCGAGGAGGAGCTGAGGCGCAATCAGGATCCCAGCCTCCTTCACACCCTGTGCACCGGCTCCTACCTTGACGTGCAGAAAACTGCCCGCTGGTTCTACCAGCTGGTGAGAGCCATCTGGCCAGCTCTGCCTCAGTCGCACAACTGGCATTTAGTGCTGCTGCCCTCCAGACGCTCCTGCCGATTCAAGGTGACCAACGGCAGAGAAAGCTTCCAGATTGAGATGCTGTTCGGGGTGCGGCGAGGCGACTCAGACATCTTTGTGAGCAGCCAGCCTAGGGAGGCCCGCACCCCAAGCACAACGTGGCCCGAGACCTACGCCGTGGCAGAGGCAAAGTTCTTCAAGTACATCGCCAGGGAGGCGCCCCCTGACAGCTTGCACCTTAAATGCCTGCAGTTCTTCACCCGTCTTCAGCTGGGCTTCGGCTTTTCCACCCACACCGTGAAGACCATAGTCATGCACCTCCTGAACATCGTACCCGTGTCGCAGTGGCGCAGGAGGTATTTTTTGCGGCGTCTGAGGGATATCAATGAGAACCTGCACCGCTGCCTGGAGGAGAAATGCCTTAACCACTTCATCATAGGCAACAAGAGATTTCCTCAGGAAATCAGTTTGCCCCTGGACATTGCATCAGCTGAGCCACCCAATCTCTTTCATCACCTGGCACGGCATCCGGCTGCCCACTCTCAGGCAGTGAGTGAGTATGTGGATCTTCAGCGTCGACTTGCAAGTGTGCTGCTCAATGGCCACTGAAAGATTTGCTCATGCACAGAGCTGTGCTTGTGGGGCTCGCAGGCAGTGGCAGAAAACCACCTCATAGTGCAGGGAAAAAGACAGGAGAGTGTGGGATACAGAGAGGGAAGGGAAAACGCTGTGCAGCAGCACTCTGCCATCAGCAGCAGCAGTGTCATCTCAACAGTCTCCCCAGCACAACATCCAGTGATGACTAGGGTGTGGAGGCCCAGAGAAGCTGACTTCACTTGCAGGGTGGATTGTGCTGATGCACTCCCCCTGCCCCTGGCTGCACTATGATCTGTTAAATGTTTATTAGGCCTTGGCCTTGACAAACTCCACTTGTACTAAGCCCCTTTTGAATGTATCAGAAACACTATTTATTCCCAGGAACTAACAGGTTTTTAACTAGCACCATTTTTTTTAAGGAACGGCCTTGGAAACTTATTTTTCTTTCCTGACTAACAAACCAAGTGTAATAACATTTTTGTTGACAAACCTTCAAATAAACTTACGGACTTGAATGATGAAAAATGACTGTTGACTAAAGCCCACTTGGTTGCACTTATAAAGATCAGTCCAAAATGAGACCTTTTGAGCTCTTGATTCCCAGATGATAAGGGACCAATGTGTATGTCTCTAACACTGATAATTGGCTGGCAGTGGAGCCAATCAAGGACTGCTGGTAATAACCAAGGACTGCTGGTATTAATATGCTGTGAGAAAGACCAAGATTTGGCTGGAGAAGGGGGGCCAGGAGGAAACAGGACAGCACTTTCCTGTGAAAAACAACCACAACACAGTACAGCATAAGCACAGGAATGAGGCCAAGAAGAGGGCATGGACTATAGAGTGGGATTAAGACCGCCAAAGACCACCAAAGCCCTCTGACCCATTTCCAGGAAGGCCTGAAAGAAAGGACTGCACATGGTAATTAATTTACATAGAAAGTGAGAAACNAGGAAACAGGACAGCACTTTCCTGTGAAAAACAACCACAACACAGTACAGCATAAGCACAGGAATGAGGCCAAGAAGAGGGCATGGACTATAGAGTGGGATTAAGACCGCCAAAGACCACCAAAGCCCTCTGACCCATTTCCAGGAAGGCCTGAAAGAAAGGACTGCACATGGTAATTAATTTACATAGAAAGTGAGAAACCTGTTTTTAGCTCAGAAAAACCTGTTGATAAAAAGGTAACCCCCAAGCCTGGGGAGCCTCAGGACCCTGGACATCTCACTGACCTGACCAGCACAGGTAGATTGATGCTGAACCCAGGATTATCACCTGAATTGGCACTGCAGCCAGGATCGACATCCCATAAACTGTATCAACACTGGAACCAGGAGTGATGTTTTCTTTTTCTCTCTCTTTTCTTCTTTCTTTGCTTTTTTTTTCTCTCTTTCTTTAATTCATCTCTCCTACTTTAATTCCTCTCTTCCCTTTAATCCTACTCCTTTATCCAAAGCCCACTGCCATGTGCTTATATAGTAGGTCAGGGACTAACATACTGATTTCCACACCAAGTGTGTAGTTAGCTAATAAAATTTTCTGATTGTTTGTGGACACCCTGACTTTTCTTATTCCTTTTGATCACAAGCATTTACAAATCTTAGGTGCTTCCTTCCCCTTAAGGATGGGTCGTCACACTACGGTGGCTACAAAGATGACTTTCATCCCCCTTTCCTCTCACACGGTCACAGCCAGGGTGACTGTTTCAGATGGGCCCAGAAGTTCTTACTGGCAGCTCTGGCTGGTCAGGGACCGAGCAAGAGGCATCGCTAATATTCCTCCTTGTGTCCACTGGGTCTGTGTGGAGAATCTAACCATCCTTAGACACTCTCTGGGGAAAAGCTGACACGGACCTGAGCATGCAGGACACGGAGAAGGCACTGCTCAGTCGGCAGTGGGAATTACTGCCACACCTTTCCTCTAGAGAAAAAGCACACTGGGGGAGTCAAACCTGATGTAGCTGAAGAGGCCGTGGCCAGGGGCCTTGTGAGAGAGAGTGCCATTACCATGTGGACACTGACTGCCATCCCTTTTTTGAGACAGTCTATTCCCTCTGTGAACTTTACCCAGTCTGCAATGGATCACCAAGCAAGATGATGACACTGGTGGATGATGCTATAAGGAATGAAGGGAAATCTCTAGATCAGTCACACAAAGTCATACTTACGGGACACTGCAACTTCTTATCTGCAAATGGGGACATCATAGAGAAGACCTGAATGAGCCCAGAAAATTCCTGAAGTCCACACTGAAGATAGCTTTTTGACATGGGTACTGTGGGAGACAAGTAGGAAAAGTGCCCTCTTAGCCTGTTGTTTGTACATAGAGATGCTCTTGTGGGTGAAGTGGTGATTGGTGCAGTCTTGGCCACAGTAATCAAGAAATGCTTGAGTAAAAAATCTTAGGTGTTACAGGAAAAACTGTCCGCAGAGCTACTTCCCAGGGCTGTGGGAGAGCAAGCTCAAGGAACTAGTTAATAAGGGCCCTTGAGCATGCACTTTCAAGGGTATCGATGCCCACAAATGCTAGTCCTTTTTAATGGAGACATTTCTGTAGGAGTACCAGTCTGATGAAGGCCTGAAGGAGGTGGGGGTGTTTAACACAGAGAAAAAGGGGGACCTTATGGTAATCTAGAGCTCCCTGAAGGGAGGTTGTAGCCAGGTGGAGGTCAATACATTCTCCCAGGTGTAGCAGGGCATCTCACCCCAAGCAAGAGTTGGTCTTTGTTAACCAGCTCAATAACTCAAGGCAATTTGATAACTCAAACAGGACAAACTGTCTTGCAGTGAGTTCTTTTGGCAACATGGGGTAAACAGTGGCCTGGAATCTCCTTACTGTTGAATAAACATCTTACTGTTGAAGTGAGATCAGGAAAGAGAAGCTGGATTTCTTACTGACAGGCACCTCACTTTATGACTATAAAAGCCATACCAAACTTTCACAAAGCAGAAATTTTCTATACATTTCTCTGGAAATGTGTGGCATTTCTCCCATGAACAAGGACACTTGTTTTGTGGTTACTGCCATGGAGGTTAAGTGAAAGCAATCTGCATTATTGTCACCTCTGTGGTACATTACATTTTATTTCTAATCAATGCTGTTTCTTTGACAAGCTTTACTATAGATACCTTGATGTTGTTGTCACGTTCCTCTGTGGGGAACTGTGGAGAGTTCTTTTAAGAATGGATGGTTGGCAACGAAATTAAGCCAAGCGTTCTATCTGAAAAACTGTCTATTGATTTAAAAAAAGAGAAGGAAAAGGGGTTGCCCAAACGAAAGAGGGCTAGAAGAGACAGAAAAGGAAAATGGAAAAGGAATGGGGAAGGGGGGGGCGGGGAGAGAGAGAGACCAGAGAGACAAAGAGAGAGGACAGAGAGCGGGAGAACAGAGAGAACAAGAAGGCGTTACCACGAGCGAGTCAGGGAAGGGCAGTCGGGGGCCGGGCGGCGGCGGGGGCTGCTCACGCTGCCTGCCGCTGGACGGGCTGTGCTGTAGCGAGCCTGCGCGGCTCCCGGAGGGGCGAGGCTTCACGGGCGCGGCTCCCGCCGCGACGGCACCGGACACGCGGTGAGTGGGCGCTCGGACGGGAGGACCAGGACCCTGGACAGGGTCGCGGCGAGGGTGGCGGCGAGCGGCTGGATGGGGCCGGCAGGGCGAGCACTGATCGGAGCGGCAGGGTTGGATGCAGGCAGCCTAGGCAAGATCGCGGGGCAAAGTGGCAAGGCGGCGGTCAGGGACACAGCGGGGCAGGACAGGTGCGAGGGCGAGAGCCAGCGAGAGCAAGAGAGCCAGAAGGCAGGGCAAAGGAGGGCAAATAGTAGAGAGACCCAGCGAGCCCTGACGCAGTTGGTTTTTATACCCCCCGGCCCCTCTGGCCCCTCCCAAAGTCTGCCCGAGGACGGGGGGCCACTGGTCCAGTCCAACCTTTCTTTGCCATGCACTGGTGGAGACCTTATCGCGACCTGTTTGGAGAAGACCCTCCTCAGTGTCTCCTACTGACTGCCTCGTGTGAGGTGTTGCCAGGCAAAGTCTCCCCAGAGACGAGGCTTCCCCAACTCCTGGCTGCCTCTTGCAAGTGGCATGTGTGCAACCCATCCCCCACGTGCCTCTGACAACCCTTGTTGAAGCATAACAAAACTGAATTGGCTCCTGACAGTTGTGCACTGTATATGTTATGCTGTAATCTACTACTAGTTCTTCTTAGTTTTAAACTGAGTAGTAAGTAACTCTGACTGAGATCTTTTGTTCGTTATCTCCCATCTCTTTAATAAATAGTTTGTTTTCTTAATAGATCAGATCTACCATCCCTAGAACTTGCAGGCCAGAGTGATTTCCTAAATATAAACTGTTGCCAGAATCTGAGACTAAGGCAGGGTTTGTCTGAAGTTCCCACTTGTCCTGTGACACCAGGAAACAAGCAACATGACCAGGGAAAGTAACCTCAAGTTGCATCAGGGGATATTTAGATTGGATCCTAGGAAAAATGCTTTCACCAAAAAGGTTATCAAGCTTGGGAACAGGCTGCCTAGGGAAATGCTGAGTCACCACCCTTGGAGGGATTAAAAAGGTGTGTAATATTTGGGGACCCGATTTATTGGAAAAGTAGGCAGTGTTAAGTTTGCGGTTGGTCTGTGTGATCTTCAGGGTCTTTTTCAACCTCAACCACTCAGAGATTGAAGTGTAGCTCAACCAGTGTGGAGTCAAGGCTTAGACTCAGTGATCCTCAAGGGTGGGGCTTCCATCCATGGGGATTCCACCATGGATATCTAGGAGATTGCCAATGGAGGGCAGCTGATAAGAAAGACAAAGGAAAGACCAAGGGAAGTTCTTAGAACAAGTTTCACTCCAAAGCAGCCTGAAGCAGTACACCAGGGCCACTCTGAGTGGCTGAGCTGGGGTGGGGACAAAGGGTGGGGCAGGGCTGGCTGTGATGCGCTGTGGCTCCTGTGACATCACGGGGGACGTGTCACAATGGGGGCAGCTATAAAAGGCCCCAGCAGGTAACGCTGGCCCAGTATTGCTTGGGCAAGCGGTGAGTACACACGTGGCGGGGAGGCTGGGCTGGGGACAAGGGCCGGGGCAGAAATGCTGCACCTGGGGGTGGGTTCTCCCCTTGCATGCAGGGACAGCCCCTCATGGGTGTGCCTTGGGCAGGGCACGGAGCTGCTGCTGCTGGGGTAGCGGGACGGGCCTTGCTGCCTGCCAGCTGTCTGGGGCCCTGTCCTTCCTGTCCCCAGAGCCCTGTGATTCCCCTCCCTGCTGCCCCCACTGGCAGCTGCCTCCCTCCCCGCCCCACTCAAGGCCTTCTCTCCATCTTCCTGCAGACCATGGATTTGTTGGTATTCTGGTTCTTGCTCCTGCAATGCGTTATCCAGTACCCGCAGCCCG